>WBMY01003214.1:37976-67475 GCA_013397315.1 Donacobius atricapilla | reverse complement strand
TTTATTTTTTTGGGGGGGTCCCTGTGTTTATTTTTTGGGGGGGTCCCTGTGTTTATTTTTTTTGGGGAGTGGTCCCTGTGTTTATTTTTGGAGGTGTCCCTGTGTTTATCTTTGGGGGAGATCCCTGTGTTTATCCATGGAAGGTTCCCTGTGTTTATTTTTTGGGGCGTGTCCCTGTGTTTATCCATGGGGTTCCTTGTCTTTATCAATGGGGGGGTCCCTGTGTTTATCCATGGGGGATCCCCCTTTTTACCTTGTGGGACCTCTATGTTTACCTCTGGGGCAGGTTGAATTTACCTGTGGTAGGTCCACATGTTTAAGTTTTATAATTTTTACAGTTTTTACAATATTTACAATATTTGGGGTCCCTCTATTTACCTGTGGTGTTCTCTGTGTTTTCCTACAGGAACACAGCCCCTACCTAATCCAATCCCAGGACAGTTTAATTTATATTTGCACTCAAACATAGATTTATTGGGGGGTTTTTTTGGTTGGTTTTTTTGTTGTTTTTGTCAAAGGAGGCTTTTGTTTTTAGAAACGATCCATGTAAAGGTGATGATGTGCACCGAGCTCTTTCCCGTATTTCCTAAGGGAGGTTAAAAGGAAAACAGGAAATGGAATGAAGTTCTAGTTTTCCTGTGGGTACCCAGGGTTGTGTTATCTGTGTTTTGAGAGTGCTTTTTATCAGCCATCTCCTTGGAATGCAGACATTGTCATCGTGGGTTAATATAAACACACAGCCACAGGAAGGAGAGGAGGCTGCTCCTGAGGAATTTATGGCTTTGGGACCAAATTTAGTGTTTTTGTCCCTTTGAAGCATCCCCTGTTTTCAGGCCTGTGAAAGTTGGGGGAAGTGAGATTTTTTTTTTTTCACCCTCATCCAGATTTTTTTTTTCCTTCCATCTTTTTCCAAGAGGCTCAGCTTGCAGAGAATCCAACTGCCTCTTCCAGAAGTGTGATTTGTGTGTGGATGTTCATCTCCCTGGGCTGTCTCTTGTGTTTCTTTGTGCTGCTCACAGTAAATATCAAACGTTCTCCCTCTTTGATTGCAGCATGAAAGGCAAATCTATACATTTAGGAGCTTGTCATGTCTCTCGTTCTCCGTGATGCTCATGAGCCTGTCACTGGGAAAGCTGGGATCAAAGGAGCTCTTTAGCTGCTTCCAGGAGTGCTGGAAACGTCTGTCTAAACAAATTGGGAGTTTTTCCTCCCTGGTTCTGACACAACTCGAGCGCTGGGAGGGGGAGCAGCTATTTTTTTATTTATTTATCTAATTGTGGCAGTGATGCTAACACTGCCTCTGCAGAGTATGGATGCTTTTGTCCTGGATTCCAGTTTCTGGGGATTTTCCCTCCCTTCTGTGTTTCTCTGTTGGTTAGGGTTCCCCTCCCGCCCTGTATCTTTCTTCCCTAAAGATTCTGGTTTTCATTTGCACGTGCAGAGATCAATCCTGAATATTCACAGGAGCTGTTCTGCCCCAGTGTCCATCTGCCAAAACTTTAATGAGGGAAATGAAGATAAACTCCTAATTTGAAATCACAGGGGGTGTTGCCTTTTTCCCAGCGTGGAGATGAAACTTGAGATAATTTTAGTAAGGAGGTAAGATAAGAGTGGATCTTTATTGGAAGGCCTTCAGGGGCTTCTGTGGACATCTTTCTTATATCACCTCCTTACTAAAATTATCTCGAGTTTCCCTTCCAGGCTGGGAAAAAGGCAACAGGAGAATATCCACAGGCAGGACGAAACACTAAATATTTCTCTTGGAAGCATCAGCCTTGAATTCAGCCGGTCAAACAAAGACCTGCCCTAGAGTGGGGAAGGCAAAGCCCCATCCAGGGCTTTACACTCTGGCTGGGATCCTTGGGATGTCATTTCCTCCCCACAAAGGAGCGAGGAGCCGCTGGGAGGGCGCCAGGGCTGTGGGTGCTCTGATGCTGATTCAGGTTGTCGCTCGTTCCAGCCAGGCCCGTGCTCCTCGCAGCAGCTCTGTGCCAGAACCATGGCCACGGACTGGCTGGGCAGCATCGTGTCAATTAACTGTGGGGAGAGCCTGGGAGTCTACCAGGGCAGAGTGTCCGCTGTGGATCAGGTCAGCCAGACCATCTCCCTGACACGGCCCTTCCACAACGGCGTCAAATGCCTCGTGCCAGAAGTCACCTTCAGGTTAGTGCCTGCCTTTCCTCCGCTGCCTCGGAGGGGTTTCTTCCCTCAGACGTGACCTCTTCGCCCTAAATGTCCCTGCTGCTGCTGAGTGCCTCTGGTGTTTGTGTTAGTTTGTGTGCAGGAGATTAATTCCTGGCTCGGATCCTGGAGTTGGAGTGCGGTAGCTCAGGCTTGGGGGTTATTTGGGTGTCACACCGTGTATGTATACAAATATATATTTATATTTTTGTTTTTATTTATGTTCCGTTCTGTTGTAGCAGAGGGGGCTGACGTGCTTTTTTTAAAGCTTTGCCCTCAGCAGTTTTTTTTCACCCAGCTCCTGGTAACACTGTGCTTAAAAAATAAAAATAGGAGTCACTCCTCACTGCACATTTTCCTGTTCCCTGGAATGCTGTAGTGAAGGCTCTGAGTCAGTCATTTATCAATAATATTGACTCCACAAAATCAATACTCTTAATTTTTCTTTTTTTTTTCCCTTGGATTTTGAAGAGAGACAGTGGGGGAAGACAACAGCCACATCCTGCCAGGGGATGTGGGGAGGTCTCTCTGCTCTCCTATCCCACTTGGACAAATGCTGAGTTAAAACCAGAAGAGCCTAATTCCTGACGTATTTCTTGCAGTCAGTGCAAATGGAGGTCTTTATAATCACTCCTTTGTTTTCTTTTGGCTTGTGCCCAGTGCTTGATTAGTTTTCTTTATCCTTTTTTTCGTTTGGAAATGGGAAGTATTGTCCTTGTCTGAGCATGAACTGCACTAATCTGAGGGTAGCTTTCTGCAGGAATGGATTAAAGGTAATAGTAGCCTCAAGGCTGAGGGCAATTAATTAGCTTGAAACTGTTAAATTAAGGCAGATTTCTGCAAAGGTCTGGGCCAGTTGCTTCCATTTTTCTGCTTGACTGATTCCTGTTTCAGCTACAGAACCTTTCAAACAAAATCCAGGTGCAGTGCAGGAATACTGAAGTGGTTATCCTGAAGATTTTCCATTTCAGTGGAACATTTTGATGTCCGAGTACTAAAACCTTGTCATTCCCTTGCTTCTATCGATAACGGCATCAGAACAATCCCACCGGACCGTGCTGCTTTTCCTCGGGAGTTTATCTCTTTCTGCCGGGGCGTGTGCTGAATTCCCGCTTTTCTGGTGCTGTTTTCAGGGCAGGTGACATCACTGAGCTGAAGATCCTGGAGATCCCGGGCCCGGGGGACAACCGGCAGTGCGGGGACGCGCAGGACACGGCCGCGCCGGGCGTGGGCTGCCAGGTGGGGCCCAGCCAGAACGGCACCGGCAAGCTGCTGAAGAAGCCCCTGTCCAGCAGCGCCCCCCAGAACATCCCCAGGAGGACAGACATGAAGGGCCAGGACATTGTCATCTCCCCGCAGCAGCAGTGCTCCAAGAGCTACATGGATCGACACATGGAGACGCTGAGCCAGTCCAAAGGCTTCCGCCGGAGGCACAATTCCTGTGAGTGTGGGAGCATCCCGGGGCTTTCCTGCTCCTCACCAGACTTGGCTGGAAACTTCCCCTGGCCCACCTGTGGGTTATTTTGAAAGAGAATATATTTCTGACCCCATCTGGAAGGTGGCTGTACTCAGGTTGGTCTCTTTTTCCAAGCAACAACTGACAGAATGAGAGGACATGGTCTTGAATTTAGGTTGCATGTTAGGAAGAAGTTTTTTACTGAAAGAGTGATAAAGTACTGGATTTGTTTGCCGGGGGAGGTGGTGGAGTCACCATCCCTGGATGTGTTTAAGAAAGGACTGGATGTGGCACTCAGTGCCTGGTCTGGTTGAGGTGTTGTCAGGGCATGGGTTGGACTCAGTTATCCTGAAGTTCTCTTCTGTCTGAGTGATTCTGTGATTCTGTCTCTGTAGAAAATGTCTAATGCCAGTTCCAAAGATTTCCTCATTTTGTTATCTTTCCTCTTTGAAGATCGCCCTGCTTCCAGCCTTTTCCTCTAAAAGGAGCTGCAAACAAACTGCAGTATTTTCCTTGGGTGAGAGGAAAACAGAGTGGGTTGTAGCAGCTCAGTGTTGTGTTTTCAAGGAGCGTCAAGGAAAAGTGAGAGAGACATGCAGTGAGACTTTCTCCCACTGCTTTCATGATTTTAAGACTTGCTGAGGCAGCAGTGAATGTTCAATATTAAGGGCTTTTTTTTCTGCTTAATTTAACCTCTTGCTTTTAAAACCTCCCCAAGCTTTTCTATTTAAGGCTTCTGTACCCATAACCCATTACAACATCACCCCATTTCTAATTATGAACGGGTTTTGGCTGTGCTGTTAAAAATACAAATTAATGAGGGTGATGTAAGATACAATCTGAGCATCCCAAAGTCACACATCCATTATTTCTGTTTCTCTTGATAAAATCTTCAAAATTGGTCCAAAACTGGCTTTGTGCAGTCTTTTTCCCTCAAAGCCCCTTGAGCTATCATCCTTTCCAGACCCTCATGATCCAATGTCAGTGTATATCCAGCATATTTCCATGACTTAATTGTAGAAGCCTCAGTATGCATCCAGCATAATTCTGTGATTTCATTTTGTCCCCTTTGCAAAAAAAAGAAACCAAGGTGGGCCAGGCCATTTACGCAGGTGTAAGGGAGTGTTTTAGGGGAGAAACTCCGGGACCTCTGGAAGTCTTTCTCCCCCACCAACAGCTGGGTTATTTTCCCCCCTTCCAGGCTGTGTGGTAGATTTAGGGTGAGCAGGGAGTGCTTCGACTCCTGTTAGGTTTACATGAGCTCAGCAGGTCGCTTTTACAGACTCTGAAGCAGGTTGAGCGAGGTGCTAGGTGTAGCTTGTTAGCTTGGGTTCATTTTGGACTGCAGGAGGTAGGGAAGGGATGTCTTACCCTGTAAAATGTGTGCATTTGGAGAGGAGGGAGAGTGATGTGTGAGTTTTGGAGGAGGGCTGGAGCTGAGCCTGGCTTTGTGCGGGAGCCCAGGGAAGAATGGGCTGAGATGTCATCCAGACCTTGGGTCCTACAGCTGAGAGCTGACCTCTTGTTGGCCTGTAGCGTGCCAAGTCAGGGCCAGAATTCCCCTTTGGAGCTCTGGTGTGACAGGAATCAATAAACAACAAACACCAGTGCAGGTTTCCCAACAATGGCTCCGCTGCCGTGCTGGCACCGGGCTCGTTGTGCCAGGGCTGGCAGCAAACCCTCCCACAGGGATCTCTCAGGAAGGCAGCCAGCTCGCTGGAGACTTTGTTTGCTTGTGTGCTGTACATGAAAGGGTTGTTATTCCTTAGGAACAAAAAAAGCCTGGGAAGGATTGTTTATCTTGTGAGGGAGGTGCTTTTCTGCATGGCACAGGGCTGCCAGTTCAGAGTAGAGGTTCTCTCCTTGTGCAGGGCAGAGGCACTGGAAGCTGTGATCCAAAAGCAGCTGGAGTAGGAGATCTGACTTTGCTGTCCTCTCCTTGCCCTTTTTTTGGCTCTTTTCTTTGCCCTGAGCAGAACCAGCTGTCATTTTTCCTGCCTAGAAGGCAATGCTTGAAGAGGAACAGCTCCTGACTTTGCTCCCAGCTCACTGGAGGCCTGTGCCGTGTTCTGTGTGACTTCTGTCAGGGGGCTGTGGGGCAGTCAGGGCAGAGCTCTGTGGGTCAGCAGCACTGCAGAGCTGGCACCCCTCGGGATGGGTTAGGGATGAGGTGGGGTCCTCCTCCCATCCTTTGTGGCTGCAGGGAGCTTTGCAGCCATTGTTCTCCAGCTTTTCTGGTGCAGATCTCTGTTCCATCAGCATTCCATCAGCTGCTCCTGTCCCACCAAACGCACACTCTGAGTCTGGGGGCAGCTGAGGGGAGTGTGGAGCTGTTTGCAGAGGGGTCTGGCAAGGAGTGGGACAGGAGCAGCCTGAGCTGGCCAAACCCTTGACACGGACACAAGAAGCAGGCTGGGTTTGCCTTTGTGGCAGTGCAGGCTCCAGCTTGTCCATCTGAGGGTCCCCTGGCTTCTGCTTGAGCTGCAGTTCCTGAATGTTGCGTTTGCATTCCTCATCTTCCTCCTTCAGAGCAGCAGCTGTGGCTGTGATTCCCTCATCAGCGGTTCCAAACCAAATCCTGTCCAACTTTGTGCCATCTTTGGTTTGGGAGCCCTTTATCTGGGACAGAGTGGAAGTTGTCACCAAAAAGCTTTCAAAACCGTGCGCATGAACGAGTGGTTGCAGTGTGCCTACTGAAGTTCTCCCTCCTGGGAAGCCTTACCCTGTCCTCTCTGCTAAATCCTGTTTTGTCAACACAGTGCTGGAATTCTGCTGTCTTTCCTTCCAAGACAAAAGGTGCATTAGCATAGTCCCTTCTCATTTGAGAAGGGTTTTTTTCTTAATGGGGAATGGTTATTCTGCAAAGCCTGGCAGATTTGGGATCTTGCTGTGGGGACTGGGAAAGTTTTCAGGTTAGTCATGGACCAGTTCTCCAGAAAAACCAAGCCCCACACTGTCTGGAATAAATCCTTGCTGAGGCAATGCATCTGTGGCTGGGACTAAACCAGGTACACATCCTCAGCAGTCACATTTCAGTGTGACTGGAGTTAGACGTGCTGAAACTGGAATTGTGAGGGGACAGGTGACTTGAAGGGTGTTCCTGGAGTTTGTGCCTGTTGCAAATCTTTTGGGATGTTTGAAAGTCTCCTTGGATGGCTTGAAATTCTTTGTGTTATCAAACAGATTCTCTCAACCACATTTGTATAAATCCCTCACAACGGGGATTATTTTAAACAACAGGAAATGGTTTGGTAGAGCAAGCAGCCTGGCTTGGTAACTTACTCCATCTGTTGGACACCCTAGGTGATTCCTGTAACTGCAGGAATTGGCCTGAAATGTTTTCTCATAATTGCAAATGTAGCACTGGCAACGACAAACAGAATAATATTGTCTGGACGTGAAGAGCAAAGGAAGAAATAAGCAAGCAAAAGATATGTTGACCTCATAATTGTATATTTGCATCAGTTCTTAATCTCCAGCCCTAAGCAGGAGACTTTCATCAGTCTCACTCCAGAGAATTTGGGCTTTTCCTGTGACTTGTGATTGGAAAGAAGCGTATTCCAAAATACAAGGTAATGGATAAGGAGGAGATTGAAACGGGTGAGGCAATGGACTGTGTGTCATATCACAGAAATTACATCAAGGTTGAGGAAAAAGACATCCTTTATATCCAGGGTTTGAAGCTCTCCCTTAAATATGGAAGAAAACACCTACAGTAGTTTCTGAAGTTTAGGGGAATTCCAAAGAAGGGCTTGGGTCGCCCACCTGCCTGAACATGAGCTCAGGATTGGAGGAAAACTCCTAGGTCACAGCTGATCACTTTGCCACAGGTGTGACACTGGGATTAAATCAAACCTGGAGAAATGCCTCTTCAGCTACTTTGGGCAAGCCTGTTTTTCTAACCTGGCTGGTGGGAAGTCCCTGAAAGTCTCTTTGCTGATGCTCTCATTCTGTTTTCTGCTGGCTTAGCTGAGTGTGGGTAGTGCCAGGGATGAGCTCCATGGCGCGTATCCCTTGAGTGGGGGCACTGTAAGCAGGATTTCCCCTCTCCCACAAAATGTGCTGAGAAAGTGCCTTTTTCCCCTCTTAGGACACACCCTCAAACTTGCTTTTCTTTTGGCTCAGGGTCATCCAGCAGCCGCCACCCCAACCAGGTGACCCCGAAGAAGAGCGGCCTGAAGAACGGGCAGATGAAGAGCAAGGACGACGAGTGCTTTGGGGACGACATCGACGAAATCCCAGACACTGACTTCGATTTCGAGGGCAACCTGGCCCTTTTTGACAAGGCAGCTGTGTTTGAAGAGATCGAGACTTACGAGAGGAGGAGCGGCACCCGCTCTCGAGGGACCCCCAGCGAGAAACCCGCCCGCTACCGGCACGACGAGAACATCCTGGAGTCGGAGCCCATCGTCTACAGGAGGATCGTGGTACCCCAGAACCCCAACAAGGAATTCTGCACGGGTATGCCCCCCTCCCTTCCTGATAGGGACCCAAACTGCTGCTTCTGGGGGCACACACGGTGGATTTTTGCTCGGCTTAACGTGGTCCAAGCGAGGGCATTGTTCACGTAAGGGTGGATCTGTGTGTCCACACACTGCCTTTCTATGAAGTGTTTCTGAGATAAATAACTCAGAGAGGGCAGCAAGGTGAGTGTTGCTCCAGCAGGGAGCAAAGCTGATGGGTGGGAACTGAGTAAGAGGTGTTTGAATCCTTTGAGTCCTTTGATTTCATGGTGAACCCATGTGGACTCCTGGAGAGGGACTCAGGATTTGTGCTTTCGTGGTTTCAGGAGGTTTCCTGTGCTTCTGGCACTCCTTGGATTGTAGTTCTCCATTTCTGCGTGGGCTTAAATATAGTTGATGTAAAAAGAACTTATGGCACATTTAGCTCTAAATTCCAGGTAATTTTAGTCTCTTTGGGATATCTTGCCTTTGATTTTAAGCACTTGTAAAATGTGGGAGTGAAGGAAATTTGGCATTCCAGGAGCGTTTCTTTTCCACATCAGAATAAAATCAGATGTCAGCTCTTCTTGCAGGGACTTGAACCAACTGATATTCTGGTGGCCTGAGCAGAAGTGTGAGCAGCTCCTTGGGCTGTCATTCGTTCTCTGCCTGGAAATCCCATCTGGGGTGTGAAACGCTTCAGGGGAGGAAGCTGATGGATTTGTAATGATTTGCTGCTTTTCAGTTTTGAAAAGTCCTTTTTTTTTTTTTTAATGGTTCTGGTGTATAACAGTGTCCTAGTTCTCCATTTCTGTCATTCTTCTTGCTATTGTTCCTTTCTGCTCTCAGGTGAGAGGAAAACAGAGTGGGTTGTAGCAGCTCAGTGTTGTGTTTTCAAGGATCCTCGAGGAAAAGTGAAAGAAAGAAACGTGCAGTGAGACTTTCCCCCACTGCTTTGTCTTTCACGATTTTAAGACCTCCTGAGGCAGCAGTGAAAGTTCAGTATTAAGGGTGGGGTTTTTTCTGCTTAATTTAACCTCTTGCTTTTTAAACCTCCCCAAGCTTTCAGCATCTCTCTGTGGAAGAAGCCACACTGATTACCCGTGTGCCGTGTGAATAAGCACCTCTTCATTTGCTGTGTGGTTTCCTGTCTATCCTGTCAGTTTTTTCAAAATTCCTACTTGTCAATCCATCTCCCAGCTGGCTTGTTTGAGAGGAGACAGGGCCTCTGTGGATGTCTAGTCTGAAACAAAAGCTAAGCCACTGTTGGCAGCCAATCTGAGCAGGATGGCTGACAGGGGATTCTAGCCGCAGAATTCCTGGGAGGAAAACTGCCATGCAACGAGCAGCAGTAAATTCAGGGATGGAAACTCAATCCTGTTTGCGGCACTCCCAATCGCTTTGTTTAGCAGCTGGAAGGAGGGTGCTGAGCTATAGGCAGCCTGCCTCTCAGTGGCTCAAAGAGCAGCTGGTATGATTAAATGGGTGCCAAGAGCTCCAAAAGCCTTGATTTTGGATGTGTCTGTGGCAGGATTGTCCCTGCGGAGTTTTCTCTGGTTTCCCAAGGGAAGCGCTCCTTGCAAAAAGCACTTCCTAGTTATGACAAAGCACTTCTTTCTCCTGTTTTTTTTTACCCTGGGCCAATCTGAGAGATGATTGTGTTAATAGAGCCCTGGCTGAGACAGTGATTCTCTGTCTGCTGCAACAGCACAAAGCTGACGCTGGAGATTGACAGGGAGTTCATATCCAGCTCTTGGCACTGTGGGATCTCTGTCTCTGCATCTCTGCCTGCTTTTGTATGCATGGAGGTAGGGAATAGCCAGGATGGTGCAGAGGTAAAACCAAACTGCTGATGTCAGTTTTGAGTCAGTCTTTTGAGTTCCCCAAAAGACTCATCTGCAGGACTTCCAGCCTGAGATTTTATTGCTGACTGAAATATCTTGGTGTGTGTAGGATAAACACTTCAGTCCACTGGGATGCTTTTCTGTAAGCTGGTTTTGTGGAGCCAGACTGTCGAGTAAAACACTTCTGAAACAACAATGTGTTTTAGAAGTGAGCAGGGAATGAAGAAAGTGGGAATCTGTTCCAATCAAAAGTGAACACCTGGAGCTAATAGAACTTACCAGGTGATTGTGGCTGAGCTAAGTCCACGCCTGGGACTCCACATGTGAATCCCTCCTGAGTACATCATTAGTCTTCCCTGGTTTGGGCTGGCTACTGTTGATCTGTCCTTTATTTACTGGGAAATGCAACTGTTGAGCAAAAGCTGCCTCCCTGGAAAGGCTGATCCTTGCATGAGGTGTGAGCTGCCTTTTTCTACTTCCGGAGAATTTAAATGCGTGCAGGCTCAGGTCTGTCTCTGTTCCTCCTGGGCAGGAGTGTTGGAGCTCAGAGGGGTTTGCAGGAGGGTCTGTTCTCCAAACAACCCTTTTCCTTCACAGTCAGGAGGTGAAAGCAGGAGCAGGCAGAGCTCTGTGCCAGGATCAGAGCTCAGAACCTGGATGTGCTCTGTGAGAGTGATGCCCAGTGTGGCTTTTCCTTTGCAGTGCCCTGTCCTTGACTGACTTTTCTCCCTTTTTAGCTCTTCCAAGGCTGGATGTGAATATTGAATGCGTGAAACGTTCTGGGCTGCTTTGAGGAGAGTGCAAATGAAGTTTGCCTCAGGAGCAAACAAAGCGGGCCCGGGGCAGAGTCCCTTTGTCCCTCTGGCAGATTTTTTGCTCAGCTGGAGGGAATTGTGCACTGATGCTGGGAGATGCTCACACTGGAAGGGCAGCCAGAACTCCGGTGGGATTTGGCATAATTAAAAACAGTGATGATTAACAAAAGCAGCCGTTAAGGTTGTGTCGTTTGAGGGCAGTAAATGTGCTTTGATGAGTCTGCAGGCAGGTGGTTCCAGCTTTACCACCAGCCGAAGGCAGCAGGGAATGTCCCGTGTGCCTGCGGTGGACAGGAGCTCCAGACCCGTGAGACTGTCACACTGTGAGGCTCTGGACCTGGAATTGGGACCTGGGATTATTCATTGCTGAAGGAAAGGGTTGGTGATGTCAGGACAGCTCGCAGGAGATGCTGAGTCTGGTTCTATCTGATCCGTTGCTGAGGCTTGCCTGGATTTATTTTAGTGGAGAACTAGAACTAGAGAGCAGCTGAAATAGCCAAGGGGAAAGGTGGGACCCAACATCTGAGTTCCTCTAGCATCAACCCTCTCCTTTTTCCCTGCCACTGCAAGCTTGGGAAGCATTTGGGGATCCCAGCAGCGTTACAGGGCTTGTTTGGGGAAAACCTCATAATTCTTTAACTTCTGGAGAGTTACCTCAGTTCTTCTGCTAGCATAGGATGTTTTTATCCACCCAGTGTCACTCTGCGTGTCACAAACCTGTTCAGTCTATATCTGCCTTGTGGGTTGTTTTTTTTTTCCAGGCAGCTGTAAAATACATGTACTTAATATTAAAAGGCCTGGGCTAATTTATTTTATTGCCTTCATTAGCAAACAATAAAGATGCCCTGTCCAACCCAAACATAATTAAAGTTGGCAGGGCTTCAGTTTTGTGGCAGTGGTGTTATTGTTTGTGGCTTTACACATCACCTCCTTGATTGCCCTCTGCCAGAGTTTATTTAACTCCCTGGGCCTGCTTTTGATGAGCCAGTCTGACTGGTTGGACCTTGCGTGAGGGCGAAGTAGGGAAGTTCTCCTGGCATGTCAGCCTGCTCCTGAGAGGGAGCAATTAGGACAGGCTGGCGTGCTAAATGCCAGTTCATCACTGCCTCCCAGTAACCCCCTCAGATTAACCCACTGGTGGCAGCCAGCCCGTGGTAAATGCGGTTCTCCTGAAGCTGCTGGTTGAGGGAAGGTTGTGGGGGGGACAGAGAAGGTCTGTGCTAAATTGGGTGCGTACAGAGTGTAGATTTTCTGCTTTGTCCTTCTAGTGTGGGGAGTTGGTGCGAAATTTAAGCAGGGGATTCGTGGGTGGTTCAGATGGAGCAAAAGTAGAGTTTGGGAGCTCCCTTTTTTGGGGTCCAGCAGATGATGCTGGGAGAGATCCCGAGCTCGGGTCACTCTTTCCAAATCCTCCCTGAAGCTTGCAAAACAAGAAGCGTTGGCAGAGCAGTGAATGGCAGCGTGGCAGAGCGGGCCTTTCCTGACTGGGGCACGGGGCAGGTGCGTGACTGCTGCGGGCACCGGGCAGGGCGTGGCTGCTGGGACAGGCCCGGGGTTATTCCTGCTGGGACTGCGGTGCTCAGGCTGTTATCAGCAGTCTGCCTGGGCTGATAACGTGGCTGCTGGGCTGGCCCTGCAGCCTGGCAGCAGAGGTGACCCCATGGGGTCAAGTGCTGACCCCATTGAGCCCTCTCTATCTGCAAAGACCTGGCTGCCGAGGCCAGGAATGAAGTCCAGGAGGAGTCAGCAGTGTCTGCCCTGCTGCATTCCCCTCCTGTCCCCCTGCAGGGCCAGCTCTGGGCTGATGGTGAAAACCCCAGGATGTGCAAAACCTCCTGTTTCTGCTGGAGCTGGGCTCTTTGGTTGGTGACTGGAGCAGCCTGGGGAAATACAGCAGCACAAATAATTCCTCACAGCTCAAATCCACCCTGCTCTTCTCATTCCCACGTTGTGAGAAGTGGTTCTTGTTGCATTTGCTGTGTGCAGAGGAGGCCAGGCCCACGAGGAATGGCTGGGTGTCCTCCTGGGTGAGGTGTGAGTGCTGCCTGTGCCCTCAGAGCGTTTCCACCCGCCCCGTCACATTCCCAGCAGCACAGGCAGCCCCAGCCCAGCTTCAGAGGCAGAGGGACCAGGGGGAGCGTGAGGGTGACCCAAAGCTGCTGAGCACTGGGGAAGCAGAGAGGAGAGATGCTGATGGAGGGACTGAGTTCACACTTTTTGACATTGTGTTTCGTGTAGCAGGCACTGCTTTTAATCCTCATCCCTTTTGCACCATGGTGCCTGATTCCTGTGCACCTCCTCTGCCTGTCCTGGAGTGGGAGCTGGCTGCTGGACTCAGCTGGGATTCCTGGGAAGAGAAGGAGCTGAGAGCTTCTCCTGCTGCAGCTGTGCTCCAGCTCTGTGGCCATCCCGTGAGGGTTGTCCAGAGAGGCTGTGGCTGCCCCTGGATCCCTGGAAGTGTCCAAAGCCAGGCTGGGCAGTTCTCAGCACTCCACAAAAGCTCTGTTGTTTCTTTTCTCTTGATCCAAATGCTGGAGTACTTCCCAGCTCGCTAGCCCAGGCTCTCCAAAACACCTGGGAAGTGTTTTTCTGCAGAGTTTATTCTTTGAGCATTTTCCTGCTGCTTCTGTGTGTTGGAGCAGCCCTTCTGGCATGGGAGCACCTACCAGCAAACGTGGGATGATGGCTTGTGTTGCTGTGGTCTGTGGGATTTTGGGGACCAGTGTCAGGAAGCATAAAAACATCCAAGCCTTTTTTGGCACTTCACAACTGCTCTTCTGACTTTCACGGTGCTCTGGAGCACTTTATGGTGGGGTAGAGCACTGTTGGCCTGGAGACCATTAAGAAAAACCTTAATATTCCATCTGTAAGCCTCCAAGGCCTTCTCAGCCCTCGTGTTACTAAAATTTCCCACAGAGCTTCAGTGGAAGTGTTATTTTAAGCCAACAGTTGTGTTTAGCAGTCTCTGCTTCACCGAGAATAATTTGGATTCATTTGGTGGCCTGGGAAGGAGCGTGGGTGGGCAGTTAAGGAGCCTTTTCCCTGCCACTCCTGCGTGTCCCCATTTGTGCCTGTTTCTGTTTTGACCCCCAGACTCGGGGCTGGTGGTCCCCAGCGTGTCCTACGAGCTGCACAAGAAGCTGCTGGCGGTGGCCGAGAAGCACGGGCTGACCCTGGAGAGGAGGCTGGAGATGACGGGGGTGTGTGCCAGCCAGATGGCCCTGAGCCTCCTGGGGGGGCCCAACAGGTACGGCTGCTGCCTCTGGGGGAGGGAAGGGGCTGACAGGGCCCTCTCAGCTCGCTGCTGCCACGGGGCTTCCTTTGGCTCTTGACTCACAAAGCAGAGCTTTGAAACCTCTCCAAGAGGTTTTTCCTTCCCCCTTACTGGGAGCTCTTTGGGGAACTGAGCTTTGCACTTCTGCCTGAGGTGGATGGAGCCTCTGCAGAATATGTGATGAGGTCCTTTCAGCGCAGAAATGAGCCTTCCCTTGGCTCATTTGGCACATGACCATTTCACGGGGTCAGCAAAAGCAGAAGGC
This sequence comes from Donacobius atricapilla, assembly GCA_013397315.1. NCBI lineage: Eukaryota > Metazoa > Chordata > Aves > Passeriformes > Mimidae > Donacobius > Donacobius atricapilla. The sequence continues at coordinate 53,198 of WBMY01003214.1, read as the reverse complement.
AGCCCGTGAGCAGGGCGCTGTGTGGATCTTTGCAAGGCTAGCTCAGCTTTTCAGGCATCTGCAGCTCACCTGAGCACGTCCTGCTCTTTGGGAGGGCTTTTTGCAGCAGCTCTGGAGTGCACTTGGTGCCTTTTGCTGACTCCTGAAGAGCTCTGCACCCTGCCTCCGCTTCCGTGGCTGTTGGTGTGGGCGGGAGCTGCACCTGTACCTTTGTGCTGTTGATGGCTGCTCCAGATTATTTGCTCTCAAATTGAAAGGTAACCCTTCAGTCTCCATCTGCTTATTCAGGAGTGCTTTAGCAGGACCTGATCACTTGATGGAGAGCACTGAGTGATGACACACAGGCAGCTGAAATTCCTGCTGCAAGCCCTGATGGCTTCCAGGCCAAATGAACTTTATTGTGCAGTTGATGAAGCTTAGGGAGTAGAGAACATTTTTCTCGTTTTTTAATTGTGACTCCTCTGATGGAGAAACTCACCTCGATTTTTTAGCTTTCTTTTACAATCCTTGGGACCTTGTGCTCACAGCTGTGGGTACGGGGAACTCCTGAAGGGAAGGGGAAGGGAAGGCTGGAACAACCCTCAGGTGTCTGAAGGGGCCTACAAGGAAACCAGGGAGGGACTCTTCATCGGGAACTTAAAGAGGGAAAACTTAGGTTAAATATCTGGAAGAAATTCTTCCCTGTGAAGGTGCTGAGGCCCTGGCCCGGATGCCCAGAGCAGCTGTGGCTGCCCCATCCCTGGGAGTGTCCAAGGCCAGGTTGGACAGAACTTGGAGCAACCTGGGCTAGTGGAAGGTGTCCCTGCCCACGTGGATGACCTTTAGGGTCCCTTCCACCCAAAAAAAAAAGTGAGATTCTCTGAACCTGCAAGCGGAACAGCGTCAGCACCACAAAAGGATGTGGGTTGCTTCTTGAGAGCGATGGCAGATTTGCAGAACACCTGGCAGTTTGCGTCTTACTGAGTTTTTTTTTTTTTCTGCTGGAGGAAGAAGGCAGGAGACTTTGGGGTTTACTCACAGTGCCTTTTTTTTCTGCCTGTGTTTCAGGCTGAACCCCAAGAACGTGCACCAGCGGCCCACGGTGGCGCTGCTCTGCGGCCCCCACGTGAAGGGGGCCCAGGGCATCAGCTGCGGCCGGCACCTCTCCAACCACGACGTCCACGTCATCCTCTTCCTCCCCAACTTCGTCAAGATGCTGGAGTCCATCACCAACGAGCTGAACCTTTTCAGCAAGACACAAGGCCAGCAGGTGTCCAGCGTCAAAGGTGAGAGTGGCTGAGCAGCGCTGGCTTCTCCGGGGAGGCGAGGGTTGGAGGGTTGGCTTCTGCCCGCCGCCCTGGCACCATCTAGTGGCACTGCCACGCCTGGGAGGCTGCCCAGCGGCTGCAGGGACAGCAGGCACTCAGAGCCTGACAGAGGAGTGCTTGTGCTGCCACAGATGTTTCCGGAGGGAGCAAATCCGGAAGAGCTGCCCTATGGAAATGTTCTGGTGGGATAAGGGCCTGCCTTGTTCAGCATGTTGGAGCTGGGAGGGAGTGAGTGTCCAGCTGCTGCTGCAAAGCAGGAGCCAGCTCTGCTGAGCCCCTTCCAGCAGCTGTCAGGATTCCCCTCTCGGTGTTCCCTAGAATAAACAGCTCCTGGGAGAGTGTTGGCTTCTGCTTGGCACTTCACCAGTCGTTTTCCAAGCTGCTGCCTTTGAACTTCTGGGGAGAAACAAAGCTGGGAGTTAGGGCTGTGCTGTGCTGGCAGTGCTACTTCCCTGTTAGGAAACACTGTTAAAAGTTGGAACAGGGTGCCCAGAGCAGCTGTGGCTGCCCCTGGATCCCTGGAAGTGTCCCAGGACAGGTTGGACCCTGGGGCTCGGAGCAGCCTGGGACAGTGGAAGGTGTCCCTGCCCATGGCAGGGGGTGGGATGAGATGAACTTTAATGTCCCTTCCAACCCAAACCATTCCATAATTTTGCACCAAGGGCTTTGTGATCCATCAGGTGAGGAGGGGAATGCAGCAGGTGAGAGTGACAGAGCCAGTGGGGCAGGCAGCAGTGCAGCACAGTCGGTGTGTTCCAAAAATCAGCCCTGTTTTCACCTTGTGGAGTAGAAAATGGTCCTTTCTGATGGACAGAGCCACACTGCTCCCCCCACAGGCTGCCTGGACTGGTGAGCTCAGCAGCACTGGGGCTGCTCCCGAGCTGGCCACTGGATGAGGTTTTGCACCTGCCGGGCTGGGGATGTCCCCAGAGTGCTGAGCACCTGTTCCGTGTGGGTCTGTGTGGGAGGAGGATGCACCTGCGGCAGGTGAGGCCAGGCTGTGCAGTGAGACTGGAGGCCGACCCCAAATCTGCTGGTGGTGCAGCTGGTTCTCAGCCGTGTCCGTGTTTCTTCCAGACCTCCCAGACACCCCGGTTGACTTAGTGATCAACTGCCTGGATTGTCATGAAAACGCCTTTCTGAGAGACCAGCCTTGGTACAAAGCCGTGGTGGACTGGGCCAACCAGAACCGTGCCCCCGTGCTGAGCATAGACCCCCCCATCAGCGAGATGGAGCTGGGCATCGACGCCAAGTGGTCGCTGGCCCTGGGGCTGCCGCTGCCGCTGGGCGAGCGCGCCGGCCGCGTCTACCTCTGTGACATTGGCATTCCCCAGAAGGTCTTTCAGGAGGTGGGCATCAACTACCACTCGCCCTTCGGCTGCAAATTCGTCATCCCCCTGCACTCCACTTAGAGCCCGTGCAGCCCCGCCCTCGGCTCTGGAGGGGGAGAGGAGGAGCTCTGTGAAAACCCGCTGGATCCCCGGCTGGACCACTCTGGTGACGCCTTAAAAAAAGGATGTGAAGTTCTGGGGGGTTCGCCTTCTGGAAGAAACGCTGCGTGTTTAAAAAGGAAAAAAATTGAATAATCGTAAAACGAAATGAAAAAAAAAATCAACAAAAAAAAAAGAAAAAAAAAAGAAAAAAGAAGGAAGGAGGAGGAAACGAATTGTTCCTGCAAAGCCGTTTTTGTTCTCTCATGCCATGGGATGAAGGAACGTGCAGGACCATGGTGTATGTCCCCTGCTGCTGCCCAGCCCGGGCTGGCACATGGTACAAGTAAGGGTGGTTTGGAGCTTTGAGATGTGTTTCTGGTCCTTCTGGTTGGATATTCCCAGCAAGGACATCCTGGTGGGAACAGCACCCCGTGATTGTGTAGAAATCCCTTGTGTCGAGGGCAAATCTCATTTTGTTCCATGTTGTTTTTGACTGCCCCATCCCTGTTTTGTGTTCCAGAAGGCAGCTGTAGCTCCCTCTCCTTCCCAGCCCCTCACGGAGAGGGTTCCCTGTTTGGAAAGCTTGTGTCAGGAGCCTGAGGCTCACACATGCTCCAGGAACACTGATGTCCTTCCTCAGCTAGGCCTTATTGCTTATGTACTGTTGGCTTTTCTCTGTTCACCTCGTGGCCAAAGCCCAGCTCTGTGGGGTGGAGGCCTGGTGTGGAAAAGAACTTTTCCAGGGTCCTCGTGGGGTTTGGGATTGTTTTCTTCTGTTCTTTCTCCGTGCTGGCGCAGCGAGTGGCTGCTCCAGGGCCGGAGGAGTGGGGCAGGGCAGGGCAGGGTTGCTCTGGGGTTTTGGGTGGTGTGTGGTGCAGGTGATGTTTGGGCAAAGGTCCCCTGTCCTTCCAGCATCCCTGCTACATTTGGTCTGGTTTGGGAAGTAGCTCACGGATCTGTTTGTTCCCTTTGGAATCAAAGCCTGTGTATGGGGTGGGCTTGTGTATTGGCCTGAGGAGGAGCTTGGCTCCCGTTTGCTGGCAGGAGGGGGCATGGTGGGAGCTGCTGTGCTCCTGGAGGGCCGTGACAGAGCTCCTGGGCGGGATTTCCATCAGAAACCTGCTCTGGTGTCGGACTGCTGTCCCTTGCCTGGCCAGAAACGTTGGATTAACCTTCCCTGTGTTCCTTTTGTTGGCCTGAGTGCAGTGCCCAGAGCAGGGATGAGCTGAGGAGCCACCAGCTAGCTGGTTTTGGCAATCAGCTGGGGCACCCACCGTGCTGGCTCTGTGTGCCCCGGGGCCGAGCCAGGGCTGTGCTGCAGGAGGTGCTGCCAGCCCGAGCTGCTCCTCGGGAGGAGCAGTGCTGGGAGCTCTGCTGCTCCTCGCACACTTCCCCATCCCCAGGGCTCCTGGAGGCTCCTGCACCTCGCACAGCCCTGCTCTGGCATCGGGGAGAGCTCCGTGTGCTGCCTCTGTGCAGGGGAGCCGGATCCCTTGGGAGGCTGAAGCGCAGGGACCAGTCCAGTGTGGGCTCAGTCCCACTCACCAGCCCCGTGGAGCCGCCTGTGCCCCGAGCTGGGGCTTTAGTCAGTCCTTGCCTCTGTCAGAACAAAGGCCAGGGCTCGCAGCGGAGGAGGGAAGAGCCTTCCCTGCTTGGAAAGAAGCAATCACTGCGTGCAGCCTGGGAGTGTGGAGCGCCGGGAAGGGCCCAGGAGGCTGCTGGGCCCCGGGCTCACCCCGAGGTCTGTCCCCGTGTGTGTGGCCGTATCTACCTCAGCAGGAGCAGGGGCTGTGCCCTGGCTGGCTGCAGCCCTGGCTCCCCTCAGCTGCTCTCGGACAGGCGGCACCGCTGGCCTGGGGGCTCTGCCCTCCGTCCCGGGCACAGGGCCAAGCGTGCCCCACGGTTCAGCCCCGGCTGCAGTGCCACCAGCACCGTGGTTCTGACCGGGACAGGACAGCAGTGTGCTGGTTATTCACAACACAAACACAAGGTTTCCCTCTGCGTTTTTTGTTTTTTCGGCTGTTTCCTCGGGTCTTTACCTGGGAGCAGCCACGGGTTAAAAACGTTGTTGCTGTAGTCAGTGTTAGCTTTAGTGCCCTTATTTTCACTCTCTTTGCTCAAGACACTCAGTAGGAGACTTGCTGTTTCAATTTCTGCTTTTGGCAGGTTCTTCCTGCCCTTTCTGGGTTTGCCTGTTGATCTGTATGTAGCTTGTACACACAGAGCAGGGCAGGGATTGTCCAGGGCTGCAGCTGCCCTGCCTGGAAGGGGCTGGAGCAGGTGACGGTGTTTTTGCAGGCACGGAGCTCTGGAAGCACTGAGGCCCTGCTTGGTGTCAGCCTTGAAATGGTTCCCCCACGTTGAACTAGAAAATAAAGTGAACAGTGTTGCACAAGGGGAGGGTTCAGCCCCCGGTGTAGGGAATGGGATTCCTGACCCCAGAGCCGTGCAGGGCTCAGGGCGCTGTGGGCAGTGGGGCTGTCCTCGCTGCCTGCTCGATTTGGGTATTTGGCTGTACCTCCCCTCACAGGCAGATGTTTCTTGGCTTCACAGCCCTGGAGTGTGAGGTATCAGCTCTTCTGGAGCGCGCAGAGACCCGGAACAGGCTCTGGGTGTCCTCATCGCCGTCCCCCACGGTGCCAGAGCTAGTTCTGAGGAGGGAGCACTGTCGTAGCTGTGTTTGGGATAGTCCCTACCCTCCCTACCCCAGCAGCGCAGGAGCTGCCCCGGGCGCTGCTCTGGGCCCGCTGTGGTGACAGGTGACCATCACTGCGCTGTGGCACTGCTTGGTGACCCCATTTGTGACCTGATGTTTGTAACGACCAATTCCTGCCACTGCGGGGCACGATGCCCCGAAATAAAGTGCAACTCTTCATGTGTGCTGTTGTGTGCAGCTGTTCATTTCTCTGCTCTCCTTCCAGAACCTTCCTGCTGCCCGGGCAGACACCGGGCCAAGCCCCCTTGCTGATTCCAGGCGGTTTTTCACCATCTCCCACTTCCTTTGCAGGAGAGGCAAAGCTGGGCTAACACAACCCTACACCCGCCTACAAGGGAAGTATCAAACAATAAGAAACACTTTATTTTAACTTTACAACATATAAATAGACAAATCTGTGCTTTCCAATGGAGCTTTGCTTCCCCTTCCCCAGCCCAGGGTCCTTGTGGCAGTGCCCCAGCGCCCTGTGGACTCGGGGAGGAGAGCGGGGCCGAGCTGCAGGGGCTGGCGGGATCTGTGCCAAGGGATCCGTCCTGAGGGATCCATCCCGAGGGATCCGTGCCGAGGGATCCCGGCTGTCATCTGCTCAGGTCCCGGCTGGCGCCGCGCCCGCACAGCATCCGCTCCTCTGCCGAGAGCCCGGCAAAGAAGGGGTGCAGGAGCGCCTCCGAGAACGTGATCCGCTGCGAGGGGTCGAACTCCAGCATCCTCCTCATCAGGTCAAAGAGCTGCGCGTGCTCCAGCGAGTCGTGCAGCATGTACGTCTGAAAGGGACAGGGGACGCTCAAATACAGCCCAAATGCAGCAGCCCCAGGGCCTGGGCCCATTGTAAATGCAGCATCCCCCACTTCCCTGATAACCACAGGCGCTCAGGAACAGTCCAGGGCTGCCTCCCATCCCAAATACAGCATCCCCAGCGCCTCAGCTCATCCCAAACACAGCATTCCCCACTGCCCTGATAACCACAGGCACTCAGGAACCCTGGGCCCAAGGCTGCTTCCCATTCCAAATGCAGCATTTCCCCCCTTCCCTAATCCCCATCCTGCCCTAGCCAGACTAGGATCACTGCAGATGAGAGCTGGGGCTCCCTACCAAGCACTTAAAATGAGAATTCCCATCCCTGAACCCCCTGCCCCGACCCAGGGAAGGGAGCAGCACCTACCCGCAGGGGCTTGCAGTTCTCCTGGACATATCTGCCATCAGACGTGTTCTCATCCCACACCAGGTTGCCATTGTGGAAGTATTTTTGCTTCCTGCACAGGGAAGGTGGGGATGAGGCAGGAGCTCTCCCTCCCGTGCAGGTGGCAGTGCCTGGGCTGAGCTGGGGACCAGGCTCTTACCGAGTTTTGTGGACCATGTGAGTTGGGAGTGGCCCCAGGATTTTTTCCATCATGACAAGATGCTCACGGTTCTCATGGGTCTGCAAAGGAGCAGAGCAGTGGTGGGTTAGTCAGAGCTTGGGGAACTGATGAGAAAAAGTTTGTCACCTCTGCAGGGACAGGGGAGAAAGGATTCCACCAGGTCCCATCCAACTTTTCATGTTTTGCTTATCCCTTTCTTCTAAACCCAGAAACAATCCAAACTCTGTCCTCCCAGCAATGCGCTCCTCAACCCAGCCCTTTCCCAGGGCTCATTTTCACACTCAACTTCTCATTTTTAGTGCCTGTTGTGTGTTTCCCTCCCCTTCACCTAATTCTGAGCCCTTCTGGACATGAAGGGTTCTCAGGGAACCAGAATCCTACCTGGAAGAGCGTGAAGCCACGGTAATACTCGAACAGAATGCAGCCAGTGCTCCAGACATCACATGGCTGTGCCCAGCCCAGCTCTGCAAAGAAAACCAAATTAACTCTGCTCCAAACAAACCCCACCACATTTCTCCTTATTGAAACCACAGGGATTCCACTCCGAGCTTGAAATCCTCTGTCCAAGAGCTGGAGCACTCCCGGGCTGGTTTTCCTCTTGCCAGCATCATCCTGGGGCAGCTGCTTCCCTGTGCCCCACCCCGAGACTCCCCAAAACGCGCAGTTCTCACCCAGAATCACTTCTGGGGGCCGGTAGTGCCGGGTGGCCACGATGGTGGTGTGGTGCTCGTGGTCGAAGGTGGCGCTGCCGAAGTCGGCCACGCGGATGCTCGTGTTCCGGATGGATTTCTGCTGGCAGCTCTGCAGGCAAAGCACAGGGCCAGGCTGTGAGGGGAGCCCCGGAGTGCTGGTGGGCTCCTCCCAGGGATGGAGCTGTGGAGCTCAGAGCTGCTCTGCTCCTCCTCCCAGGGATGGAGCTGTGGAGCTCAGAGCTGCTCTGCTCCTCCTCCCAGGGATGGAGCTGGGGAGCTCAGAGCTGCTCTGCTCCTCATCCCAGGGATGGAGCTGTGGAGCGCTGTGCTCCAAAGAGCCCCAGGAGTTCTGGTCTGCACCTCCTCCCAGGGCTGGAGCTGTGGAGCTCTGAGCTCTGAACAGCACAGAGCAGTGTTACAGAAAATCCCTGAACACTCTGGGCAGCCTTCAGCCTTTTGGAAGGCACAGCAGGAAGGCCTGACTTGCAGTTTGTTCCCACTTCATAGGCTCTGAAGGCCTAGACAGAGCAGGGAAGATCCAATTTCTGCAGGGAGGGAAAGGCAGCCTATTCCGGATGCAGCCAGTGCTCCTTGGGACACAACCCACCTTGTTCTCATTGTAGAGAGTGTCAAAATCCGAGTTGACAAACAGGATGTTTTCTGGCTTGAGGTCGGTGTGAGTCAGCTGGTTGTCATGTAGAACTGCGCAGAGGGAGGAGAAAAAAAAAACCTCTCTTAGAACCAGAGAAAAGCACCTGCACAGCTTTGCCCAGCCCAGTGCCAGGGCAGCTCCTCCCAGCCCCTTTGGGGTCGCTCACATCTCAGGGCATGGCAGAGCTGGTAGGCCATGTGCCGGATCTGTGGCAGGGGGTACGGCTGGAAGTTGTTCTCCTTCAGGAACTCGAAGGTGTTCTTGCCCAGGAGTTCAAAGGCAATGCACATGTGGCCGTGGAAGTTGAACCAGTCCGACATCAGGACGCAGAGGCTGTGCAGGGACAGAGAGGCAGGGGTTAACCACCCTCCAGGGATGCCCAGGACAGCCATTCTGGTGGTCCTGGCTGCTTCAGGAGTGGCTGGTGGGCACAGCTCCGTGCCAGCCGGCTCAGGAGCACAGCAACCCAGGGAGACGCTTCCTGCTTTGCTCAGCCACCTTTGGAGAGAGCTCCCCACTTCCTGTGGGACAAGGCAGCAGAGGAATGGAGCCTGCGTGTTCCCTCACCACATCCTCAGCCCCGTGTTGCTTTGTGTGCAAGGATGTGGCACTGGGAACTTACAACTTGTTCTCCTTGTCCTTCTCTTTGATTTTCTTCAGGACGTTGATTTCCAGCCTGGCAGCCTCTCGGTATTTCCCAACGTTCTTTATGATTTTCAGTGCCACCTGTGATTTGCCTCTGGAAGGGAGGAGACACAAGGATGGAGCCAGAGAAAGAACCTGTGTGCTGAGCCCAGGGGGAGAGGCGTATGCCATTACTCCAGGCATCGTCTGTCCTAGCAGAGCTCTGCCAGCCATCGCTGCTGCCTGGGCAGTGGGCAGTGGGCAGTGAAAGGTCACTGCCAGGTACCACTCCCAAGGGACACTGCTGACACAGCAGTCCCTCAGCTCTCTGTGACCCCAGGGCCGCCTCCCCTCTGCAGCCACACCAGAGATCCCGGGGGAGGCAGGAGAGCCCTGCAGCAAACTGACCCCAGGGCTTGGGGCCAGACAAGAGGTCAGAAGGGCACAGGGGTCAAATGTAAGCACGGGGGAGGTGAAAGGAGAGAATGGAGAAGTGCCCTGGCAGATTAGGAGGTCACCGGGGCCAGCCCTCAGCAGGAGCTCACTGCAGCACAACCTTCCATGGCTGGGGCTGGGCATGGGAGGGTCAGGCTGGATATTAGGGAAAAGCTGGATATCAGAGAAAGGCTCTTCCCCAGAGGGTGCTGGCACTGCCCAGGCTCCCCAGGGAATGGGCACAGCCCCAAGGCTGCCAGAGCTCCAGGACAATGCTCTCGGGCATGCACAGGCTGGGACTGCTGGGGTGTCGTGCAGGGCCAGGAGCTGCACTTGGATGATTCGTGTGGGTCCCTTCCAGTCCGGGATATTCCACAATCCTATTCTGTGACCCCCCTGCTTCCCTTAACACACCAGCCTAGGAATTCTGCAGGGGGCTGAGGTTTGAGCCAGGCCCTTCCCCTTGCTCAGAGCAAGGCGGCGACACGTGGAAGGTGACAAAGTCAGCCCTGTGTGGAACTGCCCCGCCTCGTGACGCTCGAGCGGCAGACGCAGGGAGAGAGAGGTGCCCACCTGGCGTGGTCCACGCACTCCACCACTTTGCCAAAAGTGCCCTCGCCAAGGCTGCCGATGATCTCATCTAGGAGAGAAAAGAGGAGCGGGTGTGAGCCCGAGGGGCTCGGCCAGAGCTGGGCTCCTGCCACTTCACACCAACAAAACGTCAAAGCAAACAAAAGAACTGTCTCTCACTGCTCTGCTCTTTAAAACTCAAGTGTCTACGCTCTGCCTCAGGCAAGTTACTGGCCAGTAAATAAAACACTAGAGACCCCTCCAGTACAGGACGAGAGATCTGGGCTAACCCGGGGGTAAAAGTAGAGGTAAAGTTTTACGAAAGGTGGCTGTACATCGCTCTTGAAGCCAATCGCCGATCCTGCACACCAGGTGACCTTCCTTGTCATCTTCCACGCTCCTGCTGCGCTTACTGCTCTGTTGGCTTCTCTGCACTCACCGCCCCCCGGGACGGCAATCAGAGCGGTCATTCAAAGGTTGGAGAGACGACGGGGCCGCCGGTGGGTGGATTTTCCAGATCCCAGCATTTCATAAGGCACACAGCATATATAACGATAGGGATATTGCAAGGGACACGTCAAGACACAAAACTAACTTCAAAACAGAAAAGTCATCAATAGCTACAGGTACGGCAAGAAAACTTCTCTCATTAGCTACAGCCTCTGGGGCAGGGAGACGCCCCCCTCTTGCAGGGTGGGAAGCTGCAGCAGGAATCCTCTGATCCCCACGGAGGATGCTGCCAGAGGCACGGGAGAAGGAGGCCTTGGCCAGCAGAACGTCGCCTCTCTGCTGGCAAGTGCGGCGAGCGCTCGCTTTGGACAGGCTGCCCAGTAGAAGCCGCAGTAGCAGTTTTTCCCCCTCTGTGCATCCTGCTCTTTGTGCCTCGGGAAACGCAGCTCCAGCTGCCCGGAGCTCTGTCCTGCCCTTCCCCTCCTGAAGGGGAACCTTCTGCCACGCCGCTCCTAAATCCACGTGCCCAGCTGGCTGTTCATAGACCCGCTGGGGCACGTCGGCCTTTTTGAAACTGGGAGAGCTTTAGGAACAGGACAGGTAAATCACCCAGGGAACACTTCAGGCAGGTCTGAGGTGATGTTCACATCCTGCTACTGGCAAGCTTCTACTGGAAAACCAGCCCAACGTTCCTGCAAGGACCCGGGGTCCACAAAGTGAGCTGCCCTAATTCCTGACCTTGTTCTACTCTGCTTTCACAACAGTTACAATCCCTGCAGCCAAAGGAATTCACAGAAACCTTGACATTTCCATGCTTGAGCTTCTAGCAGGCTTCTCTTCTGTGCCTCTTGGCCCCCCCAGCAGCTCCAAAATAATGAGCTAAGATCAAAACTCCCCCCAAAATCAGCTGAAACAGAGGGGGAGGTGGGAGGAGAGCTGGGACAGCTTTGAGGTGTCAGAGGACCGATCTCCTGCCAGCCCAGACCCGCGCGGCGTCTCCAGCACGCACCCCCTGCGCTTCCAGCTCAGCCCTGGCTCCCTCAACACCGAAATTCCAAAGTCGGCTGGAAAGGAATCAAAAGGAGGAGCTCAGAAGTTCCCAGCCGTGCAGATTATCCAGCGGCCGGGACCAGAGCCGGCCATTCAGCTGCGGCAACATTTCGGGTGGGAGGGGAGGGTTCCCTACAGGAGGGAGGAGCAGAAGTGCTCGCTCTGACACCTCACACCACTTCCAGGGTATTCCTGGGACCGACCCCCCACCCAGCTCCAAACATTCCTAGTTAATCCCTGGAAGGAAGGCTACGTTTCAAGGTGAAGTTTGCAAGAAGCTGAAATCCAAGTGGGACCGGGCAAAGAGGACACCCGTGTGCCCTCGGAAGGTGGGACTCTCTGAGGACCAACAGGGCTTAAAAACAGCTCCGGAGAGCCGGGCTGACCGATCCCACCTGCAAGTGGGATCCAGGCACGAAGCCAAACCGAGGAATGCTGTGCACCAAACCCCCCCAGAAGCAGCAGCAGCCACAGGCAGAAGCGAATCCCTGGCCAGGGATAAAGCGGAGCCCTGGGAGCAGGGCTGGCCCCGGGCCAAGGCTCTCCCTCGTCAGCATCACGTGAGTGCCACTGGAAGCTCTCCCTGATCCCTTCCCCGGCCCTAAAGAACACGGCTTAGTTCCCTCGCGGATTAAGGCTACAGGGGCTGGCCCCACAAAGCCCAACAGCTACGGACGCTCCCCGCTGAGCACGACACAGATTCGGGACTTTACAACAAACACAGAAACGGGGTTCAAGGTACTCACCCAGGGCGCTCGGAGCTGGAAGGGGGCAAGAACAGTTAAACCCTGAGCTCGCTGTGGATGCTACTCACCGAGGAGGCACTGCTACAAGACCTGCTCCTGCGTCTCCGGCAGTGGTGCTGGTATCTCTTGGGCCGGTGCTGCTCCCTGCCGCGGGAGCGCCGCCAGTTGCGCGGGCGTGCCGGGTAATATTCCTCCCCGAAGGACGGGCTGCGCTCCTCGAACCTGTAGGCATCGCTGTCCCGCCGGCAGCGGCGCTGGTAAGGCATCCTCTCATGGCTGCGGCACAAAAACAGCGCCCTCAGAGCCTGGCAGTGCCCAGAGGTGGAATATGGGAGTGCCGGGGCAGCCTCGCTGGAGCTGAGCCACGGGACCACAACATCGGGACTCCTGCAAGGGACACCCCAACAATCCCAGCCTGTCCAGTGCCTGGTTCGTCCTCTGGAGAAAAGCACTTTTTCCTAATGTCCCCCAACACCCCCGGCACAGCTCCCTGCCGTCCCCACAGAGAAATCCTCCTGCTCCCGCTCCCCTGTGGCAGGAGCTTCAACTCTTTCCGCACCTCAGACCCTGACCACTGAGGAGAAGTTCTGGAGAGAGAAACAGTGAGCTGTGGGGACTGACAGTGGTCAGAAAATAGATTTTAGGCTTCAGGCACTAGCTTGAGGCCTGTGGGAAAGACAAGTACATAACTCTCAACTCTGGCCTGGGAAATCATTAGGAGGAATCCAAACAATCCTTGTAGATATTCCTCTTCCTGACACCTGGTGTTTTTCCAGCTTGTTTACTGGTAAAGATGTTAACCAAAAGGTGTAGGCGTTAAGGTCCCTTCCAACCCCACAACACTGCACGATTCACCTGAGCCACCGCACACAGGTGTTTGTCACTGTTCCTTCTCCCCTGGGAAAGTGTCTCATTAGTTCTTAACCCAACCAGGAGCAGCAGCAGGGCTCTGCTTGTCACCCCAGAGGGGACAGGAGGTCCCGGGGCACCAAGCCCTCGGTGTGCACACACAGAGCAGCTCCACGGATCAGCAAGAGCCAGAAGGAAAACCTGTCCCCAAGCTCCTGCCCCAGGAGCAACAACCTCCCAGGACACAGCGGCCAAACTGCATCAGGAAGGGCCAGGAGGCCTCAGGCCAAGCTCAGCTGTGTTGGTACAAGGTGTGGGCCACACGTGGGCGCATCAGTGACGAGAGCAGCTCTCCCTGCTTCTGCTCCCAAAGCACGAGTGCCTTCCCCACAGGAGGCTTGCCTCACACCCCGTTGAGAAAGGAGCTGTGTTTTAGGAGGAAGATGTTGTAATCTGAAATAAAAGCAGTGCTTTGGCTTCCCAGCGATAACCCCCGGCACGCTCCGGGCCAGGTCGATGCTGTCACCCAGCAACGGCTTTGCCAGCCAAGACCTTCAGCCTGGAAATGGGAATTTCTGCTGTTTGCACCTCTCTGCCCTGTCAACAACCAGCTCTGCTGCTGGCAGCGTAATGGGGCACTTGGGGGGTCATCCCAGAGTGGGTCAAAATTCCAGACTGCTCTTGGTCACTGCTGAAGTACCCAAAACACAGCCCCACAGCTCTGTCCAGCACCGACCCAGACACACCTCGGGGTGCTTTGGATGGACACGGGAGGCAGAAATAATGACCTGCAGGCCCCCAGTGCTCAGGTCTCCTCAAAGAGGCTGAGACTGAAGGGACAAGGCTGTTTTTACCCAACAAAGGCCTGCTTTCATCCAAATCTGTTCCAAATTACCCATCAGGTTAAAAAAACAAAACGGAAAAGCCCGCTGCATGTGCCAGCTCTATTTCACAATCCACCTCCTTCAAGTGAACACAAGCCNAATAAAAGCAGTGCTTTGGCTTCCCAGCGATAACCCCGGGCACGCTCCGGGCCAGGTCGATGCTGTCACCCAGCAACGGCTTTGCCAGCCAAGACCTTCAGCCTGGAAATGGGAATTTCTGCTGTTTGCACCTCTCTGCCCTGTCAACAACCAGCTCTGCTGCTGGCAGCGTAATGGGGCACTTGGGGGGTCATCCCAGAGTGGGTCAAAATTCCAGACTGCTCTTGGTCACTGCTGAAGTACCCAAAACACAGCCCCACAGCTCTGTCCAGCACCGACCCAGACACACCTCGGGGTGCTTTGGATGGACACGGGAGGCAGAAATAATGACCTGCAGGCCTCCAGTGCTCAGGTCTCCTCAAAGAGGCTGAGACTGAAGGGACAAGGCTGTTTTTACCCAACAAAGGCCTGCTTTCATCCAATCTGTTCCAAATTACCCATCAGGTGAAAAAAACAAAACGGAAAAGCCCACTGCATGTGCCAGCTCTATTTCACAATCCACCTCCTTCAAGTGAACAAAAGCCAGGCTGAGGAGAGAAATTAATCTGGAGAGCATTTCAGGAATTTAAAGATGAGCTCAGCTCCTGCCTGGCGGCACCTGCCCAGTCCAACCAGTGGAACCACAGCAGCCCCAGCACCACCAGCCCACTGCGGCCACATGGCTCTGGCCTCTGTTCCAGAACCCTCCTCTTATCAGAGGCCTCATCCCACTTCCAGCACCTAATTGTCCCTGTGGAAACGCTGAACAAAGAGAGGATCAAAGGTAAAATCCTGAACCAAAGCAGGAGAGATCAGATCCTTTAGCTGGGATCCTTTCTGAGGTGAGGGAGGAGCGTGATTGCTTTAAATCTGATTTAAATCCCGTCAGAGAGAAGCGGGCTGTCAGGAGAGACTTTAATACCGCCGCAGCATGGAAACGTGATTCCAGGGCAGGCTGTTCCCTCGCTAACATGCCAGCCGTGGCTTTGGGAAGAACTTTAGCGTGGCAGGAAAAGCACACACACACACACACAAGTAAGCCCTTCACCTCCATCCCCGGGATTTGGGGGGTTCAAGGTGCTCTGCCGCCAGGAGCCGAGCTCAGCACGGGGGTTTTTAGGGTCTCACCTCCTGGATCGCGATCTCCGCGAGAGGTCCCTGCGGGGCGGGTACCGCAGCCTGCCCTCGTACTCCCTGCTCCGCGACCGCCGCCGCTTCCAGCGGTGCCCCAGCTCGCCATCCTGCTCCGGGGACCGGAACCTCCTGCAGTGATGCATCTGCGGGGACCAGAGCACGGCGGGGCTCAGCGCCCTGGCCCCGAGCGCCGCGGGAGCCCCGGGAGCCGGCCCGGCCGGAGCGCTCCGCCCGCGGCACC
>WBMY01003214.1:3996-28272 GCA_013397315.1 Donacobius atricapilla | reverse complement strand
CCCCATTCCCAGGAGGGTTTCCCCATTCCCAGGAGGTTTTCCCCATTCCCAGGAGCATTTTCCCCATTCCCAGGAGGGTTTCCCCATTCCCAGGAGGGTTTTCCCCATTCCCAGGAGCCTTTTCCCCATTCCCAGGAGGGTTTCCCCATTCCCAGCAGGGCTCTCCCATTCCCAGGAGTGTTTCCCCATTCCCAGGAGGTTTTCCCCATTCCCGGGGGGCTCTCACCAGCGTAGGTGGTGCCATTGATCTCCACGGACATGTTGATGCTGCCGATGCCGTTGGGGGACAGGTTCAGCGCCGCCGCAGAGTCAGCCTTGTCTTGTCCCAGGGAGGGAGGGAGGGAGGCAGAGTTAGAGGGCAACGATGCCATTCCCTGCCCTCCCCAGAGGTGAGCACAGCCCCGCTTCTGTCCCCTCTTGGGGTGGGAAGTCCCCACGGAATGCCCACATTCCTGATCCTGGAAGTGCCCACGGGATGGAGGGGGCTTGGGGCACCCTGGGATATAGGAAGTGTCCCTGCCCATGGCTTCGAGGTCCCTCCCAACTCAAACCATTCCATGACAAGGCTACAAAGGCGCTGAATCGCTTTGGTGAGGCTGGCAGCCCACTGGCACCTGGAAATCTTTCCCCGAGGGCCAAATTCCCATTCCCCTCCCAAGGAAGGGCTGGGAGCACACGAGACAAGCCCAGATTTAACTCTCAGCCTGATTTTGCTGTGGGGACAAGCCCAGATCGAACTCTCGATTTTTGCTGTGGCTCGGTGTGCTCGGACTGCAGCAGCTCCAGCGGCCACTGGAGGGAGGGAAAAGCCAGGGACACTCCATGAAAATCAGGATTTTCCTCCATTTCCTCCGCCTGGGCAGTGATGGGCAGCTGTGTTTGAGGGGAGCTGAACATCAAACTCTTCCAGGAGCTCCTGAACCTCCACGAGGGTGAGCCTGCATTCTGGGATTGCTACTCCACAGAGGGAAGCAAGGCCACCTCCCCCAAAACCCCACATTATTAACGTTGAACCTAAATGTTGTTATCGAGCCACATTGAGCTTATCAAAACCACCTCTCAGAGCAGCTCCCAAAGCTCCACCTGATTTTTATGGTGCTGTGGGGAAAAGGAGGGCACGGAAGACAAGACAGCCCTTGCAAGGGAGGGAATCCCATCCACAAATCCTCAGGGCTCAGCCTGTTCCTGTTTTTAAGGACTGCAATTGCTCCCAGTGTTTGGGTTTAGGAAGTTCAGGGTGAAAGAAAAGCGAGCTGAGAGGGATCGAACATTCCTGGATAAAATCTGTATTCCCTACCACTGGCTCTTCTGCTTTGGATGTGAAATTTAGGGGGATGCAGAGCTGCCAGGAACTGGGAATCCCAATCCCAGCTGCTGCTGCTTCGGAGGAACCTGCTTTGACCTTTCCCATCCGTGTTTGTGGCCAAGCACCTCAAACCAGCACTGCTGGAGCAACAACAGCTCTTCCCTTTCTTCCCCGCTGTGCCAAACTTGACCAGCTCGGAGCTTTGGGAACGTGGCAAAGGTCCTGAATCCGGGCTGGATTTGGATGAGCTGGATAATAAACCCAGCAGGAAAACCCAACAAAACCCTGCACTCGGACACCTCCGTGCCGTGCCCTCTGCCTGCTGGGGGGCCAGGGGTGAGCCAGCCGTGTGTGTGTGACATTCCAGGCCGGGAGCCTTTCCCTCTCTGCTGCTTCCCGAGGATCTGTGCCTGCCGGGCCTCACCTTTCCCGTTGATTTTGATCTTCATGGGGATCTGCCGGGCCATGCTGAACAGGTTGCGCTGCAGCGCCTGCTGCACCAGCCGCTGCTCCTCCTCCGTCATCCGCGTCACCTTCTTCTCCGGGGGCTCTCCCGCCTCCAGCCTCTCCCTCAGCTGCTCCAGGGTGGCCGTCCTGGCCGCCACGGAGGCCTGCTGGCCGCCCAGGCTCACCGGCACGGCGATGCGGCTGGGCATGGACACGGGCAGGGGCACGCTGTCACCTGGGCAGGGAGGGCTCGCTCAGCCGCGGGGCACCCCCAAACCCCTGCTCCCACATTCCAGCACCGAGCTGCTGTCTTGTTGGAACCCTGGAAGCTGAGAATTTTAGGCTTTCTGTTCTAACAGGTACTGGCCCTCAGGCAGGCACTACATTTGAGGCCGTGGGACAGGCTTCCGAAACTGAGTGACGGCACTGGGGGTGTGGGTGTGGAGTTTGAATAGAAGTGTGTGATGTCACAGGGTGCAAAATTTAGAGTTTAAGATTTTAGTATATAGTAATATATATGGGGCAAGAGGGAGGATTTAGGGCGCTGGCTAAGTCCCTCTTCTTCACGGTTTTGGGTGGTTTTTTTCTAATTGAGTGAGGGGGTTAGCATTGCGGACCTCGAGCGCTCAGTTATTGGGTTGGAAGTACAAATAAGGTAAGTATCATCTCATTATTGGATAGCTTATGCTTAAGAAGACCTTGGAAAGAAAGGCATCCATTTCCCACCTTGTTACCCAGAGCTCACGACTTGTGAAGACCGTACTACAGATAAGAATTAACAAACACCGAATCCCAACACGAAAGCCGCATTAATCCCGCGCTCCACCAGGAAGAAAAGAAGACAAGAAGCCCCACGCGGTCTGACCTTTCCTGAGGGCCGGCGACACCCGCGGGTTGCCGGGGCCGCTGCCCGGCGCCACGCCGATGATGGGGAAGCGGATTTTGGGGGGGGACAGCAGGGAGGGAGGCGCCGGCGGCGAGGGCGAGTAGCTGAACAGGGAGGAGCTGTAGCTGGGCCGCCGGCCCTCGCGCCGGTTGCCGTCGATGGCGGCCTGCAGCTCGGCCGGGGAGCTCAGCGACTTCTTCTCGCACTCGTAGGCGTAGAGGTACTTCATGTACCTGGGGAGAGGCACAGAGAGGCACTGCAGGGACTTTTAGGGCAGGGGGACTCATCCCCAGGTCCTCAGCGGGCTTTGGAGGTTGGGGGTGAAGCGCAGCTCGGCATGGGTTGGCTCAGTGCTTGTGGGAAAACACGCCGTTAGTTATTATTGCTCCCACAAGGGAAGCAAAGAGCCAGCCAGAACGCCTTCGCAACTGAAACAGCCTCAAAGAATCATCCACATTCCTTCACAACCGAAATATCCTCTATGAACCATCCAGTATTTCCCTCACAATTGAGATATTACCCATAAAACATCCAGAATTCCCTCACAACTGGAATATCGTCTATAAATCATCCACGACTCTGCCAGAATTGAAATAGCCTCAAAGAATCATCCAGAATTCCCCCACAAGTGGAGTATCATCTATAAATCATCCAGAATTCCTTCACAACTGGAATATCGTCTATAAATCATCCACGACTCTGCCAGAATTGAAATAGCCTCAAAGAATCATCCAGAATTCCCCCACAAGTGGAGTATCGTCTATAAATCATCCAGAGTTCCTTCACAACTGGAATATCGTTTATAAATCATCCAGAACTCCCTCACAACTCAAATGTCATCTAAGAATCATCCGGAATTTCCTCACAATTGGAATATCCTCAGTGAATCACCCAGGATTCCCTCACAACTCAAATACCCTCTAAGAATCACCCAGGATCCCCTCACAACTGAAATATCCTCTCTAAACAATCCAGAATTTCCTCACAGTTGAGATATTATCTATAAACCACCCAGAATTCCCTCAAAACTCGAAATAGCCTCTATAAATCATCCAGAATTCCCTCACAACTGGAATACAGTATATAAATCATCCAGAGTTCCCTCACAGCTAAAATACCCTCTAATAATCACCCAGAATTCCCTCAAAACGGAAATATTCTCTATAAACCACCCATAATTCCCTCATAACTGAAATATCTTCTATAAATCATCCAGAATTCCTCTACAATTGAAACATCGTCCATAAACCATCCAGAACTCCCTCACAAATGAAATATTCTTGTTAACCATCCACAATTCCCTCACAACTGAAATATCCTCAAAGGATCACCCAGAATCCCCTCACAACTGAAATATTGTCTATAAATCACCCAGAATTCCCTCACAATTGAAATGTCATCCATAAACTATCCAGAATTCTCTCACGACTGAAATATCCTTGTTAACCACCCAGAATTCCCTCATAATTGAGATATTATCAATAAATCATCCACAATTCCCTCACAACTGAAATATTGTCCATAAATTGCCCAGAATTCCTCACAACTGAAATACAATCAAAGAATCATCCAGAATTCCCTCATAACTGAAATGTTCTCTATAAACCATCCAGAATTCCTTCACAACTGAAATATCCTCTATAAATCATCCAGAATTCCCTCACAATTGAAGTATTATCTCTAAACCATCCAGAACTACCTCACAACTGAAATATTGCCAACAAACCTTCCAGAATTCCCTCAAAACTGGAAACATCCTCTATAATTTACTCAGAATTCCCTTAAAACTGGAAATACCCTCTATAAACCATCCAGAATTACCTCACAACTGAAATATCGCCTATAAACCATCCAGAATTACCTCATGATTGAAACACCATCCAAAAACTATCCAGAATTTCCTTACAACTCAAATATCCTCTTTAAAATAATCCAAAATTCCCTCAGAACTGAAAATAATCTCTATAAATCACCAGAACTCCCTCAAAACTGAAGCATCATCTATAAATCACCCAGAATTCCGTCACAACAGAAATATTGTCTATAAATCATCCAGAATTCCCTCACAACGGAAAATATTGTCTTTAAATCACCCAGAACTCCCTCACAACTGAAACACCATGTAAGAATCATCCAGAATTCCCTCACAACTGAAATATTCTCAAACCATCATCCAGAATTCCCTCACAATTGAGATATTGTCTACAAACCATCCAGAATTCCCTTGCAACTGAAATATCCTCTATAAATCATCCAGAATTCCCTTGCAACTGAAATATTGTCTATAAATTGCCCAGAATTCCCTCATAACTGAAAGATTGTCTATAAATAATGCAGAATTTCCTCACAACTGAAATACCCTCAAAGAATTATCCAGTAGTCCTTCACAACTAAAACATCATCTGTAAACCATCCAGAATTCCCTCACAACTAAAACATCATCTGTAAACCATCCAGAATTCCCTCACAACTGAAATATCCTCAAAGGATCACCCAGAATTCCCTCACTGCTGAAACGCAGTCTCTGAATCACCCCGGAGCCCCTCACAATGGAGAATCTAAAATCCTAAGAAACCAGATCTTCAACCACAACACTTAATTCAAGGAATTTTTTAGGAATTGTCCCTGTGCAAGGCATTTGGACTGAGCAGCACCAAACCTTACCCCTTTTGAGGAGTTTTAGCCCACAGGTTTGTAGGAGACAGAGCCTGTGGGAATGGTGAGGAGCTTCCCTCTTTGGGGCTCTAAAAACTCCCCAAAAACCTGAGTCTCCACAGGAGCTGGGAGTGCATCCCTTCATTGCTAAGGCACAGTTCCACCCTGTTCAATTCTACCGGGATTTCACTTCCACCTGTCTTTTTACTCTGCTTATCCCACTTTTCCTTCCCTAAGCCTGCGCCGCAGGCGAGGAAAACAATCCTCACAGGAAGGAGGTGCTGAATTCCCAGTTTCCAGTGCTAAAACAGGCGTTAAACCATCAGGAGGACAGACAGGCCCCTGAGGAGGCAAAAAAAGGCCGGGGCTGGAGGGAGGTGCGGATGGAAATTCCTTTTGGGGGAATTTGGGAATTCCCAACTCACTGCGTGCGCAGGGTGAAGGCGGCGCTGGTGATGGAGGTGGGCAGGTTAAGGCCTTTGGTGATCTCCCTCCAGATCTTCTTGTTGATGATCTCCACCAGCCCGCCCTTCTCAGTCACCAGCTTGTAGAGCATGTAGAGATCCAGGATCTGCTTGGCCATGATGGGGATCCGGTTGATGGGAGTTCCTGGCGGGGAGAAAAAAAGGAGCATGGAGAGGATGGAGTCAGGGAGGGGAGGAGGCCGAGGGCACAGGCAGCTTGGGGGATCCATCTCTCTCCCAACGGGAAATTTAGGGAATTTGCAGCCTGGCTCGAGGCCTCCCCGTGGGTGAGTAAATGAGGCAGGGAAGAGCAGCCACAGGGCACGGCCTTTCTGTGGAAAATCCTTTCCTGTGGGCAAAGGGAATTACCAGACCAATAAAAACCCACAGGTCATGGAATAGAAAGAGGGGAAGTTGGGACTATTGAATGCAAGGCACAAAGGAATCAGTTTTACGAGCTCAGGGTTAAAATCCTTGGATAAAAATCCTGGCTGTGCTCCCTCATCCCCCGGGACGTGCCGTGCTCTTTGCCTGGGAACAGCAGAACCAAGGGAATCGGCGCTGGAGAACATCTCTCCCCCATGGACACACAATTATCATCCTCCCTCACACCTGGAACAACCTGGAGAGGTAAATAAAGGCTGCTCCTTCCACAGAGCTTCTAGCCTTCCACTCCTTTTCCCTGAACAATTATTCCCTGATGAGGCCACGGCAACTCTGAGCATCCCAAAGCCAGGTCCTGCTCCATCCTGCTCTGTTTTGTCACATTTTGGGTTAACATGGAACAAAATCTGATTTTTAACCTGTCAGCACCCCTTTGGCAGCTCCTGAAAGTGCTAACGCCCAAACTAAGGAGATTTAGGCACGGGGAGGAAGAAGGAATAAAAAAAGCTGAAGTGGCAGAGCTTTTATTTGGCCTGGGAAACTCTGCCCTGGATCAAAGGGCCGCCCAGCCCAGGGCAGCATCCTGTCCCCACAATGGGCAGCCCCAGCCTGGCAGGAAGGCTTGGGAGGGGGCAGGGGACAATTGTGGAATCCCCAGTCCTCAGGGGAGGCTGGTGCCACTGCTGGCAGCCCCAGAACCCCCTTTATGGCCCTTATAAACGGGTTTATTCCGTGCCATGAAAGGAGCCCGGCCCTGCAGATGTCCTTGTCAGACATCCAAGGGGGATTTTTTCCCCGTCTTTTCTCTGGGAAGCCTGTTAGGCATTATTAGCTCGTGGTGCCAATTCCCACAGGTTAACGAGATGCTGGATAAAACAGCCCGTTTTTGCAGCTCCAAAGGGCTGAAAACCCCACAGATTCAAAGTGTTCAGGAGCAGTTTGATCAGGTTTGTATCAGTTTCCATCAATCCTCTTCCCCTGTCTGAGCAGCCCCATCCCTGCCCACGGAGCAGCAGAGCCCACAGCCCACAGCACGTCCCCTTCCTGCATTTCAGGGGCACACAGCCCTCAGGGAGCACAGAGGGAATTCCAAACCCCCCAAACCCTCTGTGGCTCGAAAAATCCTGGACTTGCTCCGTTTTTTTTCCGAGCCTCCATTTTGTCTCGGGGTGTTGGGAGCAGGGATCCACGGAGCACTGGGAACCAGGGAATGATCAAGTTACCTCGAGCTGTCACTCATCACCTGAGTCACACCCGCGGGGAAAACAGGGAAATATTTCCTTCCAAAGCCCCCAGGAACAGTCAGGACACCCCCAAATCCCCCTTCCTTCATTGATTAGTGAGAGCAGCAAAGCCTTTGCTCAGCGGGGGGAGGATGAAGCCCCTCTCCCCCTAGCCAAAGCCACCGGAGTTTCCCCAATCCAATTTGGGGAATAGCATTAACTTGTCCAGCAGGGACTTTCATCCAGCTCTCATCCAGATGGAGAGTGAAAGGGAAGAGCCACGGATAAAGCTCTCAGCGACCCAGCTGCTCACACAGAAACTATTAACTAATATCTGCTTTTTAATACCCTGCATTTCCCCCAAACACACACTTCTACCCTTCTCCAGATTTCCCCAGCTCAGCAGCCGGGAAAAAACACAAATTCTTAACCCAGGTACTCCTGTGAGAGGCACAAACATCACCTGCATCAGTGGGGAATAAAGGCTGAAGTATTTCCAGGGAGCTGCTCCCAGCTGGAGCAGGAGCAGCGACGGGGTCTGACCTCCCTGCATCCCCTCAGCACCCCCTGGACACCTTCCCTCCCTCAGCTTTCCTTTTAAACAGGACCAAAGTGCCCCGAAATTTCATTTATAAACACAGCTAAATCGAGATCTAGACAGAAACACGCATTTATAAACTCAGCTAAATCGAGATTTAGACAGAAACACGCATTTATCAACTCAGCTAAACAGAGATTTATATAGAAACGCACATTTATAAACTCAGCTACATGTGTTTACACAGAGAATATAAATTTATCCACTGAGATAAATTTATCCACTCGAGTTTGCTTTCCCCGCCCCTCCCCAAATTTGCACAGCTGAGAAACTTTGCAGCAGGGCCAGAACTGCTGCCAGGAGCTGGAATAATTCCATTTTCCACGCGTTCCTCCAGCACTGCCCCAGCAGCACCCCAGAGCACCCAGCAGAGAGCGAGTCGGGGTCCGGCTCTGGAGAATTCCCGGCGTTTTCCAGAGGGATGTGGTGCCCTCTCCTCCCCCAGCCCTGCCCGGGGAAGGCGATAAAGGAAGGTTTTTATTGGAAACCCCCAGTGCTGCGACAGGAAAGGCTGAAAGCCGAGAGCCCGGCGGATCCTGGCCCGGGCAGGGCTGTCAGGGGCCATGATGGATTACTGTCATCTGGCAGCGCCAGGATTAATGATCCCGGGGTCAGGGGGCAGAATTCCAGAGGGAAAGGTCAGCAGCCGGGGGCACGGCACAAGACTTGTTGCCTTTTGATGGCAAACCCGTTTTACTGTACTTCCAAGCCTCCCGCCCCGAGCCCTGCCCGGCTCCGAGAGGCAGGGGAAGATCCTCCTCGCCCAGCTTCCTCGGAAAACAACTTTTCCTGCCTTTTAGCACAACCCCAGCTCTGTAATTTGGCTCATCCCAGCCAAACGAGGGGCACAGGGAGTCTGTTCCCAGACTGGAAAAGGGAAGATGCAGAGTTGATACAAAGAGGAAAGCAGAGTCACCCCACGGCCCTCAGGCTCCTGGTTTTCTGAAGAGAAAGGCAGGCACAATCCGGATTTCTGGAATAAAGGGTTTCCCTGGAGGAAGGCTGACTGGAGCCATAAACATCTCCGGCCTTTGAGGGACTGTCTCCCCTCCCAAAGCCCCCTCTGTTCCAGGCAGACGGATCGGGAGCCTCGGGGGCTTACCCAGAGAGCCCTCAGTGTCCCCTCTGGCCCATGCTCAGAAAACCTTCTGGATTTGCAGTCTCCTGGAGCTCCTGAAGGGGCTGAGGGAGGGGTGAGCCCCAGGAAAGTCTGGAATGGCTGGGTTTACACCCGGGAAGCAGCTCCTGGGGAAGGGGGTTTGGCTGGTTGGGATTAACTTTGGACCATCCCCTCCCTCCCATCCAACACCAGCCCGGGGCTTTGTCCTCCTCTTCTCCACCCTCCCTTCGCCAACCCTGGGAGTCAGACCTCAATTTGGAGATGCAGACTGAGGAGAACTGCCCCCAAGGCGGCTCTGAGCCGAACCTGAGGGAATTTCAGGGGTTTGCTTGGCCTCCGTGCTGGAGATTCCCTGCCACACAGGGATTTCCAGCAGCCTAAGCCATGACTTGTCCTGCACAAAGAGCACTTAATCACACCCAGCCCGCAGCTCTGCTTTCCCAATCACCTCCCACCTTCCCTATCCAATTTCCTCGCAGAAGTGTCCATTTTACAGCGAGCAACAAAGGAGGTGAGAATCCCGAGTGTTTGCTCAGCGCAGCGATGTTGAAATCCCACTGAGGTGTGCTCTGGAGTGAAAAATAGGCACGGAAGAGACATTTTTAAGCCACAACCTGTAGCAGGTAAATAAAAAGCTGCTCTTCCCACCCCAAATATGTTCAGGGGAGATGCTGTATCAGGGAGCCAGAAGGAACAGGTTTTCCCCAGGAAACTGGCAAAGTGCACAGTGATTTCAAATAATATTGAGCCAAATCTCAAGAAGAACAGAACTTCATGTTTCTTTGAAGGGAGGCACAGTAATTCCCTGAGGTGTGTGAACTCCCAGCTGAACAAGGGAAAATTCACTTTACGGCAGCAAATCAACTCGACCCCTGAGCTGTCTCAGCTCCTGGTTTGCCCAAACCCCTCTCCAAGGACAAATCCTGGCTGGTTCAGGGGTTCAGCCTGCGTTTTATGGGGTTTGGTTCTCCAGAGCTGGGATAAAAAGGAACAGGGATCCCATGGAGAGCTGCAATCCCTGGAATGGGGATCCCATGGAGAGCTGCAATCCCTGGAATGGGGATCCCATGGAGAGCTGCAATCCCTGGAATGGGGATCCCATGGAGAGCTGCAATCCCTGGAATGGGGATCTCATGGAGAGTTACAATCCCTGGAATGGGGATCTCATGGAGAGTTACAATCCCTGGAATGGGGATCCCATGGAGAGCTGCAATCCCTGATCCTGCCATGGAACAGGGAATCCATGGAGAGCTGCAATCCCTGGAATGGGGATCCCATGGAGAGCTGCAATCCCTGATCCTGCCCTGGAATGAGGATCCCAAACACCATTCACCCCAACTAAACCCAAAACCAAAGCTCTCCTAAGCCAGGACTAGGCAAACTCCTCACTCTAGTTTCCCCTAATTACTTCCAATGTGATTTTTCTTTGGAGCTAAAACAATATTCCCTCTAAACCATCGTTTCCAGCTGCTTAAAGGGATAATGAATTATTTGAACTCTAATGTTCACTTTCCCAGAAAAGGCGTTCTTTTTAGATCTTTCCAAAGGGAAGGTTCCAGGTTTTTTCCAAATTAGAGAAAAAAATTCTCCTGTCTGCCTGCAAGGAATGTTGTGTTTTATAAAATAAAGGGGGAGAAAGTTTGGGTTGTATGGGAAGAAGCTGCTGCTAACTTCCTCTAAATAATTGGAATTTGCAGCTAAACTACCCCAAAATGGATCTGCTGGAGGTTTTTGGCACCTGGCGCTTCAGGTGGATGAACAAGGCATTCCCTGGAGGAGATTTTGGGATGCTGCATCCCCAGAGGAGCTGGATTCACACAGTCTGGAGATCCCACAGGCTGTTCCTACCCTAACACCACTTCCAGGAGTTTAAATACCAGCAGTGGTGGAATCCCTGTCCTGAAAGGCTCCAGCCACTCCAGAAAGCAGGAATGTATAACAGCATGGCAGCTCCCTCAACAAATTAGGGGGAAAAAAGGTTCTTTCAAACAATTTAAAGGAAAACCCTAAAGGAAAACCATCTTGCCTCACTCTGGGTTGAAACAGGTGCCCAGGGGGACACAAACCCAAGGGTTTGACAGGGAAAAAGCCTTTCCTGTTCTTTGGGACCATCCAGGAGACCCCTCTGCAATGCTTCAGGGGGATGTGCCACTGCAGAGCTGTTTAGGGCAGCTCAGGAACCAGAGCACAGGATGGAATCTATGCCCACTGATGTCCCATTTGGAGAACGTTGCTTAATCCAGGGGCAGAAATACTCCCAGAGGATCCAAGGAGAAAACCTGGAAAGCTCCTGCCAGACAGGGGGAACAAATCCACAGAATCCTCATTCCATGCCCTCAACCCCAAAACTGCCCACAGAGCAGCTCCTCATGCAGCAGGAATTTCAAAACACACCATGGAATGGTTTGAGCTGGAAAGGAGCTGAAGGAGCATGGAATGGGCTGGCTTGGAAAGTAGCTGAGGGACCATGGAGTAGATGGGATTGGAAAGGAGCTGAAGGAGCATGGAATGGGCTGGAAAGGAGCTGAAGGAGCATGGAATGGGCTGGGTTGGAAAGGAGCTGAAGGAGCATGGAGTAGATGGGACTGGCAAGNATGGAATGGATGAGGTTGGAAAGGAGCTGAAGAACCATGGAATAAATGGGATTGGAAAGGAGCTGAAGGAGCATGGAATGGGCTGGGTTGGAAAGGAGCTGAAGGAGCATGGAATGGTTTGGGTTGGAAAGGAGCTGAAGGAGCATGGAATGGATGAGGTTGGAAAGGAGCTGAAGAACGATGGAATAGATGGGATTGGAAAGGAGCTGAAGAACCATGGAATAGATGGGATTGGAAAGGAGCTGAAGGAGCATGGAATGGGCTGGAAAGGAGCCGAAGGCCCAGGCAGTTCCACGGACAAGGACACACCTCCCACCATCCCAGGCCGCTCCAGCCTGCCCTTGGGCACTTCCAGGGCTGGAGCCACCTGGGCTAAGGCCAACCCTGGAGGCTGCGAGTACGGCCAGAGCCCGGGAGGAGGGGAAGGGGCAACAGGCACACGTGCCCTGCTCTCCCCCAGCACATCCCAGGAATAAAAGCCCCCAAAGGCCCGTCCCAGCCTCCCTCTCCTGTCCCCTTCCATGGTTATTGCTGCTCCAGGGCCGTTTTATCGCTTGCAGCTGTGGCTGTTGGGGACAGCCCGCTGTGCCGGGCACCTGCACATTTGATCTGTGTTAGAGCTGTTTCATGGCTGCCCGTTCCCAGGGGCATTCCCAAACCTTTCATCCCTGCAGCTCCGGGGAAATCTCCCGTTTATCTTTCCCACCGGGCGCAGTTTCTGATCCCTCAGCTCCTCCTGGATGGCAGCAAATCCCAGTTTTTACAGCGGGGGTGTTTTATTGGCAGAGCCGCTTCCCGGCCCCTCGGACACGAGGTGCAAATTGAGCAGCTCTTCACACGTCCCAGCCAAGAAACACTTTGCTCTCAGGAGCAAGGAGCAGGATTCGGGTTTTTTTGGGAACAGAGCAGATCTGCAGCCCGGGATTAGGATGTTAGAAACACTTTGCTCTCAGGAGAGGAGCAGCATTTGGGGTTTTTTGGGAACAAGGCAGCCCTTCAGCCCAGGATCGGGATGTTAGTAACGTTTTGCTCTCAGGAGAGCTGGATTTGGGGTTTTTTGGGAACAAGGCAGCCCTTCAGCCCAGGATCGGGATGTTAGAAACGTTTTGCTCTCAGGAGAGCTGGATTTGGGGTTTTTTGGGAACAAGGCGCCTCTGCAGCCTGGGATTGGAACGTTACAAACACTTTGCTCTCAGGAAATGGGCAGCATTTGGAGTTTTTTTGGGAACACAGCAAATCTTCAGCCTGGGATGGGATGTTAGAAACACTTTGCTCTCAGGAGCAAGGAGCAGGATTTGGGGTTTTTTTGGGAACAAGGCAGCTCTGGAGCCTGGGATTGGGATGTTTGTCAGCACATGATGAGAAGCAAAGCTTGAATCCTTAAGTTATCCCAGGACAGGCTGAGCAGCTCCCAAAAAAAACCCACAGTGGGATTTCCACCCACTCCCTGCCACCCAAAACCCTGGGAAGAGCAGGAATGGGAAAAACAGGTGCACAGCTGCTAAAAAACAACCTTGTAAGTGAAAATATTCCCTTTGCAGGATGGCACAGCAGTTTGGATTAAGGATGGAGGAGGAGGCACTTCCCACAGCTCAACACACACTGCCCAGTTTTCCCATCAACCTGAAGAAACTGGGCTCGCTGAATTCCATAAATTCAGACATTCCCAGCCTCTCTGAGCTCCTCTCCTGCATGGATGCACCACCAGGCAGGAAAACAAGAGCCCAGCTGATGAAAAGCTGCTCTCCTCCAGCTGGTGACCGGCTCAGCCCCAGCCCTGGGAGCGTTAATTATCAATAATTAATGGGGCAGAGGAAGGAGACACTGGAGCAGGGAGCAGATTTTCTCGGCAGGCACCTGGAGGTGTCCATTGCTGCCAGTCACACCCCACAGCTCGTGGCACTGCCAGACCCCACAGGTGAGCTCAGCTCAAGGTTTGCAAGGCAATGAATTCGTCCTGCCTCTGCCTCTGCCTCTGTCCTCCAAAGCCAAAAATTCCAGGGAAAAAACCCTCTCAGCACAAGTTTAACTTGGAACTGCTGGAGAGGGAAAATCCACATAGGAAAATGGCTCTTTTGGATGGATCAGCCTCCTGGAGGGATGGATCTGAAGGGGCAGAGTTCCCAACTGACCGCCTTGCAGGGCACCCCAAACGTTCTGAGGTGCTTATTTCATCCAACACCACATTTTAACGCATTTTAATTATCAACAGTCTGCACTGGGAAGTGGATTTGGATAACTGACACACTGGGAATCCCCAGGAAAAGGTTCCTGGGATCTTCAGGGCACGGACAACACCAGCACTGAATCAGAAGGTGGAGAAATTTAAGTTACAGGGCAGATCTTCCCTGCTGCTCTCCTCATCTCCCAAGGGAAATGCCCCAAGTTTGAGCTCTGCAAGTTCCAGGCCTGGAATTGTTCTTTCAGCCTCAGGAGGGAAAGATTCCCTTTCCTGCCCTGTTTTACTCAGGGAATCCAAGCAAACGTCACCCACCTCTCTTCTGCATGAAGATGAAGAGGTCATCCAGGAATTCCTTCCGCTCGGGATCGCTGTCCAGTTCGTAAAGCTGGGAGGGGAACAAACCAAAATGAGGGCACAATCCACTGGGAGACAGAAAATAAAGGAATATTGGCTTCTTCCAGGGTGAAAGGAAAGCACAGGCGGAGAGGGAACACAGGGAGAGGGACTCGGTGGCCATGGCTGTCAAAGTCTGAGGACCCCTCAGGAACTCATGTGGGCACAAAGCCTGGCATCCTGAAGGGAACGGGATTCCCAGAGTTGGAAAAGAGCTCCAAGGTGATCAAATCCAACCCTCACCTCGGTTAATGGGACAGAGCAGTGCTGGAAGCCAGCTGGAAGCAAAGGGATGGAAAGGATGGACGTGAGCTGGGCAGGACAGGGACACAACCAGGAGGGAGGTGACGGTGCCTGGGGACAGATCAGTGGCACCAGAGAGGTCAAACTCCTCCTGTGCTCCCACCTCCCTTCTCTCAGGGATTGTCACCTAAGTGCCAAAGCCCCAGAACGGGGAGATGGAAGGACAGAGCTTCCCTGTGTGCCTGGCAGTGCCTCCAAATAAACCAAAAGCCTTCAGAAATGCCAGAAACCAGCCCAGGATCGATCTGCTGTGGGAATAATCTTTAACCAGAAGGCTTGAAATGCCCAAATTATTAAAATGAAGTTCCCTAGGCAGTGTATCCCAAAAGAGAGGGGCCTTGGGGGCAGAATTCCTGGGAAGCTCTGGGAAGAGCAGAGCTGCCTGAGTTTAAACTGAACTCCTCCAGCTGCTGTGACACATTCAGATCCATGAGCACGGGATTCCAGAGGGAAAATGTTCTTCTCCCACCTGGAGAAAAACTGGGCTGAAGTTTTTAAATGTCCAAAACCTGGTGTTAATTCTTAGCTCAAACCACATCCCAGTGCAAGGCAACAAACCAGCCCAGATTGCAGGACAAAGCTCTTTTCCCACAGATTCCCTCCAGGGAGGGCTCTGCCCTGGATCAGGGGAAGAATTCCCCAGATTTCCCCTTCCCCAAGCACCTGTGCCCAGACAGACCTTGGCAAAGTCTCGGGAGATTTCCCTTCCCCGGCATCCGTCGCCTTCATCGCTCCAGGTCACGCTGCCGTTCTGGGGAGGGAAAAACAGAAAAGGAGGGGAGGGTTCCCAAGGAAAGGCTCCAGAAGCTTGGAACACGAGACTTTTTAGGCACAAACACATGGAAAAGCAGCTGCTGGCTTAGCCCGAGGTGACAAGAAAGGCAGGGAGGGGGCTGGGGGGCATTTGTGCTTTTTTCACGATTTCCTGGGATCTCACACAAAATGGGAAGTGGAATTTCACCTCCCAGCCACATTCCCCGCCCCCTCCTGAAGAGCAGGATGCCAACTTCTCTGTGGCACTGCTGGGATGAGATCCAGCACCTACAGAGGTGCTGCTTTTTCTCCTTGTGTCCATCTGTTTTCCAAGGGCACACCCCAGAGCCCCTGGCGAAAGGTGTCACCTTTCCTTCCTGTTGCCCAGGTGACACACCTGGAAGAGTCCTGCCATTCCTCCCTGGAAAACCAGGACCAAGAGGGGAATAATCCCTCTGGAAAGCTGCTTGCCAGCCTAGGTACCCTGACTCCCGGGGAGGTGTGGATTTTCCCTGGAGAAATGGAAAGCTCGGCTTTGCTGGATTAAGGCTCGTTAAAAGGGTTTGATCTGGTTAGGCCCTGTTCCACTTGGGAAATCACCATCCTGGAATGGCCTCCAAAAGGGCTGGAAACCAGCAGCTCCAGCTGGATGGAAGGCCAGGATGATCCTGAAATCAATCCAAGCATCCTGAAAACACCAACTCTGTGAAGTCCCGCTCTAGCGCGTGCTGGGAAAAGGAAGAGCTAAATCCACACAGCAAATCCACCCTGCCATGGAGAGAAAAGGTCCCAGCACCCCCAATGCTCCCCCTGGGGATTCTGGAGGTGCTCCAGCACCTGAAATCCTGGAGACATCTGGCTGTGAGACACATATTGAATTAGGAAGATGAATAGCTCGGGCACGGCTCCGTGCCCGATCCCGAGGCCCAGAATGAGCTCCCTAATGCCTGCTGATTTGGTTTGAGCCAGTAATTCCTGCTGGAAAGTCAATTACCCGGTGAGCCCCATCAGCTGAGAGATATTTAATGGGGGATTATTGCCACTTCTGTTCTGTCAGCTGTTTGGTGCAGCGGATCAATTCCCAGCCCTCTCCAGGCAGGGATGCGAGGCTGGGTTTGCTCACAGGAGGATCCATCCCAATGTCCTTTCTCCCGGAGCCTCTCTCTCTCCAGCAGAGATTAAACCCACAGGTTTTTGGCTAATTATGGAAGCATCCAGCTGCTCCTAAAACCCCACTGACCGTTCAAGGGGATCAAACCTACAAAGCAGCCAGAAGCAGACACAGTGGAAGGAGAAGGGGGCAGCAGGAATTTCCCATCCTGGACCTTCCCCACGCCAAGGCACAGGGACTTGTGAAGGTTCGGCTTTCTGACCCTTTCCTTTGGCTGCTCCCTTCCCAAATTTGCACTGGGAATAAATCCAGAGGGCAGGACTTGCTTCCAGAGGGAATTCTGGTCATGCTGGGAGCTTATTCCACTACATTTGAGGGCAGGGATGAGAAAGAAGAGGGGTTAAAGGAGGCAATTCCCTCCCACCAATGGATTTGAACTTGGGATAATTCCCAGGAATAAAACTTTCTAAAGGGCTTCCAGACTTGAAAAGTTAAACAGAACACATGTGGCTTGTTCTCTAGGGAAAAAAAAAAGGGTGATTAGAACAGAATGGTAGAGGACAAGCAGGATAAATCCATCCCACTTCCCACAGCTCCACCCTGGGAGCACCTCCTGGGAAAAGGAGCTTACGGGGAGCTGAGGCCACCAGGGTTTGGCCATATGGCCACCAAACCAGCAGGGATGGCTCTCACCTGGCATGACCTGAGCTGAGGGGCTCCAGGCAGCCTCAGCACCTCCTCCTGCTGCAGCTGGGAAGGGCTGAGGGACATTTCCCACTGCCAGGGGACAAGAGAGGGCTCCTCACCCAGGGCTGTGGAGGTGCGGGGATGGAGCACGGAACAGCAGCTCAGCAGCAGGGAATAAAGCTTTATTTATCCATGGAAAGCTGTATTTATCCATGGAAAGCCGTATTTATCCATGGAATAGCCCTTTCCCAGGCCTCAGCTCAGATCCCGAGGGAATACTCTCACCACAACCTCTGGGCAGTGCCAAGGCTGCAACCCCAGAGCCCAGATATCAGCAGTGATCCCAAGCACAGGGAAATCACCAGGAGTGCTCCAGGTGCGCAGTAAAATCCCTTCTGCCCAGCACGAGAGCTTGGGATCCAGCTTCCCTGCCACTCCTGCTCGGAGAACGAAGTTCCTCCTCTGCAGGGACGGCAGGAGAAGGCATGAAATCCCCACAGGGCATCACAGGGCCTTCGGAGAACCAGGCCACCGGAGCCCTCCCTGTGCCACTGACACCTCGGGGGCCACCGGAGCCCCCCCAGCTGCCCCTTCCCCACGGAAAAGCTCCAGCAGCAATTCCATCCAGCCCTGTTTTGGGATTACTCCCCAGCCACCTGGAATATCTGATTAGAGGGAAGCTCAGATGTCCAGAGCAATTTTGGTTCCCAATCCCAGGCCGGAGTTAACCCCGAGCTGCCGAGCAGATGGAGAAAGGAGACGACAAACACTTCCCATTCTCTCCTCAAAAACCTCCTAAACCAGAGGAATAAAAACTTCTGCCATGAAACTCAGGGTCATTCTGCACCTCCTCCCTTTGGACAGAGGTTTTACAGAGGTTTTAGGCCAGGAATCTGTTGAAATACCCACCTGGGGATGAGGCTGAAGACCCAAGGAAACCCCTCCCCTGCCCCGTGGGTTGAGTCAATGAAAAGGGATGGGGGCAGCAATTTCAGGATTATCAGGGAATCCACAGAAATTCCTTTTGTGGGCAGAGTTAAGCCTTAGGAAGTGAAACAGATGCTCTCAGAAAGAAAACTGTTGTAGTACAAATGCTGATAAGATCAGAGCTGCTGCCCCGAGCTGCAAGTTCTCAGGCACGGAGAGCCAAGGGGTAATTACTGCCCACACCAGCTCCCCTGGAATGGGAATCAACCCTTCCCTGCCTTCCTAATAACAGAGCTCAACTCAGCAGCCCCCAGCTTCAAAGGCAGCCCTTGAAAACATTTTAGTGATTTCAGGAATGGCAGGGAGGATGGGGAAGGGAAGGGAAGGAAAGGGCTGAGGTTTAACTGATTAATTACTTTTTTTTATTAAGCTCCTTTCATGTGTTCCCATGAGCAAACAGGAACCTGCTCCCTCATCCTTGAGGAAAAGCTGGGCTCTCTGAATGCCTCCTGCTCGCAAAGGCTCAGAGGAATCAGCCAGAACCCGAGTGCCAAGATTGATTTGGGGTGAGAAGAGGGATTCTCAGTGCCAGCCTGGAGCCACCGATTTACCCCGGGGGTGAGAAAAACGCAAGTGCAAGGAAACAACACATTCCAGCTCCTCACACCTCCTGTCTCCAGCCTGAATGCCTGGGAGCTGGCACTGAGGGAGACAAGCTGCCACTATTCCTATAAATAAGCGTGGCACCTGAATAAATCCTACAACGAGCCAAGTCTGCCTTGGGATACGAACGGGCTCCTTTCCCTGCCTCCGGATCCAGCACAGCCTCACTCACCTACGGAATTCTGCAGGTGAGGAGCTGGGGAATCCTCTGAAGCTAAGCCAGGGATTTCAGGAGAAGCAGCAGGTGGCAAAGGAAGAATTCAAACCTGTCGCTGCAGCAGAAGAAAAAGCAGGTGTGTGCTCTCAGCTGGGAATGAGGAATCTCCTCCCACCGCAGCATAAAAGGGAAAATATCCCGTGACACACAAAAGGACCTGAAAATCCAACCCTGAAATAACCACAGGGCAAAAACCCCAGTGTGAAATGGCCCTTTTTCTCCCCTCCTGGATTAAGGGGTCTCTCCCAAGCAATCCCTGCACTCCAGGCACATACTTGAGGTTATGGAATCCCAGCCACTCGTTCCCGGGGCCTGCAGCAAAGGCTCAGCAATTATTTTAAGCTGACTTATCTTAATAAACAGCGTGACCTCTGGGAACGTTTAGGTCAGGGTTTTTCAGCGCTGGCTGGTGATTTCTGGGAAGCTGCCCCGAGACATCCCCAAAATCCCAGGCACAAACTGCTCCCATGGAAAAAGGCAGCGAGCCTTTATTCCGTGGAAAACGGCATCGAGCAGCAGCTGAGGCCTGGAAACCTGGGATTTATTCTCACATTCCTGATGGAAATGCTGCTGCTGGTGCTGCACCAGCCCTGGTGGGGCAGGGGGAAGCAGCATCAAGCTCCTGTATTTCCCTGCTCAGCTCTCCCAAGCAACCTGAGCACCCACGGGATGAGGACCCAGCACCCACCGAACCCGACACCAGCACCCCTGGAATTAAACCCTCACTTCTCCGCTTTTCCAGGAGCTGGGATGGGTTTCAGGGCATTCAGAGGGTTGGAGGAGCAAACAGAGTGATCCCCCCAGCAATTCCTTCTCCTGGATAAGCTCCTCCACTCCCTGTGCCGACAAAACTCCCCGTCATTCCAAAATTCAGCTCATTCCCATGAGCTGAGCCAGCTCTTTTGCTCACAGCCTTGTCCGACAATTATTTCCTGGGATGGGACAGAAGTGGCTTCGTTCTCCTTGTGGCTCCCAGATTTCTGCCATCTCCGTGTCCCGGGCAGTCCCAGGCTCACAATTCCAAGGGAATTTTCCAAGGCTTTTCCCCAAGACTTCCAGAAGAACAAGCCACCCTTGAGGGAAGGAAAAGTGATTTTTCCCCCCGTTTCCACGAGCATTCTGCATCCCAGGAATGCTCTTGGAGCAGGGCACAGCACTGGTAAGAGAAGCTAAAAAAGAAAAGACTAATCCAGGAATAACTTTAGAAACAAACTGGAGAATCTGTTTTATCCTGGATTTTCTGCCCATTAAAGATAGAAAGCCAAGGAAAGAGCTCATCCCTTTAAAATATGCCTGGATATTAAAGATTCCAAGGAACTAAGTGGCCAGCCCACAGCTCCCCACACGATTCTCTCCCATTCCTGCCATGCCAGCCCCCTCTGGTTTTATTTCCCAGCTCTGAACTGGGAATCAGCAGTTCCATTGGACCCCAACCAGGGATCCAAGCCACTCCACCTCCAGTGGCTGTGCCAGGGGACAAAACTTTGGCACAACAGGGGGACCTGCCCTTTTCCTGCCACGTTTTCCCGCTGTTTTCCAGAGCTGCCCCAGCACAGCCCTGCTATTCCTTTATAACCCACTCCTGAACTCAGTGTCCACGGATTCCTCCCATTCCTGCCTCTCCCAGCACATTACACAATAGCAAAAGTCGTTTAATTGGAGTTTTTCCTGCTGAAGCTCTGGGCACTTCGGGCTCCCAGATGAGAGTGGCCTGAACCAGACTGAGGTGAGACCTCCCAAAGTGCAGGAATGACCCAAAGCACGTTGTGCCAACTGTGGAATGATGTTTAATTCCACCTTTTTTTCCCCTCTTCCACACACGGCAAGCCCAGCCCTGGCTGGTTTCGTGGCCACTGGCCTGGCCGGAATGACCAGTGAGATCTGTAGGGCTCTCCTGACAGGAGTGAGAAGCACCAGCTGGGCAAGGAACAAAACCAGCCCCGGACTAAGCCGAGCTTGTTCAGCTTTTTAAAGAAAGAGATCCCTTAAGCCCTGAGCCCTGCCTCCTTTTCCCCACCCAGCGCCCTGAAAGAGGAAGTTTTCACCACTCCCATCCAGTAAATTCCGAGGCAATGGCCCCTGACTGACAAACCCACCTCATTTCCCTGTGGGAGCTTGTGCAACTCCCTCTCCTCCGCCCAGCCCCTCAGAGGAAAACCAGCAGCAAGTGCTTCCCCTGGGTGTTTTACAGCCCCAGGGCTGTGCCCTCAGCAGCGGGGATTGGGAACACCCACCTGCTCTGCGGGGACACAGCCTGGTGATCCGCTGAAATTCCCACTCGCAACAAAGGAAATAATTCCACGATCCCCTTGCACTCAGCTACGAGGAGTGGAACGTGGAATTAACCTCCCATGAGGCAGCAGCGAGCTGGCTCCTTCCTTCCTCGCTCCCTTCCTTCCTTCCCTGCTTCCCACACACGGAATATAAAGTGGCTCTGACTCCCAGGATCAGGGCACATCTCCCTGCCTGCCCACGCCAGCGCTCACAACTCCAGGATCCCAGAGGTCTGGCAAGAAATAACTCCGGTGAGGTGTTACCACGGAGGTGTCTGCATCTAAAACGAGTAAACCACCAGGCTTTTCCTGAAACCCCAACCCCAAAAGGCTCTCACGGAGCGGGGGCTCCTCTATCCCGAGCTGGAAATCCGCAAAGCCGAGTTCTTGTGGAATCTCCTTAGAGAAGATAGCGCACCAGGGAAGCATCGCCTCCCAAAGCACTCCTGAGTGGGGCTCCTCAGCCTGTGGGGCTGAAGAGCTGGAAACGGTGGGTTTTGGGAGCAGGGAATGCTGGCACTGACCTGTTTGAGCTGC
Organism: Donacobius atricapilla; assembly: GCA_013397315.1. NCBI lineage: Eukaryota > Metazoa > Chordata > Aves > Passeriformes > Mimidae > Donacobius > Donacobius atricapilla. Next base: position 6,549 of record WBMY01003214.1, on the reverse strand, counting down.
TCGTCCAGGCGCCAGCCGGGGCGCCCCGCCGCGGCTCCGGAATGCTTGGCAGAGTCTTTGCCCTGCTCCTCCTTGCCCTGCTGGGCGCCCCACGGGGCTGGCACGGGGCTGGAGGCACAGGCCACTCTTTGGTTGGGATGGGCAGCTTTGGGAGCACGGAAATACTTGAGCGCAGAGCAGCTCTCCTGGCCGGGCACCTCAGCGCCGTCCTCCAGCTCGGCGCCGTCTTCCTCGTCCTCCTCTTCATCCTCCTCCTCCTCCTCCTCCTCGTCCTCAGAGTTCCTGCTGCTCTGCTCCGGGGGCCGGGAGGCAGCGGGGGCTCTGGCCGGGGGTCCGGCGGGTGACACGGCCGGGGCGCGGCCGGCGCGGGGCTGTGCGGGGAACGGCGGCGTCGGGAACGGCACCTGCGGCTCACGGCGGTGCTCCCGGCAATCCATGGGCACCGCCGGCGGCTGCTGCTGCTGCTGCTGCTGCTGCTGCTTCTGCAGCTGCTCCACCACCGCCTGCAGCTTCATCCCGCCGTGCGCATGGCTGGGAGCCCCGGCGGGAGTCGCGCAGGATCTGCCGGGGAGACAAACGGTGCTGAGCGAGAGCGCCCGGCGCTTTCATCTCTTCCCCAGGAAGGGGATGGACAGAGTGCAAAGCCGGGGCTCTTTCCTGTGCAGGAGACCGTGAAACAATCAGCTCCGCGTTTAACAGCCTCGGGCTGCGGCTGCCATTCAATTTTCAGACTGTTTAATTGTATTTTCGAGCCGGGAGCTCGCTCTGCTCTGCCCCGGAGACACCATCCCGAGCCGCCTTTGTGCGGGCACAAGCCTTCCACGCTTCCTAAATTACTGCTGCTGGAAGGTCAGGTTTGGGATTTGGTGCTCCTGGAATACTGCCTTAAAAGGAGACGGCCAGGATGAGCTTCACCACACTCATATTAAAAAAACCATATACCCGTGCAGGGTATTGGTCGTGCCTAAATTCTTCTGTGCTCTCACTCCGTGGCTAAACCCCTGCTGCTTCGTAAAAAATAAATAAATAAACAAATAAATAATGAGAACAAATAAATTTAGGCATTGTTTTTCCCCAGGCAGACGGAGATGGGAGCGCAGCAAAGCACCGAGCAACTCCAGCCTCGGGATCCCGGAGTTCCCAGCGCCTCCCAAGCCCCGTCCGTGTCCTCCCTTCGATTTCCCCAGCCTGAGGAGCTTTCCCAGCTCTCCCTTTTCGACCTGCTGAGCCAGCACTTGAGCGAAGCCCGACGGAACAGCCCCCGGCTGGGAGCAGAGCTCGGGATAAATCCTGGAAAAGCGACGGCGCCGTTCGTCCCCGGCCGCAGCTTGGACTTTGTGTCCCCACCCGCCGGCCCTGCTGGCGCGGATTGTCCTCCTCGGGGGGAAAGGGTGATCAAACACGTCCCATTTCAGGGTTGAGGGGGTATCAAAACACGGCCAGCTCGGGGAAACAAAGGAAAAGCCAACTCCAAACAAGCCCCGAGCTCCTGCCACCTCCCACCGCCCCGCTGGCAGCCACACGCTTGGGGAAAAAAGGGATCGTTCTGGGAAAAAGCGGCTGGAAACAGGCAGGATTCTGCTCTAAAATAACTGAGCACCTACCGGGCAGCAGGATTCCGAGTGAGAGACAACTTCCAGGATCCCGGAGCATCCCTAGCTGGAAGTGCTGAGTGCCAAACTCATTTTTCGCCTCTCTCTGTCCCTCTCCTCCCTAAATAACAGCCTGCTTTGCCCAGCTCGTTTTGCCCTGGGCAAACTCTTCCCTGAGGGAGCAGCTCGGCTCCCAAAAAAAGCAGAGCCCGGGCGACGAAGGAGCCGGGAGCAGCAGAGCAAACACGGCTCAGGTGCGGCAGCAACACCCAGGAATGCGGCACAACGCCGGGGCAGGGCAGGAACCCCCGGGAAAACCGGGATGCGGGCACAGCCAACACTCCCTAAACAAACACCGCTGCCGGGGGGCGCCGCCGGCCGGTTCTGGGGCAGAAAGGAGGCGATCTGCTCACGCTAAATCGCAGTCCCAGCGCCGGGTTTGAGGTGACAACCGGAGTGGGGAGAAAAGCACGAAACCAGCGCGGGTTTTCAGAGCCGCTCCACGCCCTCAGCGTGGATGTTTGCTCGTTTCTGGCGGCTCTGCCCTGCTTTTTGTGTCCCTCCCTCACTCCCAGCGTCTCCCCCGGCACTTCTGGCGTCTCTGGCCCGCTTTTTGCGCCTCTTCCCCACGCAGGCAGGGCAAGGACCGAGTTTCCCCACCCGCGGCGGGGCTTTAAACCCCTGTGCGAGCCCTTTCACCCCACAGCCCCTTTAATTCCAGTTTTTAGCCGGCTTCATTCGGAAGCAGCGCTCGGGAAGAGCTTTTCCAAGCGGGAACCACCTGGGAGAGTTAAAGCCGCACCGAGCAGCACCGAGGGCTGCGGGGGCCGGTAATTAATTCGTTAATTAGCCCCCGTTTCACCGCGGAGCCCGCCTCAAGGGGAATGCCCCAGGGCTCCGACCCTCCCCTCAGGCGGAAATACCGAGGGGCCCAAACCGCCCCCCTCGGCACCGCTCCGCC
>WBMY01003213.1:288496-341091 GCA_013397315.1 Donacobius atricapilla | reverse complement strand
TTATTATTATTATTATTAGGTAGCAGGGAGTGACGTGTGTGGTTGGCCCAATTATGCTTCCAATTGCTGCAGCTTGGGAATGGAGCAAGTCCCTCAGCATCACCATCTGATCCAGAGGATCCAGACCCAGCCATCCTGGATCTTAACTGGCCACAAAATGAATGGCTCCTTTTCATCATTAGATCACTTTATTAGTAAATTACTGTAGCTCCTCTGATATAATTCACTTCCTGGGGTGAAAAGGATTTATGCCAATACTTGTTTTGTGTTTAATGGATTCATTATGCTTTTCATCATAAAATTCATCAATGTTAATTGAACGGATTAGCTAAATGTAATTAGAAGAGGGATATGTAAGGGGGAGGGAGTGTGTCTCTATGTCTCTGCGTTCTCCTACAGCTCTTTGCTTTAACTACTGCCCAAATGTTAATTCCCCTGTTTCTATTACCCTTTCCAATTTGGCTGGTCAATATAATCTCTGCATTCAGGCCAGGGCTTGTATGGTGAATTAGATTATAAATTAATTCAGGTCCAAAAGAAACATTATTGACCTTCCAGGGCCAGTGGTTTTGGTGGCATTGGTGATGTGGGTTTTTCCTCAAATGTTTTATTTTGTAGCAGAGTTTCTTGGTTAGAAAATCATACCAGTTTGTTTGAAATGCAACCTGATTATTCCCTTCTTAGTGGTGCAAAGGTTGTTAGCGCATCTGATAATCACTTCCAGCCCTTGGTGGGGGGGTGTTCAGGGACAGAGTGCCAGGTACAGTTGCTGAGTGGTGTGGTTTTGTCTGGCTATAAGTAAACGAAGCAGTGATTAGATTTCTGTAGCCACTTTTCCTGCAGATAAGATAATTGAAGCTGCAGTGGCTGCCTGGGAGAGAAATGTCATACCTGCCTCACCATTTTCTTCATGTCAAGGATGCATTTATGTCACATCTTTATAGGTCAATAAACAGCTACAAGGGAATTTCAGCCGTGGGATGTTAAAGTAATGGAGCTTCCATCCTCACAGAACACTAATGCCTCTAAATAGGCTAAACCTGGTTGTTTCAAATCTCAATTACATTTACTAGAAGATAGGAAGGTAGATCTCAGATCAATCCTTGCAAAGCAGAAAATACAGACGAGAAGACCCTTGGGCTAGGTTCAGTAATGAAATTAACTGCTTGAAATGGAAGTGTTGCAAGTGCCAGAGCAGCAAGACCTCCTTCGCATTAGGAAATGTTAAGATACCTGTGAACTGAAAGTCTTGAAAGATTAACTGTGCAGAGGTTTCACGATCACTTGTGGGCAGAGCTTCAGAGGGAGCCCTGCCAGGCCAGTGTGTGTCGCAGCAGGAGAGGCTGAGCCAGCATCCAGCATCCAGCATCTGTGTCCTCGGGAGACCCGGCATCCCCACGTGGGGTGAGGGTGCCTGGGGCACGAGGCTGTTTGAGGCTGTCTGCGCCCAATCCCTTCTTGTCTGCTGGGCTGGCTGGGGAGCTGGCATGTGTCACAGGAGCGGGGCCACAGGCACTGGCAGAGCTGTCAGTGCTGTGGGAGGCTGTGGAGCGTGTCTGCACAGCAAGTTTCTTACCACACCAGGGGGAGATAGTTTGATCTAAAGAGAATGGGACTGCTTTGGATTCCTCCGACGTACACATCACACTGCAGCAGAAAGGTGACATCCTGGCTCTGGTGGCTTTAGCTTGATGATGTGCCCTGTCTTTCTCCCATTCCTTCAAATGGATGTGCAGGGATGACTGGGGAATATGAGGTGGAGTTTGTCAACAAGGAAGCGTTAACCTGCACCTGTATTTGATTTCAAACATACATTTATAACTGCTTCCATTTTCCAGCTTTACAGTAGTTATGTTCTTTTCCATAGGAAGCATGAGCATGATATTTTGAGTGAGAACAACTCCACTGTGGGCAATCAGGCATGTTTTTATTATCAGAGCTGAGCAATAATCTCATGCAAAAAAAAAAGTCCCATTGTTGTAATCTTCCTTTTAACATCCAGCCTGTTCTGATGAGAAGCTCTGTTTGCAGCCATCCAAGCTGCTTGTCCTCTGAAAATACCCCAAGGCGGTTTTGGGGAGACTTTCCCTCATGGGACCTGGAGCAGACATCCATCTGCAGTACCAGGGCTCAGCTGAAACTCATCATTGCAGGTGAGAGCAGGAGATGGTTGTGGCACCAGAGAAGGGCACAGTAAGGTGATACAATGACTTGGGTTTGCTGGGGAGCCCCCAGATATGCTGTGAAATACTGATTTCTGCATGTATAGCATGGTTTGTGTTTGGAACAAGAGCTGGGTTTGTCCCAAGTCTTCCAGGGCCAAGATGTGGCAGCTGCCTCCCCAGCAGGCCAGGAGGGATCAAACTGCTCCAGTGGGGAGAAAGAGGCTGAATAATTATTTGAGCAATAAGTTAAGTGGAAGAGTTAAACATTTTTTCAAGTCACCTTTGCTTGCTTGCTATAAACAGGTTCTATCCTGAAAGTGAGATGCTTATTCCTCACCCAGTGATAAATCCTAGAACCTCACAGGACCAAATGTTATCCTTCGAACGTACTTGTTTTCCTAGGGACATCACAGGGGCCTGTATCTGCCTATGAACCACCACAATCCAGCATTCTCTCCACCCCTGCTCAGCCTCTGTCTTCTTCTAGGCATGCGGGCTGAGAAGGGAGGATGCTTTTAACCATAGGAGGGCAGGGCCCGCAGAGGGAGCTGTGGCAACACTTTCCCAGAGGGATGCGGGGCTCTCTGAGCCAGGAGCACACCCTGGTCCTCCTGCTGATGCCCCTGCAGAAGCAACGAGTGTCCTGCACCTGCAGCTTTGCCTTCCCAGGTCAGCAAATCCCTCTGCAGAGCCCAGCCTTGATGCTGCTGCTGTGAGTGTGGGGACAACCCGCCTGGAGGAGCCACAGGGACTGTCCCTTCTCAAAGAAAGGAGAAAGATTTGCCCTTGAGTGCCACCTCATCTGCACTGCTTTTTGGGGGTCTGTTGCTCACCTTTGAAATGGGTGACTAATATAAGACCTTCGGAGGGAATCAGATTAAAACACCATTAAAACTTCTGTCTGGCACCTGGCTGCATGTGCCCCCAGGGATCAGGTCTTGCAGGAGCAGGTCTGGCAGTGTCTCCCAGCAGTGATGGGCATTTGTGTGGGGACACTGTGGGGTGACCCACAGTGGGTTATGACCAACACACGCAAACAGAGATGTACAGCACTGAGGGAGCTCCCTGACCAAGCTGGGACAAGTGGCTTCACCGCCAGATACTTGTTTCATTGAGTGTAAAATCAGGAGTAGGCTATTTGCATTTGCCTTCTTTGAAAAGGGTTGTGATTTTCTTTCTTGAACAGAGCAGTGCAAGAGGACATTATTTACCTTCCAGATCTGTTATGGGGAACTTTTAATTTAGTATTTCGTAGCTGATGTTAAGCAATAGACATTTTTCAGCCTGTCTTGCAAGATCTATTATCAGTGTTCACTGGACCAGATCAAAGAGAGAAACTGGTGTCTTTTATTGCTTGATCCATACATGGTTTGCTACTCGGGAGAATAAAATATTCTATGCTTACTGAGAATCTGCATTATTGAGAATTTTATCAATGCTTGTTTTATGTTTATTGACATTGCATTTAGAATGGCTATTTGACTGCCGTGTTGCATTTGATCAAACTTAACTTTGTTTCTAGGTCACAGCAATCTCTTGCCCTGATAAAAGGTAAAGGGGGGAATTCCTATTTTAAATGCTAAATAATTATAAATTAATTTTTTTGGAGATATGCACACTGATGCTTACAAGCCTTGATATCTGCCCAGTCCACTGGGGAGTCATTTTGACTTTGAAGTGCAGAATTGTGTTCATATTTAATAACCATTTCTTTTTAAAGTGAGGCTTAATGGAGGTTTGTTGGTAATTATTCTGCCTCATTGATAAAGATCCCAAACACACAAGAGTTTCAAATTATTTCACAGCTGATTTATATGCACAAAGCATAATTAGAATCATGTAATTTCCTTGCTAGTTTGGTTCTCATTTGAATATAGAAAGATGTCACTAAGAAAAACTTTTATACTTTCTTGTTTGACTGACACAAAAAAATCAAATATGAATTGCAACCAAAAAAAACATGTATAAAGTGCTGTACAGTATTACTGAGTTCTATTGAAATACTGCTTTGAAGGCAGACGTATAAATTGCCTCATGGGTGCTTTTAATGTTCTCCTTACTATATATTATCAGGGACCTTCACAAGTGTCAATTTTATAAACAACTCTGTGAGAAGAGAAGATGCTTTTACCACCATTTTACAGATGAGGAGCTGCAGTACAAGAGATTATAAGGTCAAAAATGTCCACTCAATTTAGCTACATTATTGGAAACACCTAGAACTTAATTTTTCAAAGCATTACAGAACACAATAGATAATTGAAATGCTACCAAGCCAGACTTCAGTATACAGCATTATTTCAGACCTAATTCCAAATTTTTTTCTTGACTTTAGCCTGGAGAAAGGTGAGAGCTGCAGATTAGGTGAGGTGCCTCATGCCAAGCAGTGGCAGAGGAAGGGGCAGAGCCCAGATCTCTCTCAGGATGTCCAACAATACCTGACCAGGAAAACTGAACATCAGTAAGGATGTGTGGCATGGTCAGAAAAATTATGCTTAGAGAAAATTGGGGGTTCTGTGGGAAAAAGATGATGTAGAGAAATTTCCCCATTTGGAAGGGAGCTGAAGGAATATGTAGGTGGCTGAAATAGCCATTGCTGACATTTTCAGATTAATAACTTTTGCATTGGGAACTGATTTTTTTCCTTGGCAGTTTTTCAGCATTACCAGCAAAGTTAAAGTGCAGGCTTATACTGAAATAGTGACTGCTCCATTCAGGGGAAGGATGGAGTGTTTGAATTACCAGACAGCAGAACTTTCCAGGGACTTGTCTTTCCATCCTGGCATCCCAATTTCAAGCTTGTGTAAGACAGGAGCCCTTGTTCAGGTGGATATTTAACTGTCTGCACTTGTGTTAAGCCTAAGCCCACTTCCTTTCCTACCTGTACCTTCCTGACACGTTTTTTGCACACTTCCCAGTCTCAGCAACTCTGTGGGCATCACCCTCCTAAGTTACTCAGCCATGATACATTGCCAGCAATTGGCCATCCTGCATCCCAAATGAAGCAACAATGCTTCAGGGAGAATAAAAAGAAACTACATGATGGTATAATGAAAGGCTGTTTCATAATATATAAGTACCAGGTGTGGGATTGAGCCTGCCTAATTTAAGGTCCCAATTTGTATCTATAATTTAAGTGCCTAGCAACTCAGTCCTGGGAGGTGGGGCTGAGAATCCCTGTGCCACTGGCTGACAAAGAGAGGAAGGTGCCTTTGGATGTCTCCAGAGGGAGGTGCAGGCTGCTGAAATTGGGTGCCTGTGGTGGGCTGGTGATGGAGCCAGTTCAGCCTCCCACCCTTGCATTGGATGTTTGATTTTTCTCTGGGTAGTTTGCTCTTTGGGGTCCCTGGCTTGGGCTCTGTTTTGGACATGGGTAGAGCACTCCTGGGCATACAGATGTCCAGAGCTGGGCTGAGGATGCCTGGAGAAGGAAAGGCATCAAGGAGACCTTGGAGCACATTCCAGGACCTGAAGGGGATCTACAAGGGAGCTGGAGAGGGGCTTTTGGCAACAGCGTGAGGCAACAGGACAAGGGGGAGTGGTTTTAAACTGGAAGAGGATAGGATGGTTCTAAGCAGAGAGAGAGCAGGTTTAGATTGGATATTAGCAAGAAATTAATCACTGTGAGAGTGTTGAGGCCCTGGCACAGGCTGCCCAGAGAAGCTGTGGATGCCCCATCCCTGGAAATGTTCATGCCAGCTTGGACAGGGCTTGGAGCAACCTGGGATAGTGGAAGGTTCCTTGCCCATGGCAGGGGTGTTGGAACCAAATGATTTTTAAAGGTGCCTTCTAACCCAATTCTATTCCGTGATTCTGTTCCCTGTTCTATGATTCTCTGATGCAGTGCTAGAAGGCACTCTGAAATCCCACATGGATTATGGTCTCCCCACGGAGGTACATCTTCTGTTTCCCAATTCTGGGGGGTGGGGAGTCAGCCAACCTGCTGCAGCTGCTCAGCCTGGGACAAGGCGTCCAAGCAGTTTACAAAAGGAGTCATTAAAAGCCACAAGAAAGCAGGGGTTTGTGATAAGAAAACTGACAGGATCTAAATTAAACAGTGTATGCCAGGTGCTGTGCATTTGTTTATAAAACATGTTCTTACTCAGAGAGAAGGAAAGCTCTTGATACATCTCTGTCTGTGTTTCTTGTCCTGATGTGCACAGATTGGACCATGTACAGTGAGTCCTCAGTAATGACTGCTTCTCTGTTTTTCCAAACTTGGTGGCATTTGCCTCCTCTTACAGGCGGATGGAATTAATTTTTCAATCTCTCTCCACTGTGGACCCATTCTGTCTATAGAGAGTCTGTTGAATTGTTGTGGATTCTGTTACACAGCCTGCTTGACACCTCAGGTCAGATCTGAACCACAGACAAAGTGAAATTGAATTCTTGCTCCTGAATTTCCCCTTTCTTACTTTTCTACAGGTCTCAATTGCATTCAAGTTGTGCTTTTACCAAGTGCCATACAGAGTCCAACACCACATGTATGTTAACTGCATTTCAACTCACAGACAGATGAAGCATCGTATGAGAAAAGGCTCATTTAAATTCTGTGTTACAATGGATTGACAGATCCATACAGTCAAAATCATGAGTAATTTTCTTTCCCTAGTGGTATTGGCTTAAAAAGCTTATTAACAGAAATGTTGTGTTTTGTTGAGTTTGGGGTTTTTTAAATTTTCTATTTTTCATCTGCATTTTGGAATTCCACATCTGAAAGCTTATTCCTCAAGAACAATGGTTGGAAACTTTCCTTCCATGCTTTCTGGTTTTAAAAAAGATGAGGCACAAAGCTGAAGGGCACAGATTATATGTTTAAAATACAAGGAATCCCTGCCTGCTGTATATTTCACCAAAGAAAATACCTGATATGAGCTACCCTGTTCCCTAAGAGACTGTATGGAGCTGTCTCAGCTGTGTCAGAAGCAGGAGAGCTCTCAGCTCAATAATACATTTTGGTCTATCACATATTTTACCCCAAACCTTATTCACCGGCCCATTCTTCTTCAGTTACTGAAATCAGCATTTTCTATCATGTTCATCACTCAAGAGCACTTAACCAGACCTGATTGTCTGATGTGACCTCTGAAACCTCTGGAAAGTCCTTGACAACTTCAAATGCTGTACAAAGCAAAAAAAAAAAACCAAACCAACAACAACAACAACAACAACAACCAAACAAAAATAAAAAGGTGGGGAAATTGTTCACCACTTCCATGATAAGTGGGGTAAAAAAGAGCAGAGAAGATGCAGTAAGAAATGTTTTAGCATTTGCCAGCATATGACTTAGGGGTCCCTGTCTTACTAAGCTCATAAGCATCTCTGATGTGCCACTTAGGCTGAGTTAGTACAGAGGCTTTACTTAGTGCATCTGTGTTTTGACTTGAAAGAGGTGGGATCCTCTTCTCTGTACAAGGGGAAATTTGTCTTGTAATCAGACCATTTACTAATGTCACCTCATCATCCAATAAATGAGTCTTATGGTAGAGTCACAGTATTTGAAGCCTTTGGCCATGTTTCCTTAGAAAGCAGTGTGACCTGACGGCAGCAGGCCTGTGAAGTGAAAGAGTTGGTGCCAAGGACTTCTCTTTTGCACTGATTTCCAGGAATTTACTCCAGGCAAGCTTTAACCACGTCCCATAAACTGGTCCATCATTGTTTGGAACACATTAGCTGTGTTCCTGCAATGCTTCTTTCTGCATCATATTTCAGTTGGGGTTTACCTGGAAGGTAAAAAGTGCTTTAAGATCACTTTGTGAAGTGAAGCACACATCAACTGAGACAAATCAGAACATTCAATCCAAAAGAGCATTCCCCGTGCTAAATAACACATGACTTTACACACACTCCTTGTAGACAAGGTGCAGTGGTTGGTCGGGGCAGAGCAGACTGGCTCCGCATTTGTGCTGCCTGGCAGAGCTACAAGGGTTGGGCTCCTTTCATTCGGCAATACCTGTGCTGCTGGTCCTCAGGCTGGCTGGGGAGGCTGGATCTGTCACGAGTTGGGTGGGTCACGGCCTCACAGATGAGAGTTGATAGAGCAGAGCATCACTAATCTACAGGGCCTGTCCCACAACTCTCACTGAGAATAAAGTCATTCAGGGGCTTAGAAAAAGCCCCAGTAAGGACTAGAAATGAATGAGGAATCAAAACAAATGTAGGGGAAACAACCTCGGTCAGCTGTCCCAATTGATAAAGCTGTACTCTGCTCTGGCTGTGACACTGGCCATGTAGTCAGCCAAGGGGTAGAAGACATGAATTGATTAAGACCAAGGTCACTGTGGATGACTTGGTTTGCTGGAAACACATTCGGGTGCTGTGAAGTTTCAGCTCACCTGGTAATGGATGAACATCTCTCTATGTCCACTCCAGATGTTGTACAGGTCTCAGCACTACCATACAGTTTTCAATAGCCATTGTGGTCCTTCAAGTGATGTGGTTTCAAAAGACTTCTTAGGCTTTCTGTGCTCCTGAGTAAAATTGACTGGCTGGTAGAAAGAGGTTTGCTGTGATCTGGTTTGCAAATACGGGGTTTTTTCCCCTGATAATACTGTAAATGAATGGACTTTTGCAAGGGTTTTAGAGGAGTATGAATCTGCAAGGTTATGGACATTAAAGATTGTTAAAGATGGGGTTTGCAAGACGAACCGTACAAGATGCAGCACTGGTACAAACTAAGAGTCATATGAAATGAACATTCCAAGTTTGGGAGTGATTTTTTAGAATACAGCTATGCAATGATTTTCCTGAAATAAAAGGAAAAGGCTGATTATTGTGTGGCTGCTTTGCTACATCCAAGGTGGATGCATTCTCACAGAAGTAATCTGACCAATTTTAAGATGTCCCTTATGACGTTAGACCCTACCCCACAATCTCAGTTACCTTAACAGATCTTGTGAATGCCTCTGGATCATCTCCTTATGAACTCAGTTAGGTTTAATAACCTTTTGCCCCACAGCAATCCTGAGTGAGCCCAGAGTTATTTTTAATCACACGTGGTGCCTCTCACTGCAAGTGAACCATGCAGCCCCAAAGATCAGCAGGCATCAGTCATCCACAAACCACTCACACACCATATGAAACATGTAGCTCGTGACCTCCTGCTCCCTGAAGAATAGTCGATATTAAAAGCAATCCCACAATATTCAATGGCTCAGGCAGAGGTCAGATCAGACTGGCCCTCGTTAATGCACTGTGTCAGTATTTCTTTAGTGACCTCAGCAGTCCTCTAAGAATTATCTTTCTTTAAAAGATTCCATGTCTGCCTCCTTATGAAGAAAATTGTCTGGATGAGATTTGATCTCACATGTTCCCACATCTAAGGAAGAGGCAGTATCATGGAAGAGACAGTTTGACCCCTTTAACTCAGGGGGATTTTAACTCTGAAACTTAATGACACTTATATTTCTACCTGTCCTTTAAGAGAGAAATACAGCCATTCTGGGACTGTGGGTTTCCAAGAGGTGTGTAAGGGAAGCACTAGTAAATGTACATGTTCTAAAAATGTGTCTGCAAGCATTTGAGATGAGATTCAAGAGCAGATGGTCCTTGAGAACAAGGGATTGGCAACTGCGTCACAAGTCCTTGAGTTCAGTGTGTTGTAGCAAGAGTAAGTGATTTTCACTCAGCTCACATTATTCATCAGAGTGTGTATGTGTGTGCTTTTAAATAAAACATGATAGCGTTTCTTTGGGTTAGTTTTTGCATACTGTAAAGCTGAGTATCTTTCATCAGTCAGTTTGGCTTTTAGATTTTGGCATTTTAACCAAACTAAATAAATATTCTTAAACTTTCTTAAACACATATGCAAAAATGCTCAAAAGTTAAGTTTGCCGTAAAAACCATCTTTCCTCAGAGAGCCAAGCTACCATTTTAATTGTTCTATCATATAATTCAAGCTGTCTGTTCCACATATACATGATAAGGGATGATCATTGTAGGTAGGAAATGAGTTGGGTGGGGGTTAGGTCTGTTTGTTTGCCACGTTCTATTTGTTTGGGGTTTATATTTTTGCTTATTTTCATTGTTTTCTTTGCAATAGCAAGGCATTTATGTCTATAAAAGTGAGCCTTATATTCTCTGGGGCTTTTGGAAAAAAAATCAAAGGCTGTAAGATTTGCAGTACAATGATGGAAGCTGGCAGTTCCCAAATAGTATGAAATTAGTTTAGTTTAGTCTCATTCTTCTATATCTTCTAATCATCTACTGCCCTCCCTGAGAGTCAGGCATTATCTGTGTTTTTTCCTAGTTTTCCTCTGACACTTTTGCTCTCCACTTGACAAATGCAATCAAAATACAGAGAAGAGCAGATCTGGTAAATTAAGGTACTAAAGATGAGAGTTGATTCCAGAAAACAGCCAGAATTCTTTGTGGTTTTCAGACAACACCCACTGAAGGTCATGCATGACTTTTCAGCCAGTATTGCCAGATTGCCAGAGACAAGCTGTGGTTGTGGGAGAGGAAGCAAATTGTCTCACTTTCTGTCACTGTATGATTTGGATTTCCCCCCCAAGAAGCTGTCTGGAGTTTTTAATTATTGCTGATTACCTATTCACAAGAGAGGTTCTTCACAGAAACACACATCTCCATACCCTCTCCTACAATACACACATTGTGAAGAAATAATTGCACAAAACAGCTGCTTCCTATTTCCTCCAGGCTGGCTGCTCTTGGGGAGCTACACAGTGCAGCCCTCTCTGATCACATCACATCACTCCAGTGGATCTGAGCACAGCTCTGCCCCTCACCTCCCTAGAGACCAGGACATTTTGCCATTCTTCATGTCCAGATCAACCTCTGCTCTGCCAGTAGTCAGCAATTTGCTCTTGCAAATCTTCCAAGGATACTCTGAGAGGTCCATGAACCTTGGGTGTGATCAGCAGGAACCCGGTAGTTGGTTACTGGTTTCTCCTTCAGATCCTGAAGGGATGGTATTGCTCCTCTGAGACGGCTTGGAGGCACAATTTAGAGAGAGGGGTCCCCAGGGAGATCCCAAGTTTTGTTTCATGCCATTGGAAGTGACTTTGAGTTTTTTGCTCATATTACCCAAAGACTCTGCACTTATAATATCTCTATACAGAGGTAAGACAACAGCCTTGAGCAAGTTTTGAAGACCTCAGAAGGGAAAAATCCCCATGTGGGCAGCTTTAAGGGAAAGGCAGGTCAAGGAACCAGTAATGAGGAGTTGCTTCTGTGTTTGGGATAGAAACTGCTGAGTAAATAGAGCACTATGAGCCACAGAGAGATCCGATGTGAGACCCATCATGTCATGTATTTAATCAGGCTTGCTCATGGAAAGTGGCTTGATGATTTGGAGGAATGTTTTGTATACTGCAAATGTTAAATGACCCTTGATAAATAAGGAAAACCTATTAACAGGCTGCTCTGAAAGCAATCAGCCTTAATTACCTCAAAATACAGGGTTTGCCAGACTATAAAAACCTGTTATTTATTTTAAAAGTTTTGAAAACATCTGTAAGCTAAATGTATTTCAATGTATATTTGTGTATTAACATGCCCATGTATGTGGTGATTATTCAAGGAGAATGGACTTCTGCTACTCATTTCTGCTATTTTTTACCCTTTTTTGGCTTGGTTGCATTTTCTGACTGCAGCAGTTCAATGCTTGGTGTCAGCGAAATGCATATTTTTTCTCTGCAATTTTGAGCTTTTGAAGGAAGATTTGTTCTCACCCTCTCAAAACAAAATCCTCACCCACAACCTGTGTGAGAATCCTTTGATGTCTGTTTACTCAGTACAAATACACAGGATTCTATATCTCAACCCTCCCCTGTTTGCCAGTCCAGGCACTAATTCTCCCATCTAATAAAACTTCGCAAGAGGTTAGAGTGAAATGGTGAAATGCCACATCTAATCATTGATCAGCCAATAATGAATTGCATATATTATGTTAACACACTCATGCTTTTATCTCACTGTGAGCATTGAGCATCTTTTTTTTTTTCTTAGAAAGGGGGGGAAAATTCAGCAGACTTTTTGTTGGTGTTATCAAGGGTAAGGAGTGGAATTATTTCAGCTTTTTAAAAAACCAACCCAACTGCTGCCTTTTCCAGCTGCAGGATTTGCGTACACAAAATGAAGATGCCTGTCTGATGGCTCATGCTGAGTGTATCATTGCATGCAGTCATTAGAGATCAAAATCTCTCTAATTCAGGTGTTAAATTTTAAGCAACTGTGCTGGTTAATATCAAATAACACAAGGCAGTAATGGCTGCATTTTGTTGACAGGAGACTGGCTGCTGTGCAGATCTAGTGCTGCCAGAGCACCCTCATTAAACAGAGCTCAGCTGTGCTGCATCCCCCTCCAAAATCCAGTGGTGCCATTTCCAGCCTTACGTGCCATTTACCCATTCAAACCACTGGAAATCTCACAAGAGTAGCTAAGTGCATTGTCAAGCTTTATCTTTTTTTCCTCTTTGTTGTTGTTGTTGTGGATGAGAAACCTTTTTTCCGCTCTTCAGGGTGAGAACAAGGTAAGGAAGAAATAGCCACTGATGCCATTTCCACCCTCTTCCCTTCTGATGGCAAATCCTTTGCCTGCAATGGCACACCCCTTGTGTCGCTTGCATGTGTTTGGTTAGCCCTGTCAACCCCAAGGAGCAGGTCAAGAAGGGCATTGAGAGCTTGCCCAGCTGCTGCTCCGGGTCAGTAGAGGCCACACGACTCCTGGCTCCCCTTATTTACCCATCCGCCTGAGCTCCCGTCTAACTGGATTAAGTGATCCAATCCATCATGTTTGTGATAATCTCACTGAAGCAATTGATTGGGAAAGAGTAGATTAATGTAGTCCTGTGAGCCCCACTTCGCTCTGGCTAATGATAACAGCCACTTGCTCCACGGCTGTGGCCCAGCCCTTTATGAAACAGGAGGTGTTGATGTTTGTTCCCTACTCTCTTCCCACTCTCTGGAGAGATTGCCAGGCTGACAGTGATCACTGCTCTTCACACACCTGCCACTGCTGGTCACCAAGGTGCTGAGGTTGAAATATGTATCTATTTTATAAACAAGACACGATATACTAAAGATAAGGCTAATCACACCTTAATCTTAGCCTTGAATACCTCAAAGTAATTAATTCCTTTCTTTTTATCCATTTTCCCTAAAATGCCTTTAACACTTTTTGTTAACCTCCAAATAGATAAAATCATTTATTTACAAAACCCAAGGATGACAACATAGGTGCAAAACTGGCAAGAACAGGTGGAAAGAAATAAAAGACCATGACCTTGCACTTAGATTATCCCTAGTGGCTTCTCTTCTGCTTCATTATCCACTCTTGGTGCTCTGTCATCTTGCGGTTGCATTTATTGAAAAGAGCCTCAGATTAGTGCACCCCATTTGATTATATATCATATATAATATCTTTGATTATACAGTCTGACTCCATCACCATGATTTATTTAGGCTTGATTCCCCTTCACCTCACTCAGGGCACTCTTATCCTTCCCTTCATCCAGATACCACATACTTTGGTTCTGCTCATACCCCTTGAGCATTGGCCCAAGCAGTTCAGCCCTGCCAATAAGGGCAGGAGGTGATCTTCCTGACCTAATTCAGGACACTTTAAAATTAGACATCTAATTCTGGGATATTCACCTTCCTGTCTCCCTCTGGTTGATGAAAAGTAGTAGGTGTCTCCAACAGGTGGTTCATGTCATCCCAAAATTGGCATCTAAAATCAGATAAGTGGCCTCTGGACACCCATGGCTAGAAGAAAACATAGCATGAGGTGACTAACTTAAAATTAGACACCTGATTTTGACATGTCTGAGTTCTGATGAGAAAAATCCTTTCATTACTGACTATTTTAAGTCAGGTAAGCCTAGCTCGCACCTTCAGGCTGGACTTGGGAAAGCTGTGTCTTGGATGTTTGAAGTCTTTTCTAAGCATATTAGGATTTGGGGTTTTTCAGAACCAGGTGATGACAGTCCCTTTTCTTTTGGATGGAGTTAGGGCAAGAGAAATTTTGTGGACTTGCCCCTCTGTCCCACTGCAGTCGTGGAGCAGAGGCAAGCATCTGGAAGGTTGGTTGGGGTCCCATATAAAGGTAAGTCCCTCCCCCTGCTGAACTGTGGGGCCTTTGTGTGCTGTGGGGGGCTCCTTTCTGACCCATTGCATCTGTAGAGCCAGATGGCTTAATGCCCCTCTGTGCTGGCAGCAAAGATCAACTCCACCATCACTGGAAAAACAGTTTTCTGGGTGCCCCTGGGCCACCATCAGAGGCTGTGAACTTCCTGCCTGGTCAGCAGCGACGACAACTCAGGTGAGGCAGCAGCTGTACCTGGCTGCTGAGCCTGAGCTCACCTGACTGCAGAGAATGAATCCCTGACAGTGAAAGCACACCACGTGCCACTGATTATTCACTGTGTGGAGCAGAACAGGTGGTCTGCTGTCACACAGAAGGATGAGTGCTTTACCCCCTCTGAGGCTGGAATCCAGAAAACGACGTATTTTATTCTTTAGCTGCTCCAATAGTGCAGGGTTTTCTGAGATCTGTTGTGTGGTTCAGAACCGGGGAATACAGAGATCCTCTGCACCCCTGATGCTTCATCCAGTGCAGAACACAGCCAAGGCTTGGTGCTGTCCCAGGGAAGCAATAGCAGTGTCCAGGCAGGCAGCAGCGCAGGCGGGAGAGGTCTCTGTTGCCTTTCCTACCTTCTCACCTCTTGTACAGCAAGCCCTGCACAGCATGCAAGTAAATACATTTTTATCAATTGCAAGAGGTGAAAATGTTATGATTGAGGCCTGGTAGGCTTGCACAAAAGAAAGCCTGCCAGGATTTAAAAATGCAATGGATTTTAATGAATTTCTTGTCCCACTATTTAACTTTCATGTGTTGACAGCAGCCAGGAGAAATTGTTTAAGGCGCAGTTAATGACAATTGTCAACTTGTAACTCAAATGGGAAAAGCAGAGTGGGTCAATAAAAATAAATAGGAAGGATGCCCCCCAGGTGGGATGGAAAAGCCATTGCTTTTGTTAGTGTGAAAATAACCTATTTCTCCCCCAATATACAAGGGTGTTTCATTCTGTAGAAAAACTCAGGTGAAGTAGTAGTGAAGTGACTTGGCCTGAGACTGCTCATTGTGCTGTGCACCACAGGAACTGCATAAACCCAAACTGCTGCAAAACAAACGGCAAAGGAGGCTCCCCTGGCTGCTGTTCTGGGTGCTGCTACCCACTGTCTGCTGACTGAAACATGCCTCAGACGGGAGTAGCTTTTCTCCACAAATCTCTGATTAGTCCTTTATGACTTCCCCCAGAGATTCACATTTCCCCATAGCACTTACCTTCTTCCTGGTCAGGTGCTCAGGTAACACCACTGGAGTCTTCTCTAATTAGAACTTCCACAGTCATGGTGCAAAACTTCACATGCTCCCCAGGCTTTACCTCTACCTCCTCTGCTCCTGCCCCAAGGAATGATGCTGGTTCATCACTCCCTGGCTACCAGGGTAAACTCTCCAAGGCGTTTTAACTCCTCAGTGCAGACAGATTTGACCTCTGGCCTTTAAAGGTCGAAGGCTATGGCCTGACACCATTGTACTCTCTAACTTCCACTTCATTTGATCTGTTTATATGGCCACTACTTTCCACATCATTGACAAGGCTCTGGGTGGGTGATTTGTCACAAGGCTGACAGTTATAGACCGTAATGTTTATAAATAGCCCCTGTTTTTTAAGGTAATCAATGGAAAAATGAGTCTCAAAGTCTGAAAGGTTACAAATATATGTATTTTTTCCTGCCTTTTGCAGGCACAAGGGGTGGGAGTCTTCACTGGAAACAACCACAAAACCCACTTATTTCATGGGCCAGCCATGAGCCATGACCTCAGCTTATACAGGGGAACAGCAGCTCAGTCTGTGACACAAGGGCTGCCTTTCTGTGCCAGACTTTATTTTGCCATCACAGACAGCTCTGCTGTGCAGTTGTGCTGCCCTCATGGATAGGGTCTGTAACACCTGCAGGTGTATGAGGCACCCCACAACTGTGGGGCAGAGCCAGAAAGCCCAGGGTCCACCATGGGTGCTTACAGGGAGGAATAAGGATGTGGAGCATCCAGCAGTGAAGAAATTTTCTTCCTAAGCTAAAAGTTGCAAGTGGACCCTTGTGTTTATCAGCCATGGAAGGATTTAAGCACTCTAAAATGGTTATTTTTTTTATCTATTGCCTTGTGAATCACTTACAGAGTATCTTTTTGCAATAGGTTTCAGTTTAATGACATAGCATAAGAAAAGTATGGTGTAAGGTTCATTTTAAATCGGTGACATTGCCACATACCCAGTAGTCCCTATTTTATGAGAAACAAACCAGTACTGTTATTTTATTCCTCTTTGTTGCCCTGTTTGTGATTTTACAAACCTTTTGCTTCTCTTCACCACTCTTCAAAACCCAAAAATTTTCCATTTTATTTCCATTTTGTGGAAGTCCTGTTAATCCTCTTATCATCTCTGTGTCTTGCCTGTTCTCTTCTCTATTTTTTCAAGATGAAGTCATCAGAACAACACAGAGTCTTCAAAATGAGGATGCACAGAGTTTTCTACAGTGGAATAATGAAGTCTGTATTTTATCCTCAAGCCTTTCCTGTAGATTTCCTAACATTCGCTTTGTCTTTCTCACCTCCACTTATTATGACCCAATGCTTTCAGAAAACTATCCAGTGTCTCCAGCATCTCTTTCATGACTGCTATCAGCACTTTAAAAGCAGCATTGCATACATATAGGTAGGTTTATTTTCTCCCCCCCAGCTCGCTTTGCACTAATAGGCACTGAATACCATCTGCCATTTTACTGCTATATCATTCAGTGCCCTGAGATCTTCCCATAGCCCCTCTTGCTCTGGAATTGGCTCTCCTGAATGATTTGTGTCACCTGAGAGTTGTGGCACCTGTTCTTTCTGGGGATGGGTAGGAGGAGCTTAAGGGGTAGCAGAGATGCAAGGAAAGACGCTGCTGTTTCTGTGAATCTGGCCTCTGTCCTTCTCCAACTCTCTGCATAGGAGGCTGGAGATTCCACAGGGGTCAGTGGAGGCTTTCTTAATCTGTGGAGCAAACAAAAGAAAAAGTGACGCTGACAGCACTTGTGCTGAAACTGGAGCTGTTTCATATTGCATGCACACCACGGGCTTTTATGGCCTCATTAAAGTCAATGGGAGCTTGCCATCTGCTTCAGCAGGGGCAGCATCAAGGCATAAAAACATAGCACCCTGTTCGGATGATGGTTTTGCCTGAGCACTGGCTGATCCTTTCTGCAACCTACACTGGGTGTGAGTTAGAATCATAGTATCAAAGGATAGTTTGGTTTGGAAGGGACTTTAAAGATCCCCTTGGTCAAACATCCCTGCCATGGGCAGGGGTACCTTCCACTACACCAGGTTGCTCAAAGCCCCACTCAAACTGGCCTAGAACACTCCCAGGGATGTGGCATCCACAACTTCTCTGGTCAGTCTGTTTCAACATCTCACCACCCTCACCATAATGAATTTTTTCCTAAGCCAATCTAAATCTACCCTTTTTCAGTTTAAAACCATTAAACCTTGTCCTATCACCACATGCCCTGGTCCAAAGTCCCTCTCCAGCTCTCTTGTAGTTCCTTTTGGTACTCGGAGGTGCTCTTAAGGTATCCCTGGAGCCTTCACTTCTCTGGGCTGAACAATGCCTTCACTCAGCCTGTCGTCACAGGAAAGGTGCTTCAGCCCCCTGATCATCTTTGTGGCCTTCTGTTTTTCAGGAGGGAAAGCAGAAGCTGAGAGTAACACAAGTAACACAGAGATTTCAAAGATCTTGACTGTCTCTCATCTGGTCATGTGTGTCTGAGTACAGGGAATGAGAAGCAGATGAAGGAATTTTTGGCAATCTGTCCTGTGTGACCTCCCATGTCAGCAGGTCTCTGTGTTTGTCTGACTTTCTCTTTTCTTCAGTCTTGCAACTTCACAGCAAGCTGTGAGTCTGCTGGGAAGGTTGTGAGCTAAGTAGGTGACAGTGAGGCTCAATTGCAGAAGCTGTAATAAGCAGTATTGATTTTGAATAAACACGTGAGTAATATTGACTTGGAGGAGCTCTCTCTTAACAAGTGGAAGGACTGACTGAATCCAAAGGATGGAAAAGCCTAAGTCCCTCTCTGGAGCTGAGTAAGGCAGGTTTTAGTCATAGACATGAAATTGAGGTCTGTTTCCGTCATCCTTTTTCTCAGTCCTGTCAGCAGATAAGAACTACAGGCTTTGCAATTGAATGAAAAATAAAAAAAAAAGTTTTAGATAGATTGCTAGAGGAAGGAGGAAAATGAACAGAGCAATGTAAGCAAGTGGTGAACAAATCGTGGTTCAGAAGAGGGAGCCATCTGAATGCTACTGAAGTGTTAGAGGGAAAAAGAAAGTTTAGATGCAGAAAAAAAAAAAAAAAGAGCTCACAATAAGGCCATAATGCTTATAAGTAATTGAAAATAAAACCAAACCCAAACTCAAAACCAAACACCATCTCCCCTACTGTTTCAGATCCACACCCTCAGGTCCCCTCAGGATAAATGGAGATATGCCATGGGTCCAGTGGACCTTAAACTGGGCTCACAACTCAGGAGTTAGTAGCACTAAAATCAGTCAAGTGAGACACAATGGAAAATTATCTTGTTGCCATTATTGCTTGAATTAAGGCGTAAGTGCCTTAACATTGCCCATTTCTTGATGAGCAGATTACAGTTCTTTGGATTAAGGATCCAACTCTCACCTCTGAGACTTGCTTGGGATACCTCTCTGTCCAGGCAGGCAGCCATAGAAAGGTTTCTGCCCTGGGTGCTGCTGCAAAATCACTGTGGACCATTCATGCAAGACTCAAAGATTACCATGGACCTCAACACTGAACCCCACAACCCTGATATCCTATGTATATCTGGATTACATTATGTGCAGTACTGCCACAGATGCCTGGCACAGAAGTAAAGAGTTTGAGCTCCTTTGCATTAAATCCACAGAAAGGAAAAGTAGGGCATCTGGGAGGCAAAACCCCATTTCTTACAACTCCCTGGTTGTTTTTTCTGTATGGCAGCAAGAAGGCTGCTGTATGCAACAGGGGTCTGCTGAAATGAGGACATCCCTTCTGCACATGCATATTCAATGACTAAAGAGAAAGCTTTGAAATATTTTCAGAAAAGGGGTCAATTATGTAGATTTTACATGGCTTGTTATTAAGGCCAAAACTCACATTGTTTTCACAAGGGCTGGAGGATACCAAGGCAAAGATGTAAGGGCTGGAGTCCAGATTTGCCTGGAAGAAGGGAGGGAGAATCAAAACATTGGTAATTATATCCTCTCAAGAAAGGGCTTGTGGTGCTAGGAATTCATCCCAAGAGGGTAATTTCAAGGCTACAAGTTGTAATATATATTATTGCTGGTCTAAGCAGGAGCAAGGAGGAACTCCAGCTGTGCCACCTTTGGTAGCTTTTTGCAGAGGATTCTAGTTGTAAGTTTAACAACCTATTTCAGGGAATATGATATCCTTCCCCCAGCCTGGCTGAAGTCTTCAGCACCAATACAGTAATGACTTGAAAGAAAACTAGTCAACAATGATTTCTCTGGACTTTACAAATGCTTTGATGAATTTTATTACAAAGGTTCACAAGGAAACCTGAGGCATTTGGTGAAAGGTAAAGTATTGTGCCATTGATTAAAAAACTGGCCAGAACAAAAAAACAGAGCAGGAATGACTAGTTAGTTATTACAATGCCAAACACATAACAAAAGGCTATCAGAGGAAACATATTAATGATCTTTTCATGCATAAATAAAAGGTTTCATTTAGAGGAATTAAGACTATTATATTTCTTTTATATCCAATGAAAACTCCAGAAGTATTGCTTTTCTCAATTAATATCGTACACATTCAGAGGTTATTAGAAGGTTACTGAAAATATGGTGCCTTGAAGGGAAGAAAGAGCTGGGTTTTATAATGTCCTGTCCAGTGTTTGATGTATTTCTTGAGTCTAGGAAGGAGGGCTGGGTCTTGGTGTTGGAAGTGTTTTTGTGTTCGGTTTACACAGTGCAAAAAAAGAGAATGGAGAATGGGTGGGAACAATCAACACTTTCTGCCTGGACCAAAACCTCCCACTAGGTACAATGTTACCTTTGGATAGCAATGAAAATTTAAAATCCCAAGAGACCAGCTTACTGTTTCACAGCTGATCAAAATTGATCACATAAAACCATTTTTCAATGGCAAAGCAGATTTCAGGTAAAGATTTAAAGATTATTAACAAGACCCAGTTTTCTCAAAAAGCTAAAACGTTTGGGCCCAGATAGTAATTTTCAGAGGAAATTGTGGAATCTTATGATGTTCACATCTTACATCAGAGGGAAAAACATTTTCTGATCAGCTTTGTAGGCCCTACTATTCCTGACTTCTTAGCATGAATCAGCTCTGAGTAAGGAAATGATAGGATAGTGGTATAACACTTTTCTTCTAGAGATGTCAAAACATTTCCCAAAGGCACTGATGTCTCTTCATCAGGGGAAGACTGAAGAGAAGCAGAGCTGAAGGAGTTTCTTAAAGCCAGTGTGAGGAATGAGACCTGCATGTCCTAGTTCCCCATGCAAGTGCCCTTTCCAGTAAATTGTGGGGTATGTTATTATCAAATGAACTCCTCCGAGTTGATTTTTCAGAGTTGACAAAAAGAGGCAATGAATAGTCACAATTAGAAAGCTAACTCTGAGTTTTTCTAAAGAGGAAAAGTATAGGACTGCCCATTTATCTCCAAACTGAATCGAAGACTGTAGAACTCTGGGTGAGCATTGTTGTTTTCCTTTATCAGCAAGGCATTGTTTTGTTGCATGAAATCTGTATGTTCAATAGATTTGATTTTCCAAGCATCTGGGCTATCTTGCACTGTGAAGACTCTTAATCTCAATTGCTGTGCTTTTCTCAGTGCCGTTCCCAGCTGCTCCGAAATGAGCATAGTGCTTTCATCTGTCTTTTTTGTACTCTTATTAGGTGTGACAGTCTCAACAATATCTGTATGTAGGAAAAGATGCAGGTTTTAATTTGTTGGGTTTTTAAAAATGTGATTGTCAAAAATTATGGGTGAAAAGGTGTTGCTTTTAAATAATGAAAGTTCTGCCACACTAATGATGTATTTCTTTACAGGGATGGTTTGGGTTTTTTTTTTTTCAGTTTGCTGTAACACATAATTGCAGGCAATCCTTATTTATCCACAGGACACAAGGCAACAGAAAAGAGCTGAAATATGCAGAGTTGGGCCATAGGTGCTTTCCAAGTGAAGGTGATACACAGTTAGGATTAATGTATGTATCTGATCATTTGGCTTCTGGCAAACATCTTTTGAGACAGTAGACTGTGGATCAGCCACTTTTTTTTCCTGTCCTCATAAGCCTTTTCATGTAAAGAACCCTCTTCATGACATGAGGCTGCCATGATTTTAGAGAACACCTATTGGCACGACTGAAGTACCAACACAACAGGAGAGAAAGGGGGAGAAAAATTCTTGGGAGGATGGGATGCCCTAGTGAAAGACTCTGCTCTGAAACCAGTGTTCAATGTCATATGCAAGTGATTAGAAAACCAAGCTGGAAATGCCTGAAAATTAGTGTCAGCCTTGCAGCTACCCTGAAGGCAGAGCTACTGCAATGGGAGACACAGATCCCTCTGAAAGGTTTCAGTATGTGGTGTGTTTCCATTTCTGCTCAAGTTTGCACCTTTCAGTTCAAGGAACTGCTTCATAACGCAACCCCTGTAAAGGCAGGACCAAGGATTTTGCTGTTCAGAAAGGGCCAAGCATGCTAAATATTCAGATATGGTAAAATGGTGGCCATACACAGACTTGGCCCAGACATTTTTCTCCTTGAAGCCCTGGGGAGAAACGTAAAGGGAAGAAGGCTTTGCCAGGAAGCAGGAAGCAATGTGTTCAGGAGGGAGGATGGAGGATTAGATTTGCAAAGGTGTCCACATTTGCATTTCCTACCGATAGTTATAGCATGCAAAGCAAATTCCCTTTTGGAGATTTTTTTTCTGGGCTGCACTGTTGCCAATGGCTCAACACAACAGGCTGTACTTAAACCAGAGTGAGGGAGAAGTCAGCACACACCCAGCTCAGCCAGCCCAGCTATAGGAGTGCTATCCTGGGGGCCAGAAAGTCTTTGTCTCGCTGCTCTAAATACGGCAGATCCCAGGCAGAACTCTGAGAAACTTAGCACCAGAAAAAAAAAGATGTTCTCTTCTCTGGACCACAATCACACTCCTGTCATTGTAACAAAATCTGTGAGACAAGAAAATAGTGATAAAATGTACATTTGCTCTGAAAATGTCCCCATCAGGTCTTAAGTTAATGTCATTTGGATTAGAGGGGGCTATTCACATCAGCTGAAAATGTGACCAACAAACTAAGACTGACATGTAGGTACAAAGCCAGTCTGCACACTTTTTACTTTGAAATATTTCCCTATTTTCTTACTGCAGCGTTATTTTATGAAATATATGCTCAGCACACAGCTGCTGTGGGCTTTTTCAATGTCTATCCAATGCAGTATCTGTCCCCTATATTTTAGATGTAGTGATACTGAAACTTTAGATACCTGAGGCTACAATAAGGACTGTTAAACAATTTTCTTTTCTATGTGGAACTCAAGAAAGCAGCTGATCTACACAATAGCCTATTCTGCATTCTTAAAGGCTTATTGATAAAGGTTTGATCTACAGCCCAACCCTCCTGGGTTGGGCAGCCCAGGGCAAAAGAGGCCTTTGTGTAATGTACTTTACTGAAGTTTTTTCACAAAATAGATTACCAGCAAAAGCATTATTTTGCTAGCCCAAGTGTGCCTAAAGACTTTGCCTACACAAGAAAAATTGATTTAAAACAAACAAAAAACCACAACCAAGCAAAGAACAAAATACACTAAGTTACTTCTCACCAATCAGAAACAGGAGTCCTGCATTAGACTTTCTCTAGCAGCAGATGAAAGTCTTCCCCTTCTCATGGGTGTTTGCTCTTTCTGCTGTAACTTACTGCTCTTCATAGGGCAGATAACGTAAATCTCGTTAATTCACTTTTACTTTTTTTTTTACCTTGCATGCTTTTTTCTTTTACCTGGGATTCTTCTTCTAATACAACATCTCCCAGATGAATGGGCACACAAATTTTGGGGACTGGGGAGTGGATTTGGGTTTGGACAGGATGAGAAAGGACAGGAGGCCCTTCACTTCCTACTGCTAGATAAATCATCCCCTGTTATCTTAGACTTCATGTCTGACACTGGTGCTTAGAGGCTGCAGTGCTACGGGATGAGCTTTCCTTGGATCAGACAGTTTTACCCCCCAGATGGTTTACACCAGTGGCTAATAAATCCAGTGATGTTTCTAAGTGACCTTTTAAAGTAAAGACCACTTAATTATCTATAGGACACTGATTCAGAGAAAAAAAATATATATATATATTCTGTACATTTTTTCAAAGCACAAGATGTTAAGGATGTTTTTAAAGTGCATTAAAATTAGAAAAGCATCCTTTAATAGATTTCCAAATCTACATGAGATCCTGAAGGAATTAACAAGTGCCTTGGGGTGAAACTATGGCAATTCAGTGGAGGTCAGCTCTGGCAGCAAAACACACCCTAAAGACTGACTGGTTTAGGTCTCTGTCTATAAGGAAGACAAGGAGAGGCTGCTATGCCCTTGGACATGCAGGATTTGCCAGGCAAGGGCAAAGCAGTGGCCAAGAGCTGCCCCAGTAAGGGTGTTGAGCACAGGTGGCCTCACTCCCCTTCTCCACAGTTAGCCACAGATGGAGCTGGTACTGGTGGGGACTATAAGGAGCAGCTTGCTGGTGATTTTTATTGAGGGGGAAAAAAGGGATCTAAAAACTTATTTATGCCTGGCAGGGTTGTTCCGCAAAACTAATCCTTTACATTTCTTTTGCATCTTCCATCTGTGATTTCACAGTTAATTGACTTATCCATGCAGTGTTCCTCTGAGGTATAGATTATCTCCACTTTCACAGTGATAAACCTGAGCGCGTAGGGGTTTGAAACGCAGCTTGCCCTAAAGCCTCAGGGGATTACAGGGCACAGAGCAGACCTGGGTCCCTCCTTTGCACCCTCAAGGTGGGTTCCCTTTTCCCATGGAGACACATAGCAAGTCATGCTCCACATGGCAACGAGCCACTAGGCTGCACCCAGTGCCCCTCACCATTGCCCAAAAACTTCAGCAAGGATTTGTGGGTCTGCCCAGAGCACGAAGTGTGGAGCTGCTCTTGTCCCACACGTGTGAGCCCTGAGGTACAAGTCAGGCCACTGCTCATGGACAAATGCCACAGCCCCCATCATGTGGTCAGGTTTATTTTTAGCTATCCCAGTGTCAATACACACACAGCAGCACCGGCCACATCGATCGCGCTGATGCTTTGGAGATCAATGTTTGTAACAGCCCTGGCTACAGCTGTTTGGGGTGATCAAAGCTCCATCCTCCACTCCTAAGCCTGAACTTCAGCCCTCTGGAACCTGTGGGTGACTTTCATGCTTTGGGTTACACCTGCATTACCCCTGTAAGGACTCATAGAAGACAAGCATCAGCTGCCCGTGGATCAACAGCAGACAAGCCCCATGCCACAGATTTCTTTCCTTGACTAAATTGACTCCTTCCCCAGACCTTTAATTGTGTCTTGCACAATGACGATGGCTTTTAAATTGTTTTTAATAAGCAAAGTAAGATAAAGAGGGAAGGGGAGCTAAGAAGTGGTCATATCATCACAAATGAAAAGCAGGTGAGGAAACACTTTACAGGAAATTTGGAGGAAAGTTAGGTGCCTAGTAGTCATTACATCCACATGATGCTAAGACTTCAGTGTAATGTTAATTAACTGTTTAATTCACTGAACTTCGCAAAGTTAATGACCTTTGCAAATATCCCAAAAAAAGGTTTCAGGCAGATTCCAGGTTTTTGACACACATTGTAGAACACCTACCATTGTTTTAAAAAGTTCAGCTCCATCATCACAGTGATTGCTTTTCTTATTGCATGCAAGGAATTTCAGATGGGCAATCAGGGTGGTAGGATAATGAGCAGAAACCTTAATGAGATGCTGCCATCCTTATTTCAGCCAGGATTGTGGCACAANAGAGCAGACCTGGGTCCCTCCTTTGCACCCTCAAGGTGGGTTCCCTTTTCCCATGGAGACACATAGCAAGTCATGCTCCACATGGCAACGAGCCACTAGGCTGCACCCAGTGCCCCTCACCATTGCCCAAAAACTTCAGCAAGGATTTGTGGGTCTGCCCAGAGCACGAAGTGTGGAGCTGCTCTTGTCCCACACGTGTGAGCCCTGAGGTACAAGTCAGGCCACTGCTGATGGACAAATGCCACAGCCCCCATCATGTGGTCAGGTTTATTTTTAGCTATCCCAGTGTCAATACACACACAGCAGCACCGGCCACATCGATCGCACTGATGCTTTGGAGATCAATGTTTGTAACAGCCCTGGCTACAGCTCTTTGGGGTGATCAAAGCTCCATCCTCCACTCCTAAGCCTGAACTTCAGCCCTCTGGAACCTGTGGGTGACTTTCATGCTTTGGGTTACACCTGCATTACCCCTGTAAGGACTCATAGAAGACAAGCATCAGCTGCCCGTGGATCAACAGCAGACAAGCCCCATGCCACAGATTTCTTTCCTTGACTAAATTGACTCCTTCCCCAGACCTTTAATTGTGTCTTGCACAATGACGATGGCTTTTAAATTGTTTTTAATAAGCAAAGTAAGATAAAGAGGGAAGGGGAGCTAAGAAGTGGTCATATCATCACAAATGAAAAGCAGGTGAGGAAACACTTTACAGGAAATTTGGAGGAAAGTTAGGTGCCTAGTAGTCATTACATCCACATGATGCTAAGACTTCAGTGTAATGTTAATTAACTGTTTAATTCACTGAACTTCGCAAAGTTAATGACCTTTGCAAATATCCCAAAAAAAGGTTTCAGGCAGATTCCAGGTTTTTGACACACATTGTAGAACACCTACCATTGTTTTAAAAAGTTCAGCTCCATCATCACAGTGATTGCTTTTCTTATTGCATGCAAGGAATTTCAGATGGGCAATCAGGGTGGTAGGATAATGAGCAGAAACCTTAATGAGATGCTGCCATCCTTATTTCAGCCAGGATTGTGGCACAAGAAGCACACACAAAAAAATTACATTTTTCTTAGGCGGAAAGGGCACATGTCACTTTTTTCTAGCACAAGTCAAGGGAACTGAGCCTTAGGAGTGCCAATTTATTCCACTTACTATAAAGAAATGGTAATGGACCAGCTAAGCTGGACCCAGTCACACTGTAGATATTGGAAGCTGGCTGAGATGAATCCCACCTTTGACATGTCTTAGTGAGTTTTCTTGTTCTTTCCAGATAAGAAAAACTAGGGTTTCCAGATTTTAACAGCATCTAATAGTGCCATGAAATCCAGCATCAGATATTAATTCAAATGAGGCTTTTATGCAAGTGGGGATTGTTGTTTAGGCTGAAAACAAGCTGATGATATATATTCATTATATGTAGAAGCTCTCCTGTGCCTTGCTGGGGATACTGTGCTGGCATCTTTATTTTATATCTTTGTTGACATCCTGGGAGATGCATAAATGTCCCACTAGCCCCTGCCCCAAGGAACTGAACCTGGGAATTTTGTGAAAGGGTTTGAGAGGACCAGGAGTTTGAATGAGCTGAATGGACCTCTGATTTGCTTTAGCTCTTGTCTTCTTTCCAATGTCAGTGTGAAGCCTTGGTCAGAAGCAATCACAGCCAGAACAAGCAGTGACCAATAGCTGGGTGGCCAGAGGGCATCACTGGAGGGGCTTGGAGCATAAAGAGGACAGTGACGCAAGAAGAGGCTCGCAGGCACCTGCTGAAGCAGCCATGGGCGTAGCCAGAAATATCCACCACATCATAAGGCAATGTGCTACAAACATCAGCTTTTATCTGGGGGAGTGGTGGGAGCCCCAGCTGAGATGTAAGGGAAGGGACCTCTGGCTCCTACCCCAGAAGGTAAATCTAAGTGATAGTGATGACTCTGAGTTTCAGGAAATTCTCTGGTTCTAGACTGGGATTCATTAGGGATGAAAAAACAAATATAAAAATACTTTAAATGAAAAAATGTAGGATTATCATGAAGAAAAATGGGATCACATGTTTCCCTTGGTCCTGCGCTCTGGCATCTGATTATGTCCTATGAAGCACGCCATCAAATAAGAGGAGTGCAAGATCTACCTCAGACTCTGTCATCCTGGGGATCCTCCCACCTACAAGGTGTTTTACATGCAGATATACCTTCTGAGACCTGCAAACCTCTGCCCCAGCCGTCACCCTTAGAGGGGTCAAAACTGCACATACACTTTGGAGAAGAGATGGCCTCTGGTGGCTCTTTTAAGTTGGTGTTCTGATTTGCATCAAAACTAACCCAAACTTTAAAGAATTTCTGCAGAAATAATATTTTATAGGACTCTTTTTGGGCAATCCNCTCCTCTTCCGCAGGCCAAAATACCACAGTCCAGGATTTGCACACTTGTAACAATATTACACTTCAGAAAAATGGCTATTTTTCTCTTAATGCCTTGTCTTCCCTGTGAGAGCTGGTCTCCTGTTCCAACACACACAGAGATGTGTCCAGAGAGCATCAAGTGCATTTATGAGCATTTGCAGAGTATCTGGGAGTCACTTAGCATCAGAGGTTGTGTTTTTACAGACATGAGGTGGCTATAATCAGGTTTCTAACTGAGAGCATAATAGCTGTGCTTAAGCAGAGTTGTAGCTTTGGGAAATGGTGTTTAATTTGACAGAGATATTGACAGGGATAGGGTAGGAGTCTTTTACATCGGAAAAAAAGCTTCTGTTATCCTGTTCTGTTGATTTCTTCTCGCAAACCAAACACAAACACTCAATGTTTGTTGCTTTCTATATCACGCCCTGTTTGAATGGTTACTGAAGTGGATGAATAAATCATCTGACTGTTGAAACTGCATACACAGACCTAATGCTCTAGTGAAAGGCTTTGTGTGTGTTTTGATTGCCAACATCCCGAACAGCAAATATACCTTGCAGCAAAAGGAAAATATAGCTCAGTTGCTATTTAGGGAAGGAAGCCCCTTCATATTTCTGGCACATGTTTTGTCAGAAAACTAAGAAGAATGCTCAGCCTCCTGGTTGTACCTGCTGGGAGACAGGACTACCAGAGTCCATTTTCTCTGCTGGGCAGAGATTTTGCACATCAATTCTCAATTTGAGTCTGTGAGCCCCATCTCTACAACTCCCATTTTTCCTCTGCAGATCTTCAAAGCATCTGTAGATCCTCCCAGTGAGCCAGGATGGAGGCAAGAAGAAAGAAAGTAGACAGAGCCTTGCCCAAGCCACTGAGCCAGGGCTTGATCCTGGGAATCTGCTTCTTCAAAGCAAGCCGTCCCCATCTCTGCTGTGGTGGTTTATTTATGTGGTAGAGAGGCAGCTTTTCCTTCCTAAACTGCTACACTGGCTTAACAGGAATCATGATAACAACGGCTGAGATCACTGATGTGTCATAGAGATACATCTCTTTCAGTTATTGGAGGAGGATGGACAGACCCTGATGGTCCTGCCAAGCAGGGCAGGGTGCTGAACTGGCTTTGCTGTAACCCAGTCTTCTCAGACTTGTACAGTGACCTATGGTCCTCAGATATGACTTTTTTGTGCCTGCCATTCAGATTTGGGAGGCAGCTAAGGCAGTCCTATTAGTACCTCAAGACTTTAATATTCATCATACTGCTTTGCTTTCGTGGAAAAGCCCAACTGTTCTGGAAAAAAGCAGGTCATTAGAGCCTTAAAGATGAACTCCAGTAAAATAGCTCATGTTTCTAGCCCTTTCTGGAATTGGTGCTATGTAAGGGTAAGTGGCAAATGATTTTGAAAGCACTTACTCATGCAAATGCTGCATCAGTGGAACAGCTTGCAAGGAGCAGGGGTGTGTCCCCTCTTAACCTCCTCAGAGACAAGTCCCTCTCCCTCTGAAAACACAGAGCAGATCTCAAAGGACTGCACTGACAACCTTGGAGAGGAAAACCTTTCTCCATTTTGAAAATGCGCCCCACAAGCAGCAACAAATAAACACAGCTCCAGTTTCTCAGTGCTGCCAAAGCAACACACCCAGTACAGCACTGCTCCTCCCCTTGCATCACCGACAAAGCTGCCAGCTGAATTGCGCCTCTCTCCCTGGTGCCTTGGCGTGGTACCAAGCAGCAAGCACATAGATAAGCTTTTGGGATCCCAGCAGCTTTTCCAGGGCTGCTAAGCTCAAAAAAGAGCCCAGTGCCTTGCTACTGGCTAGCAAAAAAGGGCACATTTCCCTCCTAAAATCATGGTTAAGAATCTGGCCTTTCTGAGAACAAAGCTTTATATATGCCAGGAGATTGCTTCAGAACGAGATCCGATACATCACATGTTTTAAACCTTGTTTATCACTTAATCAATAGCTAAAGATGAGACTGAAGAGGAAGTGCCATCCCAGAGAGGATGCACCCATCCATCAGCACAACACACAGTCTGTGCCAGGCTGCATCCTCCTGGCACCTCTGGATATGGGAGTCCCCAGGCTGGCAGCGCTGTGAGCTACACCCACATGGGTGGGCACCTCTTCCCCGTGCCACTCCAGACAGTGCTGTTCTCACTTCCCTTTGCCATCCTTTAAAAAAAAAAAAAAAAAATCAGCTTGCTCATAACCAGCAGGTGCTAAATCTGCCTGCACAGCCTGGGCAGCAGCAGGTGGGACTCACCACCATATCCAGCACCTTTGCTTTTTTAAAAGTGTGTCATTAAATAAAGCACATAAAACTGTTGATGTTTGGGGCTTTTGGGTGCTTACACCCCTTTTTTCACTGCTCACCATTTAGGGGAGGAGGACAGAAGAAAGGAATTTCAGGACATTTTCAGGTGTGTATTTTTCCTGAATAATGAATGAAAGTTTGTTTGATTGATTGATTGAGTGATTGATTAATTTCTTTTCTGCTGCACAGGAAATTAATTGTTGAAAGCAGATATTTTTACGGGTGGGGGGAAGAAGGCCCTAAAAGGCACTGGTTCTTGCAGAGCATAAGCAAATCTTTCCATTTTTTAGGTAGCCCATGAAAAGTTCGTTTTGATGTAAAGCAAAGGAAACGTGTAGAAGCAGTGATGAGAGAAGCATCGTAGCAATAATACTCAAACCATTTGGAAGCAAACGTTGTGCTTATAGGAAGTATGCAGAAAAAAAAAAAACACTAAAAAACCAAACAGCAACAACAAAACAAACCACAACCCCAAACAACCAAAAAAAAAACCAAAACCAAAAAAACAAGCATGAAAGGCACTCCGAGTGTTAAATATTCATTAGTATTCCCCGCACCGCCTGTTCTAAATATAAGATATGTTTCAGCGCAGCCCTGGTGTGTGACTGGGATGCTTTCCCCTCCCTCCTAGGATGCCGTAGCCGTTCAGCTGGCGGGGCGTTCCCATGGCAACGCCGGATGCTACCTTTTGTTCGCTGGATGAGGTGACCAGCGGCGGGGTCGGCCGGGGGCACACGGGCAGGGAGGGCTGCGCTGCCACGGTGTCCATTGTCCCTGTCACCGGCAGGTCTGGGGGCGGAAGGCAGGAGAGATGGCAACTTCTTGCATGCCAGAGCAGTGGAGATTGGGTCCAAATCCAAATTCCCTCCGTTTTTCAGGGCTGGTACAGGCAGCACAACTTGGCTCTGTGCTGGCATCCCCATCCCGAAGGTTCAGCTTCCAGAATTTTATCCCAGCCTGGATGCACCCATAAAGAGTGGACAAGAGGAAAACTGAGGGCTCAAATACATACCACAGAGTTCAGCTGTTTCTAGGAGCCTCAGCCAGTAATGTGACAGTGAACATAAGGAGTTTTGGGGCCATTTTTCCTAGCGCTGGGTACACAGGGTGAGATTCAGCTCTAGAGACAGGCAGCTAAATTCAGGCGTTTACATCTATGTGGCTAAATATCAGGAGAATCTCTTCTCTCCTTCTGGTCCATGGAGGTTTTTTCAAGGTATTCAGCAGAACCTAGAAAGAGATGGAGCTCCAAGGCTGAAGCTAGGCAGGACATATCAGGTTCTAGGCAGACATCGGCCTTGCTCTGCTGTTGAGTCCAGCAGACGTTTAAATTATGATAATATATGAGGGGATTGCAGGGTTTCTCACTCCCATGACTAGTTAAGGAGCCAAAGGTGATTATATTCCCCTCTTCCAGGTTATGGTGGTTTGAATCCAGGACAGGATGAACCTCTGTGACACCTGTGTGAACCAGACAAGTTGGTGCCCTTCTTCTACAGATGGAGGGCCTGAGATACGCTGGGTGTAGCTGCCCAGAATCTGAGTCAAATACTGCTCCCCTCTTCAGAAATAGAATGAGGATGCAAGTGTTCACATGCTCCTTTTGCCTCTACAGTGCCTTTGATCTGAAATCGCAGGAGCAGAGGCTGTCGAACGAGTCTGCAGTAATTTGAGCATTGCTGTGAGTTGCAGCCCAGCAGAAGAATGAGGTGTCAGACCATGGCACTGCTGCCAGGCTGTTGGGGCGCTGCTCCCCTGGCTAGAGAGCAACCAAAGCTCTCATTTTAAAGGGAAGATAAACTTCCTTGCTTCCCACAGTTGCAAAATTACTGAATGTGAATTACAAATGCTCTGAATGTGAAAGGAGGGGTTGCAAGCAGTCTGGAGCACACTGAGCGTTCATCCTGCTGCTGTAGCACAAGGAGGGCAGGCGTGTGGATGCACAGGCTAAAGCAGAGCATCTGCCTGGATGCTAGTTCAGCTCTAGTTCAACCTGGTGCCTGGAGTTTGAGAGGAGGATGATGTGATGCACAATACTCATCCACCCGCTGATGCCCCAACTCTTACAGGAAATTGCCAGGGTTTCCGAGGAGCCAAGACAGAACTACACACAGGCAGAACCACTTGGGTCCCCTGGCCCTGCTGGTGAAGGTGGATGTGAACCGACCTCACTGTCACACACCAGTTCAGCTCTGGCTCATGCTGATGCCATGCAGGAGCTGATAACTTGCCCAGGGACCCAGAGCATCCTTGGGATGCAGCTGGGGGTCTCAGCCTGCACTCCCCAGATAGGGAGACTCGCTGCTGGCTCACAGCCATGGATGTTGCTCTACAGCACCATACTCTTTCCCATTCCTGCTGATCCTGCTGAGCTGGGCTCTGCTCTGACTCATGCAGTATCAGCACAATCCCCAGTCCATTCAGATCAGAGAGGCTTTGAGTGCTGCTGAACCAGAAAGGCCCCAGCTTGCTTTTCTGGTCCCAGACTGAATTACTCTTTTGGACTCTTTTGGTCTTTAAGACAAATGCTTTTTTATTTTTTTTTCCTTGTAAACAGAGATAACACAGGGGAGCTCATAAGGCACTGTGGTGTAGCCTAGTTCAAAGCAGAGCTGAGCTTTAAAAGAACTGGGCATTCATACGCTGCCATGGGTGCATCATCCACATTATCATATTGCATTAAATCTTGACCACCTGACATCTCCAAAACACCTAAAAGCTCCTCTCCCTTTACGCTCCTCTTGAGGCTATGGACAGTCAAATTCCCCTGACAGTTTGGACAAGATGATGTTTCACAGATGCACAGGCATGTGAGCCTCTCATCAGAGTCTGGCACAATGTTGTGCAGCAGAAAAACCACAACAGCCTTGTCTTACTGGAGCCTGGAATTCCTGCTGCCAATTATTCAAAGTCTTATTAAAGTATTGTAAATACTAATAGCAAAACACATTTATATACAACCAGCAAGAAATGGATGAGGCTGCCACCATTCCACAGTCTCTTCAGCTCTGGAAAACTTATCTCTAGCTTCAGTATGATATGATCAGATTCGTTCACGTTTGATAAGACCCTGAATTTGGCTGAGAACAGTTAACTATATTTGAAATTAATATTAATCACTGTAGGAGGCACCTCACCTCTCTGTTTTAACCCCATAAAGAATAATAAGAAAAATGGCCTTAAATTGCAATATCTACATGGTCAAAAGAACTGGAAGAGATAGAGAAGAAAAGAGATGTGTGGGATTGAACACCCTCATATGTGTCACTGTCCGGGAGCACTTCTGCTAGGGCTTGAAGGGCAGGAGTTTTGTCTGTCCCTGAGTTCATCCCAGGCTTTGCACCCTGGGATGCCATGTCAACCATGACACCACCAGGTTTATTTTCCATTTTCCACCTTCCCCTCCTCAGTGTAGCCTCCAGGAGCCTGGGCTGAGCATGAAGGATACATGGGTTCAGAGATGGTTCCTGGTCTGAGCAGCCAATCATTTTGAGAAGGGACTGATCTCTCTTTTTGGTTTCACAGGAGCTTCAGTAGCTGGCTTGGACCAGAAAGCAGAGTTTTAGATGGTGAAAGCTAATTGAGGTGTACCCCCATCATCATCCAGAGAACATATGGTATTTTCAGGAGTTAACCAGTTCCAACTCAGTGCATGAATCAGACAGTGCCTGTCCTGAGCATGTAGCTGTGGGACCTAAGAGTTGGTGTTAAAGGGCATTAGAAATTTCCACCTCTAATATGCTCCAACCAGCCTGACAGTGATTTTTCTAACATTGAAAATCGAGTTCTGGTGGTGTAACAGGGTTTTTAATTTTGCTTTTGGACAGCAATTAGGTACTGGTACGTGGAAGGTTACCCTTTGGGCTGAGTAAGGGGATTCCTTTTGTGTTTGTGTGAGGAAATAGGGTGGCCCCCAGAGGAGCTGACCTTCGGAGTAGTAATGGGTAGCTGTGCTCATTTGATGGCATTTCAAAAGGGTTTTAATTTGGACTGGTCTGGTCTGGTCCTGTAGACTGAACACTGATGTGTTTGTAGGTGTGAAGCTCGTTTTTTAGTTGGATTTTTCTCTGAAAGAGCTTCAGTCCCAGCATCACTTAATGATGGCAAATAAAATGCATAAAGCAGGAGCAATCGGGGAATTTTCCATGAAGGCATGCTCTGATCTGATTTAAAATGCTAACAGAAACGCATTCAGGGAGTATCTTCTGCTGACCAACTTTTCAGGAGTATATCCCTTTTGTTTAGTGTGCTTTTCTTTCTTTCTTTCTTTCTTTCTCTCCCTGAATTCCCGGCTGACAATTGACAGTAACTCCCTTTTCAGCGTGGGTTTGGTCACTCGCTGGCAGCGAACGCGCCCAGCAGAAAACGCTCCAACTGCTGGCGTTTTCCCGAGCAGGGAAAACCTCCTGGGCTGAGGCTTGGAAGGAGGATTACACCCTTTTTAAGTCAGCACCGGGGAATCCAGGAGCCTGCAGGGTGCCGAAGTTTTCCGGGCGCTCTCCCGGCCGCTGACAATGGGCAGCGCAGGGTCCCGCAGCCCCGGCCCTGCCGCCGCCGCCGCCGAGCGGGTCCCCGCGGCGGGGCCGGCATCGCCCGTCCTGCGCTGAGCGCCTTACGTAAGGCAGGGATCGCCTGTCAGCCGCGATGGTGCAAACATAGCCGCGGGCGGATTATGCACAGAGAGCCAGAGAGGAGGGACGGGCAGGAAGGGCGCTCCGGGAAGGGTGCTCCACGCGGCTGAGGATCGCAAGTTGGCAGGGCGGCAGCTGGCGCAGCTCCCGTGCAGGGTGTCGCTGGCGGTCCCTGACATGCTCTTGTTCGTGTGGGATGCCTGAGACGGGCACGAGATACTAAGTTGGGGGACGAGGATTGGCATGAGGATCGGACCAAAATGGAAGGGCTTCTGTCTCCGATGAGAACGAAGGTAGGGAAAGATGTTAATATCTTTTGAAGCTCAGTTTACTCGACGAGGGGAAGGGGAGTTGCTGGGCTAGCTCTCTGAATAGGGGGCTTGCCGGGCTTTTGNGGGCTGAGTAAGGGGATTCCTTTTGTGTTTGTGTGAGGAAATAGGGTGGCCCCCAGAGGAGCTGACCTTCGGAGTAGTAATGGGTAGCTGTGCTCATTTGATGGCATTTCAAAAGGGTTTTAATTTGGACTGGTCTGGTCTGGTCCTGTAGACTGAACACTGGTGTGTTTGTAGGTGTGAAGCTCGTTTTTTAGTTGGATTTTTCTCTGAAAGAGCTTCAGTCCCAGCATCACTTAATGATGGCAAATAAAATGCATAAAGCAGGAGCAATCGGGGAATTTTCCATGAAGGCATGCTCTGATCTGATTTAAAATGCTAACAGAAACGCATTCAGGGAGTATCTTCTGCTGACCAACTTTTCAGGAGTATATCCCTTTTGTTTAGTGTGCTTTTCTTTCTTTCTTTCTTTCTTTCTCTCCCTGAATTCCCGGCTGACAATTGACAGGAACTCCCTTTTCAGCGTGGGTTTGGTCACTCGCTGGCAGCGAACGCGCCCAGCAGAAAACGCTCCAACTGCTGGCGTTTTCCCGAGCAGGGAAAACCTCCTGGGCTGAGGCTTGGAAGGAGGATTACACCCTTTTTAAGTCAGCACCGGGGAATCCAGGAGCCTGCAGGGTGCCGAAGTTTTCCGGGCGCTCTCCCGGCCGCTGACAATGGGCAGCGCAGGGTCCCGCAGCCCCGGCCCTGCCGCCGCCGCCGCNTTTTTTTCTTTCTTATTTTTCACAACTATGCTCGTGAATGTAACTCGGCGGAGGAGCGACAGCAGTTGCCTCCAAGAGGGGAGGAACGCATCACTCTTCCTCGACAGAGATGACCTTTGTAAATGAGTTTGCCTTTTGGAGTAGACAGCCATATTTTTGTTTGAATTTCCAGTTGGAGGCTCTCATTGTGTCTGTGTGTCTGTGCGCGCTCCCCGGGGAGCCAGTCGGGGAAGGCATACCTGCGGCACGGCGGAGGATGGGGACGCTGGGCTACCCCAGCCTGGTGTTTTCTGCAGCGAGGGGGGCACGCACAAACAAAGTGTTTTGTGCCCAAATACCCTGCCAAGGGTGGGAGACCTCTTGTTGTGGACCCAGACCAGAAAGCTGTAACAGAGAGTGAGTGTGCAGAGCTAAGGAATTGCTGCACTTGTCTGCTGCCTTCTCACACTCTCAACTCTCTTTAAAGGTTTGACAGTAATCCTCTTTATTAAAGAAACTTGAATTCCAGCAGGGAAAAGACAGAGGAAAAACAGTGATGGTTTAGTTTGTAAAATTTCTTCCCATGCCATTATTTCTTTGTAGTCCTGGGGGACTAGGAATGAATCCTGATTGCATTTTATTTAGTCACTGCCTTCATCCCATGTGGTAACTGCCTTGGGGAAATCCTTCTGATTTCAGTCCATCACCACATTCAATCCAACTCTGTTGTATTGTATCTCAAGACTGGAAGAATTGGAATTCAGTGGCAATTCTTGCTGGCAACAGGGTGTCACTGTATGCCTTAGATGCAAACAGTTTTGAAGGGAGAGTCAGACAAGAGTTGTTTTCTATAAATGCCGGACTTGAAAAAATTCTGAGAAATTGTATGGTCTAACCCCTGTGCTGAAGCAGATCAGCTAGTCTGGTCTCCTCAATTACATCCCTGCCATCCACTATCCTAAATTAAAGGCTCTTCAATGATTTAAAGTCTTTTCAATATTAAAACCAAGAAAAGTGATTTAAATAAAAATAATTTGCCAGCAAATGTCTGCACTGAAATTCTCCAGGGGAGTAATTTTTTTTTCCACTTTAATTTAGGGATTTTTTGTGTTTTTTTTTTTTTTAATTTAAAAAAGAACCTCACATCTTCATATAGCTCTCCATTACCAAGGACAACGCTATGGGCACTTTTTAGAATGAAAGATTTATAAGGGATTCTAGACCCAGCCATTCATATCTCTTATTACTAGGAATACATATATTAATGTTAGGCTTTGTAAGGCACTTCCCAGTATTGTTTTTTAAAAATCAGATAATAGACAAAACCCCTACCAGCTGCCCAACATTTCCATCTCATTTCCATTATTAGAAAATGTAACTTTCATCGCTTTAGCTGATGTTTCCATTCTGCTCCTCTAACCAGGCTTGAAATGACTGCTGGAGGCAGTCTCTCCCAGGACTGGTGTGCTTTCAGGTTGATGTGTGGATTACAGTCAGACGGGTGTAGTATCAGCACCTGCAGTATGTGTGAAGCTGTAAAAATAACTGAGTAGAGTAAGGGAAGTGGTCCAGGACTGGATATTCTGTTTGTTCATCTAACCTGCTTCATAGCTGGGATGTAAATCCTAATGACACCATCCATAAAGTGTAATCTCAATTGCCACTATCAGGTAATTTATTGATCCTATAGAAGAGTATGCTTGGGAATATAGACACAATCCTTTGGATCACAATCTGCCTTAATATTAGAGAAAGGGAGAGATCCTGACCTCCTTTGTTTACGGGAAAATCTTCTCAAGCCAAAAAAAAGTGATTTTAAATCAGCTGTTGCAATGATGTAAGATCAACGGGATTCTCTGGAAGATCCAGATCCTGACGTTGGTGTTACGTTGCTGTTAATCTGGAGTAGCTCCATGGCAGCTGATGGAGATATTCAAATAGACTCTGTGAAATAAAGGTCAGGATTTAGCCCTTACATCTTTACCTTTCAGAAAAATAACAATGCATAGATCACTTGAATAGATTTGAAAACTAATCTCATTTCCAAGATGCTTCATGGCTGGCAACGGCTCCCTGCTCCCTGCCAGAAAATCAAGTGTAAAATCTATTAACTCCCCAAATACAACGGTAATATGTGATGACTACACACAAAAAAACTTGACAACAGCGAGGCTGCCAATGTGCCGAGACCCCTGCCTGTCACACTCCCTGAAACTGCGTTGTTTTCCTCCTCTATTCCCCCGTCTGTCTGATCCCATCTGTTGTCACTTGTTTTACACTAAGGCTGAAACTGTTGGAGGCTAGTTAGAAGTTTTTTGTCCTTTCGTTTGCACAGAAGTACAGTGGGCTTTTGGTCATTTCTGGCAGAGCCGCCTGGAAGGAGCCTGGAGCTTCTGGGAGCTCCAAGACTTGAACCTGTGTGAACACATCTCCCTGCCACAGTGAAATGCAAATAAAGACTCTGTTTTATCCTTAGAGTCCCAAGCAGCTCTCTTTAACCTTCTCAAATCGAGACAGAAAACTAAAGCCAAACAATTTTCTCTGTTTCCATGGGTAAGTAGGAGCAAGAGCTGACTCCGCAGGTACTTCTCACAGTCTGTCACCAGCAGGTGAGGACAGCCTACATCTGCCTCTCATAGCCAAATGCAAGGGTCCCTGGAATTAAAATGAGTTCTAAATCCCTGCAGGCAGGCTTGAGTGAATCTTGTGGTGGCACTGAAAATAAGATTGCTGTCAGCTCTTTGGTCACTGTTGTTCACAGAGATTGTCACTCCACATCAGAGCTGACAGAGGGACAGGTGGGCACATCTAAAAAAGTCCAGTTGATTGTGCAGGAGGGCTGAAGCTGAGACACTGGACAGAGACATGGACACAATGTCCTCACTTCTCTAACCAGCTCCATGGCAGGGCTTGCCAGCAGAGGGCTGGGAATATACAACCAGGAGCATATTTCATAGAGTACTTGTTTCTCATTCCACGAGGTAGTAACCCATTTGGTTGCTGGGCTGTGCTGGGTGATCATACAGTGGGTACTTTAGAAACTCTTTAAAATATTTGGTAAATTGGGTATTAAACACTAAGCGCATTACACTGTGTAATGGACTCCACTGCAGCAAGCCGTGGGTGATTAAAACCTTTCTGCTTCTGTGTAACCAGGGTGCACAGATGCGGGAATTCTAGGGGAAAGGAAGGGATACATGGTAAAATGGGCTGATATATCAAAATTGAAGCAGATAAGTAGAACGCACTGAACAGAAAAGTTACTGCATTTTTTGTGTTGATGATGAAATTTCACTTGATTAGAAATAATGGATGGGTTGTAAATATTTGGTAGGTTAATAGAGGTAGTTACAAATATTGCCAGAACCAGTTAAATTCTGTAGCCTAGGATGTCTAAGCTCCCATTTTCAGAGCAAATAAATGTACACAATGGCAATGTCCCCATGCCACCTTAAGAGATTGTGAAGTTGATTGAGTACCACGAAGTGAAAAGAATGAAGAAATGCATAAATATTGCACTCCTTTTGTTAGCCTCCATTTTAATTTGTTTTATAATCCTCAACAAATGCACAATTTGCCTTAACCCTCAGTGCATCGCCTTCAGCAAATTACACTGGCATAAGAATTTCAGTAATTTCAGTTTCTCTGCTGCTGACACTTGCCAGTGCATGCTACTGAATTTGCAATGAGCACCTGGCTCGAACCACGCAGAACTGGCTACTGCTCTATTTTCCTTTCAGAAGCCTGTGTTTGGTGCTTTTTTGTTTATCAAAGCGCTGCTTCTCTTTCAGAGCAGCTGAAAGAACTTTTTCAATGAACTTTTCGTCTGTTCAGAAACACACGCGGAGGGTAAATGGAGATTAATTACTGTCAAATTTACTAAGCTTTGCATCCACAGATAATGAATTTTGAGTGTTCCTGTGTATGTAAATTCAGCAAGGGAACTCAGTAAATGAAGTATGTAGTATTTAGATAGTGCTCTTTAAGCATTAATGGGGCTGTTTCTTGTTTATTGAATATTATTAACTTCATCTGTTTATTGTAGATTTTGGGGATTAGCAAACTCCCATGGTGTTACTGTTGGTTTGTTAAACCCTGTTGGCTCTGCTTTCAAAGCCACTTAGTTTTTGACCGCTGAATCTCTCACAAAAAAATGGTTAAGTTGTCCTTGTGCCTCACTTAGAGAAGTTCACAGTGGTTCAAAGCAGAGAAACTTTGGGAAGTACACTATACCCTGGGAATCCTAAATAGCAAAGGCTGTGACAGCTGGCCTTTGAGATTGTTGGGGAGGAAATCAGGAGGAGAAGTTACCCCTGGGAAAGTGAAGTCTGGAGTCTGGGTTACACCTGTGGGTTGCTGTAGTCTTTCACCCTTCTTGGATGGCACTGAAAAGAAGTTTATATAAGCAGGTTTTTGTGCAGCTGCATGCAGCAAAACATTTCAACAGATTCTAAACATTAATCTCACAAGCAATCCTGCAGAAGTTCAGGTTAGGATCTTGCACTGTCTGGACAGCTCTGCATATTAAAACCACTTTACAGCACTCTTGTAGAAGCCAAGAGGCAGAATAATTCCTTTGCATATATTGTGAAACCAGTCCTGGTGTTTTTAAGAATACAAAAAAAATAAAAGACAAAAGTTCCCCCCATCCCTCCAAAAGCATTCACATTTCTCCTATGGAGTCTGAGATCCCTTTATGGATACAACTGCATTTTTCACTCTCATTTTGAGTATTCCATCATGATAGACACACACTGGTGCTAATGACACTTACAGAGTGAAATTTCCAAAGCCATTTATTTATGGGCCTTCTGGTCTCCCAGATGGAGTAACCTCACCTGGGCAGTGAGTGCACAAACACAGCATTTCAGGTTCCTGTGCAGGCACCCACAGGCACACGAAGCTCGTAGCCCGAACTGGGAAGTGCTGGTATTCCCTCAGCAGCCCTTCCACAGGGCCCCTGCACAGGCTGTCGAGCAGCTGAAGTGGTACCTCCTCCCCTGCCTTATTACCAGTTTGACACAGAGGTTAATGAGGCCATATATAATTCTCTGAGCTTAGAGATGGTTAAAAAGAAAGGCAATTCAAGAAACAATGAAGTCCTATGTCTGCTACTGTTAATCATAATTTTATAGATACCTGGAAAAGAGGATATAGGGGCATAACTCAGAGGAGATTTTGACTTTGGAATAACTGTACCATAACATTATGCCTCTGGAAAAGCAGAGCAGTTTCTGTTCTGTAACATTTCCTAAACCCATTCAGATTTAAAGACAATATATCACTGAACATAAAACCGAAAGGTTATTTTTCCTCCCCGGCTGAGTTTTGCATCAGAGCAGTGAGCTCCATGCCTGACTGGGCCCTGCACTCGAGCCCAGTCTCAGCAGGGGTGGGCTATTAACTGTCCAGGGAGAGGAAGCCCTGTGTATGCTGGGCAGGAGCCGGACACTGCGCTGCTACCCAGAATTGCATTGCAGAGCACTGGGAGCTCAAAATCCAGCACAGGAATTTGTATGCTTAGTGCTGGATCATGAGAACACAATCCCTGTCCCCAGATGCTCCCTACTGAAGGTTGGGAGGAAATAGGAGCATTTTGCCTCAGTTTTTAAGGAGGAAGAATTGTGGTTCA
Organism: Donacobius atricapilla; assembly: GCA_013397315.1. Lineage (NCBI taxonomy): Eukaryota > Metazoa > Chordata > Aves > Passeriformes > Mimidae > Donacobius > Donacobius atricapilla. The sequence continues at coordinate 299,744 of WBMY01003213.1, read as the reverse complement.
GATTCTGGTATTTCCAGATTATGTCCATGATCCAAAGCTTGGGGGGTGCTGTCCATTCTCAGCATCCTCAGGAGGACAACTGAGTCCAGGCTACATTATCCTGGGACCTACCCTTGTCTGCACACCAGGCTGAGTGGGCTCAGCTCTTGCTGAGCTCTCCCATGACTATCAGACAGCCCCTGAGATGAACCAGGAATAATCACAATACTGGGATTACTTTGTCCTTCAGACAGTTTGATCCCCTCTCTGCCATCATCAGCTCAGCACGGGGACCACATCGCTGGGAGGTGCAGTTAGGCTTGGCACACTGTTGTGTTGGAGCCTGGAATGATCACAGTGTGCCTTGGTGAGCAAAGCTCTCACACTGTGTATCAAACACCACTGGATCCTTTCAGGGGATGGAAATGGGAACTGCTCCCACCTGCCCTGCTCACCACCCAGTGTCCAGACACCATGTGTCAGCTCAAGCCATCCTGCACCCTGGCCTCAGTGGCCCATGTCTTACTCAGCCTAAGCAAACCCAGACTGTAGCAGAGGTGCCCAGCAAAGTCTTACATTCCATAAACCCTCATGTGGCTGAGGTTGCCTGAAAGTGCCAAGAGATCTTCTCTTGGCTTCCATGGGACCTCACAGAAAAGCACACTGGGGGGCTATGCAAAGATCACAGAGGTACCAGAATGAAATTAATAATAGCAATCATAGCATAAACATCAACAACACGATAATTAATAATAATGTTTAGAATGCAGTATGGCAAGGCACGGACGGGAGGGAAGAAAGCTGATGATGATGGCACTAAGAGCATAAAGCTTGCTAGCTCAGTATGTGGGTCACAGGCATTTTTAGGAAGTTCAGAGAAAATACACTGGTGAGCACTCATTTTCGCAGTCATTTCATTAAGTATTTTACTTAATGGCAGCTGTTGTCGAGGCAATTTGCCACCCTTTTCAGAAGCAGAACTCAGACAGAGACACCTACTCTTAGCTCTGAATCACAGGTTGCATTTCCTAGGGAAGGTCACAAAGTCTTAACTGCTGCAAATATGGGAAAGCTGAAAAAAATCAGAAAGACATGAGTGAGATGATTAAGAAGCAAAAAATGATACTTGCCCCAAAATGCCAGCCTGGTAGTTATCTATAGAGGAAAACAGCTCTCCTGCACATCTGCCTGGTATATTAGGTCATTCTGAAGGCAGTGTTGGTAGGGACTGCATGTGTTTAATGTTTGGGACTATATGGAAGGAAATAAAACACTTGCATGATGCATATTTCATGTAAAAAATGTCTGATCCATAACCAGTGCATACCAGCAGAGCTCTAAGCCCCCCAGCGTGGACTTCAATAAGGGTCAAGTATTTCTTACAGTGTTTTACTGGATTTAAAGAAATGTAAAATATGTCTGCAGCTGGCCATGTGGGCTTTCTTCCTGAGAACACACACCTAATATACCTCAACTTCCCCTGTGTGCCTCCTTTATCCCAATATAAACCCCACCAAATCTGTGAGACCAAAACTCTGACCACATTTGAAATTCAACCAGCAAGACAAAAATCCCGAGCCCTTTAGGTTGCTCTGGTTCAGAGAGACCAGAGGACAGATGCAGGTGTCTTTTTGATGGGATTTATAAACATACTGCAATGTCAATAAACATACAAAGCCCTGTTTTCCTGACCACAGCAGATATCAAACAAATGAGAGACCAGTTTCCCTCTTCAGAGTGGCTTCCTTCATGCAACATTCATGCACACCTGTGTTTCCTCGATGTCTTGGTCCTTGGCTTGGTTATCCTATGAGAGACGGGTTTCTCCCTCCCTCATACAGTCACATCACACAGCAGACCAGTTAAGGGACTCAATCCCTTCTTCTCTTCAAGCTCCAAGTCCCCATTCTGGTAATTTGTTTGGGGTTTTTTAGGGAAAGCCCTTGTTCCTTTTGTGCAGGAGCTCAGCTGCTGTGGCAGTGCTGTGTTGCAGCTTCCCAGCACTCAATATTTCCTGTTCAGAACAGGAAAATCCCCAAATGCAGCTGTCCTGAGGCGGAGCCGTTGACTTGGGTCCCACACGACAGGCTGAACAGCCATCTAAAGGCTGATTTATTAGTAAATGCAGTATAAATATCAGCAGTAAAAAATGCACCTCTCCTTTTTTTTTCCACAAAATCTTGTTTATGGCTCTCCCATGCAACAAACACCAGAGGGAAGTATTGGCTCTCAGGACATGACATGGGGTCCCCTGGGCCACAGCCCTGATGAGGCACAGCCCAAAGCAGCAGCCAAACCCATTCCAGTCTCTCTGAAAACAGGCAGATATCATCACTCTTCGCTCTTGGTAGCACAAACACTTGCAAAGCTTGGCTGTGCTGAAGGAACATTAAAAGTAGAAGACATCTCCCAGGTAGACAGCACTCAAACCACTTGGGGCTTTGAAGACAGGAGGTCAGAAACAAAATATCAAGTCAGTTATCAGCCAGTCCTGTCTTCCTCCCCTCCCTCTGGCTCAGAGCTGCAAGAGCTCAGGTCCTTTGATGTAAACCTGTCAGACACTTTGGTCTCTTCTCTTCTCTGCCCTGCCCTATTCTTCCACACACATTTGTGTGAGATTTTAATTATAGGCATGATCATATTGGTAAGAAAACCCTTCCTTAATTACACGCTCAATTAATTCTAGTAGCTTAGGAGTTGAAATACGAAGTTAGGTGAAATCATTACTGCTTCATCTAAAGTTGAATCTCTCCGTGGCCAGGCTCCGAATAATACTGTGGAAGTAATTTTTCTTTAGAAAAATGGATTTCATTTAGAAGAGATTAAATTGTTTTGGATAGAGGGAGTTAGAGTATTATCTGGTACCACTGATATTCTTTTCCAGAAAGACTAATTACTTATAAGACTGATCTTTTCAGCAAATATTCCATGATCAAGCCAAAGAATTATATGACGCAAATAAGGCAATATTTAGCCTCATTAGGGCTGGCACATCCCCTCCCCTAATGTATTGTGGTCTTTAGAGAGAGATCAGGTGAGATGAGAGATCAAATGTGTCTTCATAACATCAGATACCCCTCCATGGCACCAGGGCCACCATGCTCACACCCTCACTGGTATTTGGGTGGCACTTCTGCTGCTACTGATGGCACCCTGGTAGGGACATCCGAGAAACGTCTAGGCTGGAACCTGCTCGTCTGAGCTTTAAGCCAGGATCTGTTCTTGTCTCTGTTAAACTGGTGACTGCCAATATGTGAGACAGGAAGCCTGTGTTGCATCCCTGGGATCCCTGCTGACACCCGCAGCAGCATGGAAAATAAGGCACAACTGGAAGAGAAACACAATCTGAGCTGGAAGAAACAGTCTAGGGGGACAGGAGGATGTGGACTGAGGATTAGGGCTGGAGAAAGGAGTTTGAGAAGAGGCAACCAGGACTAAAGAGGTAAGTTCTGGAGGCAGGGGTAGAGGGGCAGAGGTGAGGTGGAGCACTTATGCCCATGGCATGGAAACCCCCTTCAGCCCAAACCCCATGTCCCAGCTGGATGTGGGTGGTAAAATGCACACCTGTAGAGCTGCTTTTTAAAGAGTGAGCACCATCAAGATGCAAAGTTGGGAAATACTGGAGCAAGGGACATCCCTGCAGCCCTATCCCATCTAACAATGCAGTCCCACAAATTTTGTTTCTTTCATGGGATTCTTCTTGTCTCCTGCATAAGATGGACAGTGCTCAGATAACGAACAGCTATTCCTTATTTTGTGTTCTCCTCATTTCCTAATGAATAACCCTAGGTCTTATTTACTGAATACTGTCCCAAAAACAGAATTATTCATTTTCTTGCATATTTTTTCTAAAACATTAATTACAACAGTATCAAAGTTCATCAAAACCTGTAATCATGTTCTGGTTTGTCTATGTAAGTGATGTAGAATTGAGCCATGAAGAAATCATTAAAGGTCTCTTTCAGTTTTGGGCCATTTCTGACTTCTCTGTATCCTCAACATCATACAGCACTTTCTGTGTTCATTTTGTCCCTCACCATTTGCTTCTGGTAGAGCCCAGCCTTTCTTCAGTCATGTGCCAGGGGTGTCTCTCAGAAACCCAAAAATAAAGCTTACATGTCAGGGATCATTAGTAAAAGTTTGGGATATATGAGTCACTCATCACCAAACATCTTCGCCCAAAGACTTCTTCACCTTCTGCAGCACTCCCCAGCTTCATTCCTTGTGCACGTTCTGTCTGCCAAAAATGCCAAGGAGCCCTTTAGAAAGCAGACACCTTCCCTGATTCATCCTTAAGGCAGCTCTACCCCACACAAGGAAGAAGAAGATATGGGTGCAGAGGTTAGGGTGAAGGGAATGTCTGATCATGCAATTAAAAATTGCATGATGGAGCATCTGCTCATGCCTGGCCTTTTCTAACTTTTCACCCTGATATCCACCCAATGCAGTGTATAATATCAGCAAGCATATGACTGCTGTCACACAGCTATTTTTTACTTAAGCTAATGTTATAAATTTCCTTTAAGAATTCCAGATGAATTGACTGCAGTAAATCATTTCTCCTTGCATCTTTTTGGAGTAACCCAGGCTGACAAAACAGGCAGCCGTGGGAGTAGGTGTGAGTAGGGCTGAAGCGACTGCATGGAAATGCCCAGGCAGCCTCTGAATGCACAAATGAAAACACAGCACTGTGGAAAACCATGTGCTGAGGGTGGGGAGGGAATTGGTGTCCTCCCATTTGCATCTCTCTGTATGCCATCTTTGCCTGGAATAAATGTCTTCGTCCACATGAAAGCATAATCTGATTACTTTCCCCCACTTGACAGGGTAGTAAAGAAAGCTCTATAAAATGGGTGTGACTTTTACTGTGTGTTGCAACTCATTTTTAGAAATATGTGTCTGCATATGCCAGTAGTTACCTTCTTTTAAATCACTCTTGTGCATTTACTAATGATGTTTGCATTCTTGTTGAGTGAAAATTTTCTAGTTAGTAAATACCACATTATTATTAAAGTAGACTGTCAGGTAAATTGAGAAGAAAAAATTTAACAGAAATATTTTTTGGCATTTCTTTAACCTCCAACCATCTCTTTACAAGTTCTAAGTACTTTTTTTTCCTATTTTTGGCTTAGACCACACTTTTGTCACATATGTCTGGGTTTGGGGTTTTTTTTTAATATCCTTTTAAATGGGTGGTAACAGCATTCTGGTGCCTCAGCAAGTGCAAGGGGAAACATCAGCCCACATATTTCAAACTTCTTCCACAGATATAACAAACCTATTTGCCAAGTGAGCTGGCTTTTCTCCTGGATAGAGCAAGAAGAAAAGGGAAAGGTAGCAGAACAAGCAGGTGAATGGGACTGCACAGTGTAGGGTCAGAGTCTTTCCTGGCAAAACTCCTGAACTCAATAGAGATAAACTGTCGTTTCTCATACACTCAGCTCAGTCCCCGGCTTATTGGTGGGAATGACTCACATTAATATGGGAACATCACAGATGTACAGAAAGATGGTTAAATTGTTTAGGAGGCTATCAAAGACTGGAAAACAACAAGTATCAATGGAGAAAAAAACCCAAAAACTCAGGAGAAGATAACATTTTTCAGGCTGGGCAGAAAAAGAGAANTCCTCTCCTCTCCTCTCCCCTTTTTTCTTTTCATTTCTTTTTTCCCCTATGGAAAGTATGCACACCATTAAATCAGCTTAAATCATTAATCTTTCCTGGGAGATATCACCCCCAGAACAAACAGGGTGACGAAATAAAGCTGCATTGCCTATTACGTATGTTGTAAAAGAATTAGTGTCAGTGGAGAAAAGACCAAACCCAAAGGGAATGAAATGCAGGGCAGAGAGTTAGTGATGCAAACTTGTGTTATACCACCCCCCCTTGAGAGAACTGTTACTTGACGGAGCTGTGCCAGTTTTTCTTCAGCCAGGAATGTGGCCACTCCTTTGTCTGTGTGATGCTCCAGAAAGTGCAGAATAAGGACCAAGAAGAAGGAATTACTTAAAACTCTTATTTTCCAGCAAATAACCAGTAAATTCAACAAACAAAACCAAAACCAAACCAAACTGAATCTCAGGACCAAGGAGAGATTCATGCCACAAAATGAAAAACACAGAAATATTTCCAAACTCTAAAAAAGCACTTATAGACTCTCAGAAGCAAAAATTATTGCTGACCATTTACATTGATTTGACAGAATTTATCTACTCTTCTGCTCCATAAAACCTACATGCAATACTTAACCTGCAACCCCCAGCGAGGTCTGGTGTGCGTTACTTTGCAGCCCCAATGATGAGATGTGCTCTGGAATGCTGAATGAAGGATAGAGTGGGGTCTGCAGGCTGAAGGGAAATCATTATTATACAGTAACCAATGCTGTGCATCTCACGTGGCTTCTCAGCTTCTCTGGCATCCTACCATAGCTGTTAGAGGTTGGGATTGGTTTTTTTTTCTGATTTGAATAAGGTCATAGTTTGTTTGTGGGGTTTTGATTTGAATCGATTTTCTTCCTTTTATGATGATTGCAACACTCCTCAATTAGCCAGCAGTGCTGAAGCCTCAGTATACACATTTTAGCACTGGGGGATAAATGCACTAATGGTGGGAGAGAATGTAATTCTCCTAAAATCAGTGCAGCTGAAGGCGCAGTATTTTTGATTCATTTATTCTATGTATTTTGTGGCTTTTTAAATACAGGAGTGAGGCAGGAAGGAGTGGCACCAAGTTCTTTCCTCCCTATAATATGCTGATAAAGAGAATAGACACAGTCCTGCCCAGGGCAGACTTGCAAAGGCAAAGACTTTTACCATTCTCAGGTGGTCCTAGAGATGGACCGTCTGGACACAGCTTGGGATGGACCTTGAAGCCAAGATCCTGCTGCCAGACAGTAATGGGATTCACTGAGTCTCTAAGCGCAGCACAGGGTGGAAATTTGGCTTGAAATTTTCCTGTCAAAGCTTCTCCAGTTTGCTTGCTTCCAAGATGTCTTGGTCATGTCAGACTCAGACTTTCCCTCAGTCTTAGGCTGCAGCAGTAACTCAGAGCATTCAGCTGATAGATTTCCCAGGGCCAGGGGCTTTGTGATAGCCCAAAGAAACTCACCCATAGGACCCCTGCACCCCAGAAGCTCTCTGGTGGAAAGGACTTTGTCATGGCAAGACCTTGGCTCTGGTCTTTTGGAACTTTTAGGTCCTTTGGTTTGATACAAAAGCCCTGAAGAGCACTGGTGTCCTTGCTGTTCAGTGTCTTGGTTCTTCCTCAGGAGGGATGAAGACCTTGATACCGTTTTTGTTGTCAGAACTTCACAGGGATCTAGCTGTTGGCCCTTTTTCTGGAAGTAGGGGTTACAAACACTCTAAAGAGTGTGGGTAATCCAAAGTCTCCAGGTCCCAGACAGAACAGGTCAGAAGTCAAATCAGCATTTTCCAGTCCAGCACCATCAGTTCCCCACGCTGCCTCATCACCATCATCTTCCAGCAAACAGGAACTTCCCGAGTTTTCCACCGTGGCCTCAGAAACCTCTTTGTGTTGGCTCCCTGCCCAGCTCTGAATTGTCCTCACAGATTTGTACAAATGCTGTTGAAATAACACACTCCCGTGGATAACACCCCATAAACTTCTGCTGCCTTCTCCCACCGCCCTCACTGTGAGATGAGGAATGTTCATGCCTCGAGGACGTCCTCCTAATTGCGTGGCACCCATCCAATGGCAGCATATGCACAAATTAGCTGTGGCTGCTGGGGCTCACAGGGCTGGGGCTGCCCAGGAAGGCCTGAGCTGCTGCTATTGCACACACAGGAGGTAGTTCCTCCGAGGAGTCAGCCATGGTTTGGCATCAATCCTCCAACACAAGACATAAGGATTTTCTGGCTTGACTCTAAAAGAACCTGTGGTAATAACAGGGTCCTCCAGCCAGCTGAATATGAGAGATTAATTAATACTCGGCACAGTGTTAGGGTATTCCATACCTTATGTAGAGAGGCAGAAGAAAGTGGAAGGATATTTTGGTGAATGAGCAAGTCTCAGTGAAGAAAAAAGGAGAATTATTGAATTACATCTATACTATTCTAAATGTGATTGTTCCTAGTCCCTCAAGGCCGTGGATGCCTTCTAAGTGAATTGAAAAACAATGAAGGGAATAAAGAAGAAAAGCAATGGCTGTCAATCTGAAGTGATACCACTGTTGTTTGTTGCTTTGGCAGGCAGACCTCTCATCTTTGAATGAGTTTGTGGTGTGCTCAGAGAAGGCAAGAACTTTGTCAAGAAGTCACAGAACACCAGCCCTCATGTTATCCCAATGCCATATGAAAGCTGATCAAATCCTAAAGATTGCTTATTCCCCTCTGAAACTGGCATTCTGAGCTGGCTAGGAGGTATTTTCCCGGGGATGTGTTTAAGGGAACAGTTTGACAATCAGTGAGCCCCGTAACCTGCACTCTTTCCATGTGCCGGTCACCTTCCAGGCAAGAAAGCAAACTCTCCTCCAGTCTGATCCAGCTATTGTCACTGGAGGATTGATGGTGTCATTTGTGGCAGACTTTTTCTCACTGGGACAAAATCTTGGGTCACTCCTAGGCTTTATGCAGCTCAGCAGAGCTTTGGTAGAAGGGTTTGGAGGCTGGTTAGGAGCTGTATTCACCTGTCATAAGGCAGCTACAAACTCAAGCTGTGCAATTATTGATGTGGTGACTAGCAAAGTGCTCAGGAGGAAAAAATCAAGGAAGCTGCCAGGCAACTGCATGAAAATAGAGCCAGATGAAAAGTGAGCCCCGAAAGGTAGATGCTCTGAGATGGAAAGGGCGGGTGTGGGCTTCTGAGGATTGCTGGATGCAGAAATGCTTGTAGTTGAACCTTGTCTGACATGCTTGTTGCTTCCTTGGCCTTAGGGAAATTACTTAGCCCATGTTTTTCTCTTCCCCCAGTTCTCTACACTGAAGTTGTAATACCTGCCCACCTACACACCTTTCAAAAGAATATTCTGAAGTTCTGTCTGTTTGTAAACTGCTCAAGAAACAGCATATGCCAAACTCTCTCAGTATACAGTAAAATTTATTAAGAAATTAGGCTTGGAAGGCTATCAGGCTTGGACAGAAAACAGGCACATTTGGACTGTTCACTGTAGCAGTACGCACAAACTATTCTCTATATTTCAAAGAGGAAAGGTAACCAACTCCTCTCTCGGTGCTCATCTAGTCTTACCCTTAAAGATTGTCCTTCTCTTGTAATTAATCCCTGCCCTGTCTTACACCTTTCCATGACAATCTGTCTCACAACCCCTCAGGCTTCTCTTTTCTGTGCCACAGAAACGTGCATCACTTAACCCTTCTTCACTGGTCATGTTTTCTAAACCATTGTCTTTCCTATTGTTGTCTTTCAGAAATTGTCCAATATTTTATTAGAAGGTGGTGAGCAAATGTGGACACAATCTCTTTGTGTCCTACATCCTGAACCTCTTTCATCTACATCCTGAACTCATCTCTCAGATGAGATCTGTCTTTAAATATATAATAATAATAATAATTATTATTATTATTATTATTATTATTATTGTAATATAGCATTTTGCTCTTGATCCATGTGCACTTTGGCATTCAAAACACTATTTTTGAAATCATCTTTTGCATGTCATGAAGATTTACCTAGCTGGTAAGCTACTGCCTGTTTTGTTGTGAAACCTCTCACATTTTTTCTAATTTGTCAGCCTCTGATATTTTTCTCTCTGCACCAAGCAAAATGCCAATTTTTATTGGCAAAGTGTTGTAAAATAAAGGAGAAAATGCCATTGTTGCTACAGGTTTACTTAAACCCTCCTATAAAAATTAATGTAAAATAAAATAAAAGCCCCCACATAAAATGCTTTAACAGCCCATGAGCAGGATATTCATCTCTGTTAAATTTTATGGGGTTTAGAGAGGCTATAACCTCTATGAATTTAGGGTTGAATCTTTATCATGTGTAAAGATATTTGCTTTGATTTCACATGTAGCAATAAGATTCACAGCAAGAGAGGAGACAGCCTTTAACCTCCCCTGCAAGCCATAAAACTGAGACACTGCACGCCTTGGACCAGATCTCACCCTGAGAACCTCATCCATGTGAGGAGGGGGCAGCACAAGTTGTGGGAGGAGATGACCTCTCTGCATCTCTGAAATGTGACCTGGATTTCTCTTTTCTGGGACAAGTAATAAAACCTTGGCACACAAGTGCAGCTAAAACTCCCTCTGTTTCAAGCATAAAACAGTGGAGGTATCTGCCAAGTCCTCAGTGTTGTAAGTAGTTTCATAAGGTGCTGATATTTTAGTCCTGGCCATCAGATCCAGGTCAAGTTTGTAGCCACAGGCTGCAATCCCGAATCCCACACCAAGCTCCGCCGCAGATCTTCCCATTGTGCATCCAGTGACTCCATCACACCCAGCAACAGTAGGAGCAAACATTTAGTCTTTTATCCAAGCCCAAAATTATGCTTGGCTCGTGGTCAGACATTGCATGCTGGGACATATAGTCCTTGCTGGATAATTAAGGGAAATATGGACACGATTTGGTAAATAACCCATAAATTAAGCCCTGTGCAGTGGCTCTTGGCAGCAGGCTGGTGAAACACTTAGCTGAGGAAAATTTGGCCCTTATCATTGCTCAGTATGAAGCTACCAAGTACCTTGCATATTGATTCTTTACTAATCAGGAAATGTACTTTAACAAGTTTATTCCTGTATGAACTTCTCAGGCGTGCAGACGCTTAAAGCAGACTACACTGCTACCAATTGTATTTTTAATTGCTGTATTTAGAGAGTCTCATTGATCTAATCAGAGCTAAATAAGCCCCATGGTACTTCCCCTAGTAAAGTTTACTGAGGATGTGTTACTTTCATTTGCTGTAAATGAAACCTTCGGCTGTGCTGTGCCTGGTCAAATGCAATGCCAGCAAGCAGAGGGTGAAGCTCCATCCTTTAATAAATTTGTTTTTTCTGCAGTTCAGAATTCCTGTCACCCAGGCAGCAGGAAAGCAGCTGGGTGACATTATCAGTAATTGTTTAATATTGTCATTGCATTTGCTTACAAGGAAAAAAAGCCACAGACTATCAATCAGCGAACAGAATATTCATAGTCTATGATAACACTAAGTGCTTTTTGAATGTCATGGCAACAGTCACACAAGCAACGTGATCTTGTACTGGATTACTTCCTGCTGCATTCTTGATGATGTCCATAAAGCTCCATTAATTTTGCTCTCTTTTTTTTTCTCCTTTTTTTTCTTTTTTTTTTT
>WBMY01003213.1:174402-286698 GCA_013397315.1 Donacobius atricapilla | reverse complement strand
ATAATTTGCCATTAATTTTTCTCTTTTTTTTTTTTTTTTAATGTATTTGATTGGTGGTTGGCAAGTGTGTAAAACAGACACTACCTTTTCCCAGAATCTCCCAGTGAGCAGGGTCTCTTGGTGTATTAGCATCTCTTCCGTAGCCTAAATGTGTCCTATACTGGACCCAGCATTCCCGAGTGCATTTTAGGAATTATGTCTGGATTATTGCAGCAGGTAATCTCTAAAATCAGATTTAAGGCTGACTTCTGTGAAAAAGATTTAGGATAATCTCATTAAATAATTTGTCAGAAGGGCTTTTCAGACAAGGGAAAATAAATTGATTTATGTAAGACACATCTGCACCTGACTCATTCTCTGTCCTAGTGGCCTTTGTTTTTCAGTTGCTTTATCTCATTCAAACTCGTGAGTCCATGGATTTCCAGGGCCAGAAAACATTAGTAGCCATCTGCATCAGAAAATTTTCCAGTAATTTCTGTATCAAGTCCATAACCTTTGAAAAGCAAGTGGCATATATTTTTGAAAGGGTTGCTTGGAAATGTGCAGCTGGTTGATATGCCACTATATTCCCCTAGTAGGCTGTTGTAGATATTAGCAAACAATCTTCTTAACAACATAAAAAATAACCAACAAAATGAAACAAGGAAAAAGGTGATATCCTTATTTGCAGTCTGAATTTGGTCAGCCTCAACTGTTGTCCCTGAGAGCTCATTATGATCTTAACTTCAGCTTGAAGAACTGAGTTCTGTACAAAATCTGCTCATGCAAATGCTAATAGGGTGTAATTGAGTTCTCAGTAAACCTTCCCAAGGATAAACCACTTTAGATAAATTGGTTTAACAAAAGTGAAAGGTTCTGTTGGGCACTGGTGTCGAACTCACGTTAGACACCTAGAATTCTGTTTGGCCTCCACTGTGTTTCTCCTAAGGACCATTTCTAATTCCATGTGGACCTGAATTGAAGGGTCCCAAATGAATATGCTCTGATAAGAAGGTGCAAAGGGGTGACAGGACCATCACTTGAAAGAATTCCTGTACAGCTCTTGAACAAGTAGCCCAATTCCACCACCACCACAAACGGTCCCTGCCTTCTACATGTATTAAAAAAAATTAACTACATTGATAATTTTGTTGGTTATTTTCCTTCTCTGTTTAAAAATCCAAAACACAGAAAAAACAAAACAAAAAGAAAGAAAGAAAGAAAGAAAGAAAGAAAGAAAGAAAGAAAGAAAGAAAGAACAGACAAAATTAAAATAAAAACCCAAACAACAGAAGAAACAAGAAATGTAGTGTTTGACCAGAAAAGTAAGGGAAATAAGTAGTTTGGTCTCTGAAAATACAAACTAACTTCAGTTTTACCTTTTCTATTAGATCCATTTGTCTTATCCTCAGGAGCTTGAGTTTCTTGATTTCTACAGCGGAAATAATGGTGATATTGAGAGCATTTGGTCCATTCCTGCAGTCATGGCCACCTCTGGGGCAAGTGACCACTCACATGATGGTGCCCAAGGACTCAGCTGCTCCTCTGCCAACAGATTATTTGGTTATATTATTTATAAAGTGCTTTGATAGGCTCGTTTACCAGGAGCTAAGTAATGGCAAGGCCTTTGAGGGCTGGATTCTTGTCAGACGCTACTACATTAAGTCTACAAGTGAAAATCAAACCTCTTGGCTTCAAAGAGGTTTGGTTGGTGTAAATTAACCTGTATTTTAGAAGTTCTGGAACAGATGTCATACTTTGCCCTGGAGATCTCATTACTGCTCAAATGTATGCACAGATTTTGCCACATTAATAAAGCAGCGGGGTCCCCTCCCCCAGAAAGCAGGATTAGTGGCTGGTGTCTGTAGTTATTTTTGTCAAAAACCTTTTGAAAGTCTGTGTGAGAAGAGGAGGAGGGAAAGTTCAGAAAAAGCCAGTATCTGTCTTTATTAATTACAGGATGATTAATTATTTAATCTGCCCAGATATCTGCATGCACAACTTAGCTGATTCTCATTTATCAGGTTTTCAGCATCATTAATCAAGGGAAGTTTTAAATGTGAGGGAAGACAGGTTGATTTAAGGTGTTGTGTGGTGATGACCCCTCCAGAGCACACAGTGCCTGGCCCCAGCACCAGGACCATCGATCATGGCAAGGGATGATCCTGCCTTCTGCTGAGGAGGGCCTGGCATTTGGGCCGCTCCATGATTTGCTTTAGGCTCCTCCAGGGCTACTTCTCCAAATTTCTTCATGGAGTTTGAAACCCACCAAGTGAGAGCACAAGCTAAATGGCAAGGGAGTGTCTGAACACAGAGCGGCCAAAGAGAAGTTGTCCCACTTCAGCTGAGACTGGCGTGGCTCCTCTTCTGGGACCATCTTCTGGGAAGGTGTACATTTCTTGGGAGTGCTGGATGGTGCCTTAGCTTAACCCTGCTCCAGCATGGTGTGTTACCTCAAAAGTGCATGCAAGTTTTCAACATGAACAGTCACTGACAAGATACCAGGTAGTTTGCCATGCCACAAGGCTGATCATACCTACTCAGCTCCTGAAGTACACATCCAAGCAGAAGTAATTTTCCTACCTCCTTCAAATGTCCAGGAAAATCCCACAGCTGGGATTCAGGAGGGAGAATGATAAACATGCATGGACAACAAAGCATCTTGCATTGCCTCATAGAATATAGAATGGCCTGAGTTGGAAGGGACATTAAAGACCATCTCATTCCAACCCCCTGCCATGGGCAGGAACACCTTCCACTAGACCAGGTTGCTCAGAACTCCGTCCAAACTGGCCTTGTGTACTTCCAAGGATGGGGTGACCACAGCTTCTGTGGGATGCCTGTTCCAGTGCTTCACCATCCTCACAGCAAAGAACTTCTTTCTAATAGCCAATCTAATGTTACCCTCTTCCAGTCTGAATCCACCCCCCTTGTCCTGTCACTCCAGGCTCTTGTAAAAAGCCCCTCTCCATCATTCTTGTAGGCTCCCTTCATATATTGGAAGGCCACAATTCAGTCACCCCTAATCCTTCTCTTTTCTTGTCTGGTTGAACAGGGGTGCAAGGAAGATGTAGATGGATGTAAGCTCCAAGCTGGGTACAGACTGTTTTTTCCATTATCTTCCCCACTTTCTGCTTAGGACTTGGAAAGTACCAGTTTAATAGACTGCAGGTCTCAACTCCAACAATATTAGAATAATTTTAGAATTAATCTGATGTGGAATGCCTTTTAGATCCTTAGCTCCTGAAATCAAGTTTTGCTGGAAGTTGCCAGATTTCATTTTAAAGCACAATTTAGGTTTATGATTACTACAAGCAGCTTAAGAGTAAACCCCAAAGGATTACTGCAGGCTTAAAAGTCAGATAACATACACAAACTTGAATTTTTATTTTTCATGTACTTTATTTTCCTGATTTATGGTGAATATCGATTACTTAGGGTATGTAGAAATATTCATAAACAACTGAGCCAAGGTATCTTAAACTCTTGCACATACCTTTTCCATGGCAGAACCTTCCCATTGCTAAGACTGTAATTCCTCATCCTCCTTAATTGCTTTGCTTGCCACTGTGTGGCCATACCTGGCAGTGACTTCACCAAAATCTGCATATCATTCTTGTTCATCCATTTCAAGAGCTAGTTAGAAAAAACAGAAAATCAGTGTCCAAATTTGCCTGTGCTGCACTGAAGGTAAACATACGCCTTGCCTTTATAAATAAATCTCAGTTCAAAAAATGTAGCTGAATAGCAATGAAGTCTTAAAGATCAATTCAGTTATTATTTTAGGATAAGGAAATTGGTGACTAATTACAGTCTCAATCCTTTTTCTGGCCCTGGGGGGCAGAACAGAGAAAAGCCTAAGGTCTCAAATACAGCTCCTCTGCTATTCCACTCACAGATTCCTGTTCATGGAGAAAAGACAAGAGCCTCACGCTCATTAGCCATGGAAGTATCCATGCACATTAAATTTACCCATTACACCAATCTCCAGG
Source organism: Donacobius atricapilla (assembly GCA_013397315.1). NCBI lineage: Eukaryota > Metazoa > Chordata > Aves > Passeriformes > Mimidae > Donacobius > Donacobius atricapilla. The sequence goes on along the minus strand of WBMY01003213.1, from coordinate 282,727 downwards.
CATGACTTTAGCAGCAGAAGGAGGTGTGTCCTGTCTGCCAGGAGGAGCAAGGATTATTTTCCTTTCTAAGCAGGGTTAGAGGTCACCTCTGGTTAGTGTTCTGGCAGTGAGTAAGGTGTCCTCATATTAGATGATCAGGGAAGGGTGGATCAAGTCAGCCAAGGGCACTGTAGACCACAGAACCCCACTGCAAACAGTTCCGGGAGCTTTACTACACCTTAATTTATTTTAGGCTTTTCCCTTTTAAACAGAATCTCCCTCTTTCCCCTGCATACATCTTGTTTTGGGGAATGTCTGTGAATTAGTCATTATTGCCTTGTTATTTAACTGAAGCTACCAGAGTAGAGCTTCAGCACCCAAAAAAATGTGCAGAGCAATTCAGATGCCACTCAGGCAACAGCGTGGCTGGTACAGGTGTGGTCAAGCAAGAGCTGGCCTCCAGCAGGTACCTGAATATAGATTTTCATTCACTCCTCCTTCTCTTCAGTACATCACAGCAAGGGGCCATGGGCTATTTCTGTAGATTTAATGCCATCCTGTGAATTCAACCCCCCCTCCAAGACTGCGGCAATTCATGTGGCACCAGAGAAGAATGAACATAAAATCAGAATTTACCTTTATGAGGCACCAAGCTAGGAGCCAAGGGATAGGAGTTCTCTGCCTATTTTGGCTACAATTTTTGGCGACTCCCCTAATCTCCCAGTCTGCCACTCCTACGAAGAATGGAAAACTCCTATCTGTTTTTCCTCCTAATCTCTATGTAGGTAAATTTGCATTTCACTCTCCTCATTAATTCAACATTATTTGAGCTGTGAACTGCTGTTCAATGGACGAGCATCTGAATAGCTCTGTGGAGTATTTTTTGACCAGTCTTCCCTTTCTGCATCTCAGAGATGGACTTGTAAGTCACAGAATTTAGCAACAGAGCCTCTTCCCATCACAAAATTCTAATTGCAAATTAACCTTTGTTTGATTCCTTGTAAAAACATTATTCTTCCTGTAATTGAAAAAGAAGGGAGCACAATAACAAAGCACCTGTTTATTGCTGAGCTTTCTCTGAAATGTTAAGTGTTATGTTATCAACTGTTGCCTAACTTGTGAACTAATTAAAAATACAATGTAAGTACATAGGATTTTTTGGGATTCTATAAGTAATAATTGGACTGCCAGGATACTTTGACTTAAAAATGCTGCTTTTGCATGGAGCTACTACAGTATGTTTTGGATTTTTAACATGACTATGTGTTCATATAATGAGGAAGAAAATTTAACAGTGCTTGTAGCTAAATTATCTTTTGTTATTAATCATTCCTCTACACTGACATCAATTCAGTTGTTCTAAAAGCATTTAAATGCTGAGGACAAATTTTGCGGTCTCTTTGCATACAAACTCGTAGAGAAATCATTTGAGATTTTTATGTACCATCAGCTTGCAGTACATTAATAATTTGATTTAAAACATTGTGGAACAGTGGGAAGCCTCCATTTGATATCAACTAGTTTTTCATCCAGCCATAAGTGAAGAGCAAAGATATTTTTTCTGCTGAAGTTCTTTCATATGAAAGTCCCAACGGATGCCAATAAACTTAACATGTGAGTTGTCATAGAAAGATCAGAAAAAAGGTTTTTAGTTAGTGGGGAATGATATCCAGTATTTTCCTGATGCTTTTTGTAGACTTAAGTCAACATGTTTGATGATTAAAAACATCTGTGGAAGCAAGTTTTAAGTGTAGTGAGGAGAAAAGAAATACTTCTACTTGAAGTTCTCACTGCAATAAACAATTCTTTTCCTGAGTCTGTAATAGACTAGATCAATAAAACAATTGATGGTAACCATGGGAGAAGAAGAAGTACAGCCTCCTTTAACATTTATAGACAGATGCTGCTGAAGGACTTTCTAAATGCTTTAATTAAGCATCACAACAACCCTATGATGTACCATGCACTAAGAATTATTATCTGTATTCTACAGATGGAGATCAGCACCAAAGACCCCTCTCCAGAGTCTTGCTAATTCACCCCCAGTCATTTATCCCCTACTTTGGAGGATATACTCTCATCTCTATATAACGTTATTTATAGGTCAAGCTTCAGAATAAATGGTCTTGTAACTAAAACTCAGATCTGAAAGAGGTTGTTTTGAGAGGAAAGTGTTGCTGCTTTGGGTACTGAGAATCTGTTATTCTGTGTGTGGGAAGACTGGGAAAATCAGAACAGAAATTATGAGCAGACAGAGTGGAAAACTGCACAGACCCAATACTTTCAGAGCGATATTTGCACATCACATATCCCACCTGTGTGTTCCTAATGTATTTTTTCGAGTTTGAGTCCGGGGTATCAAAAATCCTGGTTCATAAGAGCTACTAGGGGCCCTGGGTGGTCCCCAATGTGTTGTCATCTGCAGCTAGCCAAGAGACAATGAAAAAAAAATGGAGTTTACACTCTGACATTTGATATATAAGTGTCTCCAAACTTCCCTTCAAAAAATTAACCAGGGATTGTTCAAAGAGAATATTACAGAGATGAAAGATTCTTCTTTCTTGTCTTAGTCTGTTCTCTCCTAAGAAAGAAGGGAGCCAGGCTCAGTTTTCACCTCTGTCAGGAGGTGTCACAGCTTCCCTGCTCATCTCCCAGGAGCATGTCAGGTGTCCTTGGTCATACCCGCTCTCCATCAACCCTAGTGAGGCCTTCCCACCACATTTTCCTGGAGAGAAAAGAAGCATTCAAGAGTGTCACCTAGATTTTTCAGCCTTCTGTTTGTGTCTCACAGTTCATAGTTCTTAGGTAGTTCCTCACACACAGGTGTTATAAATAGAAGCAATGTTTTGGTTAGTCTAGATAGTTTACATTCTTTGTCTTAGAGACACGGCCAACTGATGGACAGTTGTCTTGACCAGTGGGATGGGGAGAGGTGTCAACCTTCTCCCCCAGTCCCTGGCCTTTGTAGAAATACTATAAAAGTGGAGTCAGATCTTTTAATAAACAGTTCATGCCTTCTCCCAAAGTGAGAGTGTGTGTGTGTGTGTGTGTGTGTGTGTGTGTAGAACGACACAAGAGCAGGAGAGGTCTTCTCCTGGGACCTCTCCATTATTTTATCTGAAGATGTTCAGCACAGAGTGCATCTACTCTGGGGATCCTGAAGTAAAACTTCAAGATATTTAGCCCTAGATGCTCAACTGGCACATAGCAAATCTGGCTCCATTCCCAATAGGAGATTTTCTGTGTCTTTGGATTTCTTTCTCCCTCATCCTTCCATACCCTTTCTATGAAATATGACCTGCACTCTTTCCTCTGCTGCCCCTCTGTCTTACTGAACTAAACAGCAGCTTCTACCTTGCTTTACTCTTGGCACATTTCTGTTGTGTTGGATAATGGGCAGCTCCAAGGGAGTAATGTGTTATGAAAATAAACAAGACCAAAACACTTGTAAATGCAACGTATCAGGTCTACCAAGGACTGGAGCCTGCTCCCTGCACTGGCTTTTCCCAGGCTGCTTTCTCTTACAACTTCAAGCCCTTGACCTTAGCTGGCAGTGGTAGGTGTGAAGGCAACAGCAATGAATGTACTTCAGTGTATGCAAAGATGTTCTTCCAGGCAGAGATCCTGAAATCCCCTCATTAGGTGCAGAATGAGCCATAAGACATTTATTTATTCAGGGATGATTATGTCATCTTCCATTAAAAGAACATGTGTGCCCAGGGAACTGAACTGTGGCTGCGTTTCTACATCACAGATCCCTCTCTGGGACATCCAAAATGAGTTTCTCTTGGAACCACTGAATAACTATATGTCAAAAACCATGGCTGTGCCTATGCATACCCCCACGGTGGGAGACACACGTGGGTCTTCTGGAGTTAAATTTGGCCTCTCAGACATAAGATAGGAAAAGAAATGCTGTCCCTTTACTATGGCTGAGCATGGGTCCTTCTCAGTGCTTCAGAGTGGTTTGTCTTGTCTTGAAAGCCTTTATCTACTAAAGGCAATTGCTTTCACTATATTATGCTATGGGACCAGCCTCTGAATTAGGAAACTGTTTATTGAAATTAGGCTAAATTTAATTATGAAGTTTGGCAGACATCTTTCTTTTTCTCTCATCTCTATTAAAATTTTTTTAGACCCATCATACATTCGTTCTCTTCAGTTATATTCTGCCTCCCATTGCAGCATATGTCTCTTCAGAGTACATCCAACCCCTCCATTGTGGCATGGAGTGACCTCCTGGGCCTTGAGCCTTACAGTTCCCCATCCCTGGCTGCAGATGACCTCACGTGGCAGCTGTGTCCAAGCAGCTGTTGTCCCATCCTTGCTGTTGAATCAATGGCAGTTTCTTTCGTACTGATCCTTTTCTCCTGTTGGGAGGCACGGCAGCCTATACTTGAGAGAGAGAGAGATGGGAAGCTGATGGTGGATTTCTGCTTCCCATGTATGTTTTATCCAAGCAATGTTTGGAGTAGAATGCATTTACAGGCCTCATAATTGCCTGGAGTGCTTTTACCAAAAAGTGACTGGTAAAAATGGCCTTTTGCTTTCCCCTGCACAGGGCTTTCAAGTATCTCAGTGTGGAGTGCATCTTTTATCTTCAGCAAAATCAACCAAGAGATGGAATTTTAAGCAGGGATTTTTTTTTCCTCCCTGCTTTTCTGTTGCTGCCATTGTTTGCTTGATTTTTTTTAGTTTACAAGCTAGTCTTTAGGGTCAGGGAAATGTTTTGACAGAAAGGAAAGAGACCATAATAGATAATGTAGTAATCCATTTGTTGTGGCTGCTGTACTACTGAAATTTGTATATGTTGGAGACCACTAATAAAAATGGAGCCATCTACACATAATTTAGTTGATTGAGTTAGTTCTAACTCTTTTGCAGCTGCCTCTGAAGTGCATAGTTACTTAAGGTTATTATTTTGAGAAGATTTTTAATTTAGATGGATGCCAGAGATACAGGCTGCTCTTATTAGGAGACATCCTGTGCTGTCCTTGTACTGTGCTTTATATAATTAGTACATACTTAAAGAGCACAGCTAGTTAATAACCCCTTTGTGTGTTTCTCTTAATGATTATAATTACATCAATGACTGAGCACAGAACAGGGGTATCTACAGGATGTTCTTGTGGTGAAAAATGCAAATTTTAACCAACTTCTCACTCAGATTTGGCTGGGATATTTCAGGTGAAGGCTACTGTAGTGCACACTGAGATATGTGGAAACAAAGGTCCTTGTGAGGCAATCCCAGGGACTGACCCTTCTCCCAGTCAACAAGTCACTCACATGCTGGGAATATTTAGAGAAGCAGAAATGCAGAGAGCCTTGGACCATGCTCATGGACAGTAGGAGCTGTACGCAAAGTCATCCTCTGGCTGAGTCAGTGGTGACAAAATCTAGTGCTTGCTTCCCAAAATCAATTTTTAGTATAGTTTATTTTTCCCTTTGAGTAGCTGCTCTCATATCACCAACACACTTCTTGGCAGAGAGAGCTCTGCAGAGGATGACAGATAAGAATAAAAGCCTCGAGTGCAAGGGTAGTCATGTGCCTACAGGCATTAAAATCAGCCAGCAGTCCGCCCAGTTCATTACGCACTTCTCTACCAGCTACATTTCAGCAGCTGTGGCATTTGAGCCAAAGAGGTACAAGGCAGAAGTGTGTCGAAAAAAAAGCATCGTTTCCTTTCAAGATTATTTTCCTATTAGAAAAACCCAGAAAACCAAGCTCACAGCCCTTAAAAGTAATAATGCTCTACAAGTTTTGTGTAAAAAATATGCTTTTTCCAAGTCCACTGGTTGTTCATAAGCCAATCCACACGTTCCTAATGTAAGGTCTTGAAACATTCTCCTGGGAGGAATCATATCTTCACAACAAAATATGTATGGTCCAGCAGCCCCCTCCCCTGAGCCTCTGAGTTTGTGCTTCCTGGCACTGGTGACAGCACTTGGCCAGTTTAAAAGTCACATCAGGAGTAAGAGAAGCCCAAAATCCTCAGTGGTGCTCAGTGCTGTTCCTTGGAAATCTTTTCTAAGGATAAGCATTTATATTGAAAGAACAAAGTAGATGGACCCTTCTTCACAGCTTTGACAATTAGCAGAGAAAGCATCAGCTCATAACTGGATCTCTACTTGAGCTCAGCATGTAGAGTAAAGGCAGGGAGGCCACTGACCAGATCTGAGCCCTGTCCAGCACTTCCTGCATGTTCCAGGTGCCACAGAGAGATCCCCATTCAGCCTTCTGCCAGGTGGATGCTGGCCATGGCCAGGGCACCATGGATGCTCTTCCCTGCAGCCATTCATTACTTTCACCCAATTATTCACAAAACAGTTTGTGCTAACAAACTTCAGCTGGTCAGTTGTTTCTAAGTTGCATCACTCCCATCCCAGATGCCATTGCAGCCAGAGGAGACTCAACAGTTTCACACCAGTGGAAAACCTACCCTCAAAATGCTGACATCCCTGATTTGCTGCAATGTTCTTCTCATTTTCCCCTTTTGAAAAGGAAAATAGCAAAAAGCAAGTGACTTGCAGAATTATTCATGCTAAACTTCTTCAAAGCTCTTAGATATTCAACACATTCACAAGCATTTGTTAGATCTTGGAAAAATTTTGCAGAAAGAGTAATCTGATAACAAATCCTTCAGTTTATTTCCCTGCAATCCAGTCTGCTCCTTGAGTTACTCCCTTTGGCATCAAAATCCTTTCAGGCAAAATGTCTTTTACGTTCTTCATTGCCAACCCTTTGCTTATTATGGCTTGGGATGTCTAATTTCATTAACTTGCTGGTAAGAAGGAGGACATTGGCCCAGTAATTTTAATGTCATTGGAATGATAACAATGATAGATTTCTAGTGCAGGTTGTTGAAATGAAAGAAATTCATACCTGCAGAACAGTAGACTGAGCTAAATGCATTTTGGTGTGGTACACTGACAAAAGTTAGACCTTTTCCTGTCTTACACAAGTGTAGAAGTGGCTCTGCTATAGCTAAGGGAGAGACACAATCCATGACAGTGTTTTCTGCCCTGCTGTCTACAGCCATGCCCCGGGATGCAGAGAGGTGCATAAATTTCTGTGCTCAGCTCACAAAGAGCATCATAAATCTTCATTCTGGATTGATCACAACTGTTACTATCTGAAACACCTACCTGAGAAGTGCAGCCAGCCCCAGGCTTCTTGTATACTCCATGGAGAGAGGCACACCAGGCAAGCGAGCAGAAGTTAGGCTGAATGTCACAAGTGCTCCTTTTTAAACATATTTCTGCCCAACTTGAAACTTAGATCTTGTGTGAAACTCTGATGTACATTCTTGGTACCTTTCAAACCTACAACACTATCACTACCTAACAACTAAAAGCACCTTGAGACTCAGATCTCCACACCTCATGCAGAGAAGAGGGCTTTTATTCTAGGATTGACAGTAAAAGTTGAGGGAATAACAGAAAGAAGATTTGCTAAAATGCACGGTGCCAGTGAACAGAGAAAATGTGTTTCATAGGTTAGCATGTTGCCTGTAAGCAGATCTGACAGCTTAATTTTCTAACATGTTGCCTGGAAAGCCTGAAATGAGCTTTTCAGTTAAGTGCGTGTCTCCACAATGTGTCCAGTGAAGGCTTTCAGCCATATTTCCTCTCCTGGCTCCTCACCTTCCTCATTCTGTCTCTTTCCTTCCATGAGATGCATTTCCAGATATAACTACCAAACCAAAAGCCTCTGTGTTTTTCTGCTGGCTTTACCATGGCAGAGTGTAGACAGAGATACCCCTACACACTTCTTTTACAAGAAAAACCTTCAAGGCCTGAGTTCTGGGTATCAGCACTGCACGTATGACTGTTTCCAGCTGGGAGAAAGATGCAAAAGTGCTTCAGCACACTTGCAAATAAGGCACTATAATGAAGTTATCTTTGTGTTAGAAAAACCCACCTTATTTTCATATTCAGGATGTACAAGACTAGACAGCACTGACATCCTTGTTCCTATAATGTGAGGAATAAATGGGACACCTCTTCCTGGCCCTGGGAGAGGGAGAAGTCTGAGGATCACATTGTCTAGAATAGGACACATATGGTTCAAGGTACAAGGTAGCTACCCAACTGCTCCGTGTTATTCCAGGACAGCAAAGCCTTGCACAGTTTCTAAAGGAACAAAACTCAGAGACCTGGATGTGTTTAACCAAGCACTTAACTTACAGTGATCTTCAGCAGTTTACACTGCAACACTTAAAGTTTTACCTACCATAGTAATGATGTACACTCTATATCCCAGCTGAAGGTCCCAGTGTGTAAGCAGTGACAGCAGATAGTACTGCAGACAAATGTAGCTACTGTGATCCAGGGCATTCAAGGGAAAAGAAAGAAGATCCAAGCAGAAGACTCCAGACTCAGCAGAACAAGGGCAGACATTGGCACAAATGTATGGCAAAATGCTTGATAGACATTAAAAGAAAATCTTTTGCATAAGTCAGATGCTCAGAAACTCATTCTGATAGTGGGCATCATTTTTTCCACCTAAACCATGTGTGCAAGCATTTGCCAGTCAAATGGTTTCTGATGCTAATGGTAAGTTCCTGGCCTAAGGTACCCGTAGGATGCAAGTCTGAAGCTTAATTTCTGTGTATGAGGGGCTGTCTGTGGCAAAATGAGAGAGACTGCAGCTCACTACCTTCTTGCTTTGACTTGATTTTGATCACCAGCATGTGGTAATGCCCAGGACACCATGCCTGGGTGCCACTGTTGGTGTGATGCCACATGAAGCTGCCACAGGTGCAAGAACAGATGTTTCAGCCAGCCTTTCCCTTTGCTTCTGCTTCCCACCATGGAGTCAGGGATCTTTAAGGCTGAAAGGTCAGTTTTGAATACCAAGCTGTGGCCCTTCAGTTTGCCAGCAGTGGGCAGTAGGCATTGCTGTGCTTGGGGTTAATGGGGAGAGTGTATTTCCCCAGTGTGCTTCTTGCCACCAAGGTCAGATAAAGGCCAGTGAAGATTTTGATCTAAGTCCCTGTGTAGCTTAGGAACAAGCATCCCCTTCCTGAGACCATGCTCTTTTGTCTAGGAGAAGCTGCAGTGATCTCTGTTAAAAGTAAAAGTAAATACTTCAGCCTCAAGTGCTGGCAAACCCATGGTATGACCATGGAGGATCCATTCCCACAGCCAGCATCCCTTCCAGTCAGAAATGTGGGCCATGTTCCCGGTCCGATGCTGCCTGACTGCCATTCCCAGCTTTTGGATCTGTTCTCCCAGCGCCCCCTCCTCTGAACCTTTCCTCCCTGCAGACAGTGGTGGGTTCTGCTGGTGGCAGCTCCTGACACACACATTGTGTTCCTTAACTCCTTGCAACTCCTGCATGGTTTATAGAGATGCCTCTGTGAAATGCTATGGGAGCAAAAATGTTATCGTTCCATGTTGGCAGCTTGAGAAAATTATAGCTGAGTTTCTGGGTTTTTTTAAATCTGGTAGCTCTATCTCACTGCCCAGAGTAATTTAACTTTTCAGACTATGATGGGAGAATGCAAAGTGGTTTTGACTGGGAGTTAATCCATTAATTCCACCGAAGTACCCAAATATGTCAATCTTTGACTCCAGCTTTCAGCTTCAAATAATTGCCCAGGGACCCAATTTGGGTGTTACTTCAAATGTGAGATGATGAGGAAAACGACCCAGGAGTTTATTGCAGAACATGCAGGGTTTAATCTTCCTTATCAGCTTTCCCCCTGCAGAATTCGGGGTGCACCCAGCAGCTGATGGGGAAGGCTGACCTCTGCCTCTCCAGCCTTGTTGGTAAGCTTTGCAGTGTGCAGAGCAGAGCCAGCCTTCCTGGAGTACAACACAGCTGGAAATCTCATTTGGCTGAGCTTATTATCTCAAGGATTTTGTCTGTCAGAGCTGCAGTAGTCAGAAAAAAAAGCTACTTCAAACAGTTCTGATTGTGTTAAGATCCTTTAGGAGGAAGGGGAAATAATTCCAGGATGTTTTCATTTTGGCACCTCCAGAATCATGGACTGCACACCAGTAACAACACAAGAATCACTTAGAAACATCTTTACATGGAAATGAATGAAGCAAGAATCAGGGCCTATTATGTACATCAGCTCATCCAAGAGAGCTTTCTGGTTTTATTGCAGAAGGATTTTTGACCTTTCTGATCCAAGGAGCACTGAGGTGAATCCAGACTGGGATGAAGTTTTTGGTATAAATTATAGTTTCAGGTACATGATGGCTTTTGCCTGTCTGGAAGAAATGGATGTGATGCAGCCTGTGTGGAGGTGCATGTGTGCTTATATCTTATGATTGTTGGGTTTTTAAGAGATGTCTGTTGCTCTTTAAGCAGTTGTGATTCCAAGTGTCTTAATGGCTGTCATGTAGTGTGAATGACACAAAGTTATAGAAAATATTGCTCTTCCAGATGCAATGATTAACATAAAAATTAATTGGACAGCTAAAGAAACCCAAAGCTAAACTTTGCTCAAACAAATGTGCTGTGCATATGAACCATTGGTGTCTAGTTAGAAATACTCACTACGCTGAACTCAAACACAAGCACTGTTCTTGCCCACAGCAGCATGAAGATGTAAAGCTTTTTATTTTCTTGCCGATATCTATCCCAAGGGGATGCCATTTCTTACAGGAATCCTTCCCAGCAGAGTTTAGCTCCTGCAAACATGTGTCTCACCTTTACATTAGAGTGACAGTGAGAATCTTAGTGAGAATCTTAGTTCTGTTTTGTGCCTTTACTCCCGCTTTGGAGTACAATTGTGCAGATTGCTGAGCACCTTCACCTTCCACCAACAACAGAACACCTTAAAAGGCACGGAGGGAGCTCAGCACTGAGTAGGATCAGGCTGTGATGCATCAGTATTGAGGTCAGACTTACAATGCATTAATATCATTCAACGGAAATATTAGCTGTCAAGAAGCTTAGAATTATTCTTTTTATGGCTTAGGGAATAGTATTATAGCAGGAATGATGGGAATATAAATTCAGAGGGTGTTTACAAGGTGGGAAAACACGAGTCAACATAAACAGGCTATTAGGTGTGTTTGGTGTTGCCTGATTCTCAGTGAAATGAAGGTGGACAACTCGTGCTGAGTCGGCTTTTTCAAGGTTAGCAGAGACAGGGACCCGTTCCCGGGGGAGGGCGGGGAGCAGACGGTGATGGGGATGAGCTGCAATACAAGATGTCAGGTTCTACACCCCACAGCGGTGTTTCCAAAGGCAAATGATGGAAGAGGACTACGGCACTGATGAAGCCATTTGGCTCATCATGAGCTACGAAATACTGTCTTTCTGTCCTACCCCAAGCCCCCAGCAGACCTGCAAGGGTCAGTGGGGTCAGCTCCTTCTGTCAGAAATGCTGTGGCTTGCCAAAAAGAGGCTGAGATGAGGCAGAGAAATTTCTTCAGAGAATTAGAAAGATAAAAAACCTTCCAGAATAGCTCCAAATGATAGAAAACCTTTGAACCCATTATGTATGTTGCTTTTAGAGTTTAACACCAACACAAAAATACCACCAACACAAGATATCCAGGGGTGAAAATGGAAGAGGAAAAGAAGTGAAGTCAGCCACTATTTGTTAATAAATGTGTTTCAGAAAAAATATTTTGCTCCTAGGCACCATTAGATCCACTGGTGACATCAACTCTCAAAGTATGTCACATAAAAGCCTGGTCAGGTCAAAGAAAACATTCTGGCCTGGACTTAAAAGGGAATGTTTTGAAAAACTTTTGGCAGATTGGAAAATATAACAGCCTTCAATTTAAATAAATATGGTGATTCCAAATACTATAATATCTTTCATGTAACGAAACACCAGGAAGTTATTAAAATATCTGGCAGAGGAAATAGGGAGACAAAAAGCAAATATTTCTTGTAAAGAAAACCTGAAGTAATATTTGGCTTCAAGGGCCATGTCAGGCATGCATATGGGTTGTGGTAAATCACAGTCAGATATCAGCTTCTAGTTCAAAAATGGTGGATTTGATTGGAAGCATTTTCCAATTATTATCATTTGAATTTCCACAATTGAAAATGAAATGGAAAAACTTTTTATCATCTATTTTCCCTTTTCTGGAGATAAATCTACTAATTCAACTGTATCTAAAATTTCAAATACTTTGGTTATTTTTCAGAGATGTTTAATCAATAACTGTTGTTATTTTACTTCCAGGATAGAGATTTACAAAAAGGTCATACACTGAGCGCTTCTGAAATACAAAATGTCTTGGAAAGCTTCTAGAAAATATTTCCTAAAAAAAGACTTCAAAATGGTTTTGTGGGAATAGGAATATCTGTGGTTCTGCCACTGAATTAATGTAAAAACAGAAATAGATTTGAAAGCGAGAATGATGAGGTAAAATTCTATGACCTGGTGTTTTCAGGTCAGGCTAAATAATGAAAATTGTCAAAGTGTAGCCTTAATAATCCATGAAAAATATCCTCAAGGTATCCCAGTAATGCAGACATTCTTCCTGTCTCAAAAGGAATTTTACCACACTAGGTTTTTTTTCTTCTCTCTTCCTCCTGACAAAAGTTCCTACATCTCAAATACATCATGATATTCCTACTGCCTCCAATTTAATCCACCAATGATCACATTACACTTCACCTGTATGTTGATCTTGATGGAGCGCTGACTCCAGCAGGTCCCTTTGGTGCTTTTAAGCAGAATATCTTCAACCACTGGAATAAAGTCTGGTGTAATTAAAGACCTGGTGCTGGAGACCTCACTACACGTATATGAACAGTGTTTGGTATGTACACACTGAGTTAGTATTCACACAAAATGGGACTGCAAATGTTTGTGCTGCTACTAAAGCAAAGCTCTAAGGCTGAAGAATTAATTTACTTTTCCCAGAGTCTCTGGTGGTGCCCACACTTTGGTAAATGCTTGATCCTGAGAGATTTTGTAGTGTGCAAGTACACCCCAGTCACAGCATCCTAGAATGGGATTGGTTTGGGTTGGAAGTGACCTTAAACCTCCTCTAATTCCAAACCCCCTTCCATGGTCAGGGGTACCTTCCACTAGGTCAGGTCACTCAAAGAGTGAGTTATGTCTTGGTCATGGTGCAGGCATTGGGCTGTGGCTCAATGTTGTGTATCTTAGTGTAGAGTAAGCATGCAAAACCCTCCCACCATCTGATGATGGTTCTGACAGGCGTTAGTTGTAGAAAAATATTATCCTCCCTTGCTTTATAAAAACTTGGCATTGAAATTACTTGATAGTCACACACTCATCACATTTATCTCTATATTCATGTATGAAGACAGCCCACTTCTTTGCATCTCTGGCTTTGCTTAAAAAAAAAAAAATAAACCCGAATTAGCAAGTAAATTTTGAGAGATCTCCAGTCCAACATTCCTCAACTGGTAAAACATCCACAGCAAGCCTTTCAACCCCCACACCTCAACAGTCACTCATTCTTTTGACCTGAAGATTTGGAGGATAAACTTTTCCCTCAAAGTGAAAAGTTAATCCTCCAAACCTTCAATATTAAGACCTTCAGACATGGGCATTTCTTCCAATCTGAGAGCTGAGTGAAGGCTACATCCCCACCCTGACCCCTCCGATACAGTTTTTAACTGTCTCCTAATCAGGTCTGACATGATCTAGCCATGTAAATATCTCCCGAAAGGTCCTCAGTTCCTTCAACTCTATCTTGATATTTAAGGGCTTGCTGTTCCTGTTGGGCTTCTCTATTGTTGTGAAGTTCATCTGACCCATTGCTTTGGGATAATACATCACATAACAGCTGCAGGCAGGACAGTTGCACAACATGCAGCACGCAAAACTGATCTATATTTGTGGAACACTGTCACTGTCTGTACATTTTTTAAACAGATTAATCTCTGGGGTTTTTTCCTTGCTTGAAGGCAGGATGGGATCTGAGGTTCCCCAGTGCTCTTCATGGAGCACACAGAACTAGGAGAATTGGCCACTTGTAGCTTAATTTTTAGGATGCGTTAAATTCAGTGCAAGTGCTGGTTAGGAAAGTCATAATTCTTTAGCAATTAGCTATTTCTTATTTGACATGGGAAATAAGTAACTTTTTATATATCAGAAAGAAACATGTTGGCTATGTTTTAGTGCAGCTCACTAAGCTCTTTATAATAAAAGCTTTCTGAATAGGAGTTCTGAGTAGGAAACATCTCATTGTGTGTTTGAGAGGCTGAGGTTCTCCTAGTAAAGCTGGGACACTTTTCCCTGCTCCCTTCCCCAGACTCTTGCTCCTAGACTGCCATTCCATGTTTTGGGTCTGGGTGTTAGCTCAGCACGCATCTCGTGCTTCTACCTGCCCACAGCCCTCATCCAGATCCCCACCTTCTGATCACACCTGCATGCATAATTGTATTATAGAGATTAAAAACAGGAAAAGGGAGCTCAGTCCCTTCTTACTAACCTGTTTTAAGAAAACAAACTACCTTGGCAACTCCCCTTCTCTAATTGCCACCCAACATCAGGCTCTCTCCTCTCCAGCTAAGGCAAAGGGTCCACAGTTTTGCCTATTTCAAGGGAAACCACAGGGATTTTCACATGAACAAAAGTCATGCAGGGCAGCTGGGCAAACCTCTCTTTGATCTAAAAACTCTGCAGAGCCAGTAAACCTTTCAGAAATGGGATCATCAAGTACAAAGCATCTTCCTATCCCTGTCCCCCAGCTGCTGCACACTGACTTGCCTGGAGCAACTGCTGCCTGAAAGGATATCCTCCTCCTTTTAATGGGTTTTGGGGGCCAAGGAGGGCGAGGGGGAAGGAGCTTAATCGCCTTCCCAGCAGGTTTCACTAGATGTCAGTAAGCTGAGGGAAATGAGGGAGAAATCCTGTTTTCGAAGGACTTGGTAAAACCTCAATGATCAGCTGCTTACTCAGCCAAAGTAAGCATCTGGTCATTTCACCCCAAAAACAAGAGACTGCTCCTCGGAAGTAGCACCTCTGTAAAAGACATCGTCACTTACTTACAATTAATGTGTCTTCTCTGTGAAGGCTTCCATGGTCAGGAGACTGTCCAAGCTGGAAAGCTCCTGCCTTCACCAGCTGCTCTGCAGGGATACAGAAATTTGCCTCTTGCCTCCCAGCTTCTCCCTCTGCCGGGTCAGCTCGTCACATCATTTCCTTTGGGGGTCCAGCTCTTCTGTAACCCCAAAACAACCTCAAAGGGTCAGTCCATGCCCAGTAGCCTGGAAGCTCCACCCTTTGGACGCTCAGCAGCACGCTCAGTGCCAGCAGAGTAGTTTGATTTTCCTGCTGAACTTAGATGCTCAGAATCTGCCATTTGGTTCAGGCGGGAATTTTTCAGCTCAATACTTAGTGTACTTACCTTTGATTTGATGCTGGCTTTACCCCTTTCCTCTTCTTCCTTGGTGGTAGGATGGCTGGTGGCAGTGCCGCCCTGCCCCACATACTGTCTAGGGGCTGCAGTGCTGTGTCAGACTATGCAGGGATTTCAGAGAGTAATGCAGCCACTCACTGAGTTGGACTAGAAGGTGCTAATTGCTGCCAGGAGGCTTTTCCCTGCAGGTTCCCTGTGGATATTGTCAAAGCAGGCTGAGGCTAGCCAGGGAAGAGCCACTGTGGGAAGTGCTGTCAGAAATGAGAGAGTGTCAAAAAATTGTCAAAACAGGTTTGTTTTAACAAAAGTCTCCACAGGAGACTTCCCAGGCCAGCAGTGGGAAGGAGTGTGTCAGGGTGACTAGTCACTGAGTAGGACACTGTCCTCAAACCCCTGTCCCAGGTAGGACTTTCAGTGCTGACACAGGGACACCTCCTTCTCCAGGCCCCTGTGAAAAGGTCCAGAAGTCTCTCAAGTTTCGTTTCCTGAAAAAATGCAACAACACCCAAATTTAAATTCACATATTTCTACCCTAGGGAACCTTCTAGTGGAAGGTCTCTGTCCATGGCAGGGGAGTTGGAACCTAATTATTTTTAAGATGCCTTCCAATCCAAACCATTTTGTGATGCTGTGCTGGGAACAGAATTCGAGGATTTTTTTCCTCTCAAGCTCTCATCTCAGCCTGCGCAATGGAGCACATGAACCAACCTCCCTGTGCATGAAGAGTAAAAGGACCCAACTCCTTGTCAGACCCAGGGAGAACCACAGGATGCCCCTGGCATAAACACAAAGCTTGAACACCATTTCACATTTTCACATTGAGATGAAAAACTAGAGAAATGTTTGCAATGAGTTCGGACTATGTCAACACAAAGCTCACTGGAACAGAGGACGAGAAGGAGATCTGAGCTACCATGAGGGACATTCCTCATGGAATGGAATCAGCTGCAACATCCCCCCCCAAGAATCCCTAAAATTCCAGTCTCCCAACATCACAACCTGTGTCTGTAATAGGTGGAAGGTGGTTAGATCAGGAGATGGGTTAGTTTAGATGAAGAATGCTACCTGTAGTGATCTCTGGAAGGCTTTATCTCTTTCTGTTGGCTTTTGGGGAAACTTAGACTCTTATTTTAGGAGATCTGGATGACCTGCTTATGGCTAATCATTTCATATCTCAGCAATGCAATGCCTGAGTGAGACAGAAGGGCCCCAAAGCCCAAGGCTGTATGTCTCTATCAGTCTCTCTTACAAATAGAAATAACCTTCCAGGATCCAAGTCTCCCTGATTTCATTATAGCCCTAAATAATTATTTTGAATTGAAAGTCCTTTCTAAAGCATGGTTTTAAATGAAGTATTTGCTGCTTGGACAGATTTACAAGCTAGACATCACTCTGCAGAGATTTTCTCACCTTTTTGTAGCCTTCCTTTACTGCAGGACATTGAAGTGTTGTACAGATGGACAATGAAATGCCATTTTCAGTCACGTAAAATCAACCTTACTTTATTTGAGTGATAAGAGCTCCCAAATGCATCTTCGCTATTCCTTAGGGTTGGCTGTGCAAGATCCATGCAGCATCACTGGCATCAATGATGACACTGCCATGACTTTCCAGGACTTTTCTCCCTTTTGTTCCTCATGCCCACTTAGAATGAAATTGTTATAACAAAATAAAGATATTAAACCCAGCAATTTCTTGTGCATACTTGTCATGAAACCACGAGCTGTTGTCCCAGGAAGTCTCAGCAATCTTTCAATCTCATTGTCATTAAGCCTCTTAAAATTACTACAAGCAAGCAGCACCAGTGCTTGGATTTGTTCAGAATCAGAGGCAAAAATGAACTTTCAGTAATAACACTGATGTTGATAATATCAGTCTCTCCTACCCTGGGCATGAACAGTCATCTTCTGCTCATAACCCATCAGGGATTCCAAATCTGTATCAGTTACTCTGAATGTGCAGCGTTTGAAGGCACCAGCTGCGCTGTGTTAATTTGCTACTACAGAACTTAGCGGGGCTGGGACACTGAACCGCCAGCAACGCTCGTGGTGTTGATGTGGCTGATCAGGAGCTTTCAAGGTTGGTTTGAGGTGATGTAACCTACACCTCACTAAGAAGATTAAATTCGTTAAAGGGAGGTTACTGCAAGCACTGGACTGTTGCATGCTTGGCAGGGCTCTGCTGTTAATTATTTTAAAGCCACCAGTCTCTGCTGCAGGGATTGTGTTAGCCTTTGCACTGGTTTGGGAAGCAAGGAGACATGGGGTGCATTTTAGCATTCAAGTTAAAAAGGAGTCCATGGAAAACTAGCAGAGAGCTGAGAACACAACCAAGAAATTGATAGGATTGTCATTTTCCTTGCATTCATAGGTGCTGTCCTTACAAGCAGCTGTTTTCTAAAGGCTTTTAGGTTGTCACATAGGAAGATGGAAATGCAACCTGCTACTGCTAATGAGATTATAGACTCTAATGCCCTCCAGAGAGACCAAAAAATCCCTGTTCAGTAGAGGACTTAGAAAACAGGGGAGGGGTGATTAAAGGTGAGCTTTTACACAGCACTGCCATAGCAGTATCCATCCCCCTGCAGGGAAACCTTCTGCACACACCAAGGATGGCTCCAAACTCCTCATCCCACTGTGGTCAACTGCAGCTATTTACTCATAAATACTCTTGAGAATGTATTAATTGCCACTTGTTTCATGGGATGACATCATTCAGTGGATAAGGAGAGCACATAATCCATGGCACTAAGCCATATTTTAGGTAGGGCAAGTCTAGCTTTTGAGTAAATCAAACCTGGAAGCCCCTGCAATGAATCCCTCTCAAAAAAAACCCAACAAACCACAAACAAACAAACAAATCCACAAAGCAAAGCTCTCTTAAAAAGACTTCAAAGAATTAAGTTTATGACAAAAACAGCAGAGGGTCTCCAGCCCCTGGCATCTAAGGTGTTTTATCAGTTTGCTCAAAGTTGTAGGATATCTACACATTTCTATACATAGGGGGAGGAAGATGGTGTTGGTATCTTGTATACTGACAGTTTCTGATTGTGTAAGCAAGAAAATAGGGCACAGTGTTATTAAAAAAAAACAGCCTCTGGTGAATTGAATTCCTTATGGCAGCTGTAATGATGGGAGATCTGAGGAGAAGGCTCATGTCTCAGGATGGACTTCCTGTCATGAAACATGAGGACTTAGACCTTCCAGCTTTAAGGACAGGCAGATGCAAATATGGTACTGGATCTGCACGTAGATTTGACCTAAAATAGTGAAGTCAGTGATTTGGGTAGCTTAGTCCTACATTTTACTGCTGTAAATGAGAGATTAGCCAGGTCTTTTGTATGTGTGGTGGGTATAGTAGTCTAAATACATCATTGTTCAGACTCAGAGGAAAAGGGGGCTTTGCCATGAGAAAGAAGAGCTAAGGTTTTACAGATGCAATTCCTACTAACATCTTTGACCTCCTCGGGCAAAGTTGTCCCTATGTCTCAGTTTCAGTTACCTGATTAAAGGATGGGGGCACCATCCTGCCTCTCCAAAGGAGAATTTCTGTATTGCTCAGAGTGCCCATCCCTGGTCTGCTGTACCCATTGACACCACAGTGTGGAAGAATTCCACCCAATGAGGAGAAGCAGATCGAGTGGTGGTACTTATTATTTCAGTAGCATCAGAAGAAAGGATACTTTCAGCACTGAAGCCTTGGGGTCTTGGCTCTTGAGATCATTTTTCTAGTTCCAACAGCCTCTGACAGGAGAGGGCATTTGCAGCTGCATCAGTGCAGACCAAACTTGGCTGCACACTGACATGTCTGAGCAGTGTTTCCAAAGTGCTTGGTAAAACTCGCCCTGAGCAGTAATTGTGCACTTAATCTTCTCTCCATAACATTTTCCTGTTTCTGTATCGCTTTATTTTGCCAAAGTTAATATTTCAGCTGTTGTTTGCTTTAAATTTGTTGTTTATTCTCAGCATGCAGATTTTATAAATCCAAGTCCTTTTTATTACTGTTTGTCAGCCTTAATTCAGGAGTGTGTATCATTTGTAGGTGGAGTAGTATGACTACTAAAAGGCTCCCTGACATAATTTACTGCCCTGTTAACAGCAGCAATAATTTGGGCAATTAGCAAGGCCTTGACATGGGCCTTAGCTTCTCTGTCACATAGGAATACCTCCTTGGTGCCGCTGCCATGCTATTTATTCTCCTCCAGCAAGTCCCAGACTGAAATAGTGCCCAGGAGAGTAGCCTATAATCAGTCCCCTTGCAATGGCTGTGACTGGATGAGCACTAAATAAGTCCTGGCCTTGATTATATTAACGAAGCTGTGTGGGGAATGCCCACTGGGAAATCCACAGACAGAGCAGCCTGTGTGCTCACAGCATCCCTGACAAGTCCCTTAGCCAGTGACCATGGCTTTCACAGCAGAAGGGTCATTTCAGCTCTTGGAGATCAAAGCTGGGGGATCCTCCCTCAAGAGAGGCTGAACCAATCTCGCAAAAGCTCATCTTCTTCTCCAGTAACTCTTGGCAGAAATGGTTTTTGTCCCTCACACTAAATAGACCTCTGTGGCCCCTTGTATGGAGTGCAAGGCAGCAACATTTTATCTCCTACACCAGTAAGTATGGGGAAAACTCCTGCAGTCTGACAGAGCATCACTGGTTCAGCCAAGTGGCACATCACAGTCTCAGAGGAGATCTCCAAGGCACCTGGTATTCCTGTGTTTTACCATCTCACAGTTTGGACAGGGAATTGAGACAAGGATGTCTCACATCGTTCACACAGAATAAAAACTCATGATGGAGCTGGAATTGCCTCAGACTCTGAAGGTACCTCAGCACCCTTAGACAGTCCCTTTCCCTAGCAAGGCAGGATTAGGTGCTGAATTAGAGGAGCCAGGAGAGCAGCCCAAGGCCCTGACTGGCCAGTCAGGTGGGACTCAGAGCCCATGGGTCCCTTCAGTGCACTGTGACACAAAACACAATGCTTTCACTCTAGGAAAAAAACAGCGTCATTAAACACACCAGGAAATTTTACATTAAAAAAACCCCGTGCAATGTCAGAGCTTAAAGCCATGTTAAAGCTCTATTTTTGGATCTTATTAAAATAGATACAATCTCTGCGTAAAATAAATTACTTGCCTTACAATTTTCAGTTCAGTTAAAGATTTACAAGTGCAGTAATTAACAAACTTGTTCTGCTTTTTGCCATCAAGACCCTGATTCAGCGCAGGGTTTTGGTGAGGTCTGTGCTTGGCTTGCTCCTCTCAGGTGCCTGAGGGCAGGTCACAAGGTCCTAGGCCAGAGAGGTGCTCCCCTCTGCACAGGCTGGAAGGACTCCACACTAGGCAGTGCCCTAAGAGCTCATTCACCCACACCTCAGCCTTTCCTATGCACAGCAAGTCCCACACAGGAGAGTTGGAAGCCACTTCCTCACCTCAGCAGTGTCTGGGATGCAGAGGACCCAGGGTGACAATACCTGCAAGTGTCCATCCCAGAAGGATGTGGTTGTAGGAGAAATGGCTGAGATCCATGCTCATTAACAGTTTGGGCTGCAGGCAAGTTTCAGCCGGCTTGTAAGTGTCTAAGACACTGTGTTGATTACCTATAGATTATCTGTTCAGGAGGGATCATTACGATCAGCTAATCTGCCCTACAACACGGCAGAGTCCTGCAGCCTCACTCCTACATCGGCAGAGTGAGCAAAGGTCTGTTCCCAAGAACCTCTCCTGCCGGACAGGTGCTTGGAAGCCACGCTTGAATTGCATCCTAGACTTACCCTTTCCTTTCACTGAACTTCATCAGCAGGATCTCAGAATGATCTTAAAGCTAAGCCAGCTCAGACCTGATGAACTCACACCTAAACAAGTTAAAGTCTGTGTTTCACAGAAACAGACCTCAAGACTGACAGGCTGAAAGACTGCACAAAATAAGGTCAGAGCATACAAAAGAGTGCAGTCTGCTTTAGCAAGCAACTGGCATCTGCAACCAGGAGCAATTTCATTATTTTCCTGTGAGTTGCTGCATGACGTGATCAAACAAGAATAAGTATTTGGAATTAAAGGCCAAAAAAATAGTGCAATTGAATTGCTGATTTCTCTGTAAGGCTCCCTGAGATAAAAGAGTTGTCCCCGGGGAAAAGAAAGACTTGGGGAAAGCATGAAAGGCATGGCTGATGTTTTTCTGCTTTGCATATAATCCCCTGAAAATTGGAATGTCCAAAAGCTTGTGACAACACAAGTGGGACTAATGCTTTGGGATCACATGAGCCATTATCTGATTCACAGGTGAAGATGGTAATAAAGTGGCTGAAAAGCAAACTGCTAGTGAGAGAGCGGGGAACAGCAGGCTGACTCAGTTATGGGTCATGCCAGAAACACCTCTTGAGATCAAGCAGTAAAAATAATTAGGGTTGAGAAGGCAAGGACTGAGGTTCCCAGATGGTGTGAGCAATAGATAAGGAGTTGTCCTTTTTATCTGCTGCCAGGCCATCCGTTCATCCAGTTTTGTGGCTGACTCAGATCTCTGTCAACATGCAGGGCTCTGCGCCACTGGAGCTGTCAGGGCAGCACTGCCTCCAGCTTGCATTCAAGGCTAGGCAAGCTGTGTCTTGTTTTGAGGTTTGGTTATTTGCTTTTGTGTTTATACAACAGAGAAGGAACTCCTGCCAAGGCAAAGATGGGTTGACATCCCTCTCTGGAGGATCACAGCTGGAAGCCCGAGAGTGGATAACCTGGCTGCCCCACACATGGCTCCCCCACCATGCTGTGTAACACTGGATGCAGCAGGGACGACCTTTGCCAAACCCTGTGGCCCTGTATGGTACATGTGGAATCCCTGCCCAAAGATCAGCTCCACCCTTGCTTGTTCATTCAGTGAATATCAAACACAGGGGTGATCTGACCACAGCCATGGCCGCCTGCAAACCAATCTGCCTTTCCTTTGCTGGTCTGCCAGCGTCCACACACAAAGTTGCAATTTGCCCAAAGGGAAAGTCACAAATGGTCTTGCATAGCTCCCTGTGCATGAGATTTTGTGCAGGTTTGACTTTGGTTAAAGGTGCACCTGATCAAGATCTTTATTTAGGAGCATGTGGAAGGAGTATCCTCTGTTGTTGCATTTACCTGAATAGCACTAGCATTTGCAATTACACTAGCTGCAACAAAAATCTCTCAGGCATCCTCAGCCTCCAGGAGACAAGGCAGTCAACCCCGAGGTCAGGAAAACACACTGTTCTGCAGGGCAGCATTGAATAGGCTGGGGCTTCTTTGCAATTCCTTTCTTTCAAAGCACACAGTCCTAAGCCTCCAACAGATAGTGGTAAGGTTTTACAGTGTAGAGCTATGTCTCAGAAGGACAGCTTTTTGGGAGTGGATGAATAACAGGGCTGGTCAAAAGTAGATGCCTGTCTGAAACATGGTAATCAGAAGCTATTGGTTGAGCTACTCAAAATTTTTCTGGCTGTGTTGATGACGGCAGAGCAGACCCAGACTCTCAAGTGTTCACGTTAGGGTACCTGTGGGGGAGCCTTTCTTTATGGGTCGTGCAGAGAGGATGCAGAGAGGACACAGAGTGCCAACATTCCCTACAGCTCCTGCATTCGGTGATGGTAACAAAAACCTGGTAAGTGCTCAGAGAGGCAAAAGGAAATGTATCAAAATCCTTTGCAGTGTGGCTGTGAAGCAGCCTCCTTCCCAAGCCCATGCTGCTTTTGAACAGCTTCTTGCACCACAGGATGTGATGTGTCAGATCCTCTCTCTTCAGACAAAGATGCAAGACATGCCAAAGGCAGGGACATAAACCTCTGGAGGGAGGAGAAATCTCACCAGGGAATAGAAAAGAAACTGGAGTTTCCGAAGGAAACCCTGTGTTCGTGGGAGCTTGTCAGGGGTAGTACTTGCAAGGCTATCACTAGGAGCCATCAGTCTTTGAGCAGCAGTGAGATGCAGAGGGAACACTAGGTCGTGCTGTTTCCCTAAGTTCTTGTGCAGCAGTGCTACACTGGGTTGCACATTCCTCACAGGGATAGAGGGATCTTTTTGTGCTGTGGGTTAGCTTTTATCACACTGTTTGGGTGTTCTTGCAAGGAAATTAATTGCATTTTCTACATGAAATGCCTTGAGCACACAGACAAAGGAGTAGGGCAGTTTTTTATAGGGGACCAAAGTTCCTGTGCTAAAATGTGAGATAGTGCCTTGCATTGTAGGGAAGGAATGATGAATATCAGCAACAGTTCAGCGTTTAATTAGCCTTCCTGCTATTCCTATCAAGACAGGAAAATAAAGTTGGAGTTCTCTAAGGATACAAACTCAACCATATGCTAAGATGAGGAATAAATGAATGCCATCTGGATATGGGGATGAGGTGGCTCTCTGACTCTCTTGTACTGCTCTAAGTGTGTGGAACACTTGAATCCATTCAACCTGAGGGCTGGGCTTTTAACAAACTGCTGCAGAGTTATCCCGTGCAGGGAGAGACCTTCAAATGAGTGATTTATCAGCTTTGTTTCCATCACACAGTAAACAAGACTCTGCTCCCAGAGAAGAGTTTCTTTGTGCTGCCACTGTAAAGTGTGGCTTGTGCCTCCCAAGGCTTTTCAATGAACACATGGAATCAGTGGGGGCAGTTTCAGCTCTGTGATATTCATTGCTGTGTGTGCATTTGCGCAGCACACAGGAGCTTTAAGCATTTTTCTTTCATTTAGCAGGGAGCGGTTGCAGCTGCTGAGGCACTTCAAAGACCATTCTGTGTATTGCTCCTGCACCTGACGAGCACAAGGCCGTGGTGTTGTTAAATTGCCAATTGGGAGAGAAATGGCTTTTTCAAGCAGCAGCCAATGCCACCTCACACTCTTGTGTTTGGCTGTAGCCCCACCATGTCTGTGTGTGCTTCTCCACCACTACAAACCTCACATGGCTTCAGAGCCACTGGAGGCATGTTGTGGATCTCAGACAGATGAGAAAAGGTGAGCTCCATAAATAATTTGCAGGTTGTAAATAGTGGTACCTCCCCTAAGACCCAGTGCAGGCAGGGCTGGACCAGCTCTTGAGAGCCAGGGATTCAGACTGTCCAGCAACCCTTTCCCCACCACAACTAACCAAATAATTTATATGCAAATGTAATATTTACAAAGCTATGCTCTTGCACCTGACATTTTAACCTGAACCCTGAGCTGATGGCTGCAAAATGGCCATGACATGTGGAAGACTGGTAAAAAAAAATGATAAGTTTCTGTTGTTGAGCTCATAGAATCATAGAGTGGTTTGAGTTACAAAGGACCTGTAAACCTCATCTAGTTAAATCTCCCTGCAAAGATCAGGAACATTTTCCGTTGGATCAGATTGTTCAGAGAGCCCAACCAGACTGTGAATGTTTCCAGGAATGAGGCATCCACTACCACACTGGGAAACCAGTTTTAATGCCCCTCAATGTAAAAAACTTTTTTATGTCTAATCTAAATCTACCCTTTTAGTTCAAAACCATCACCTCTTGTACTATCTCAACAGTCCCTGCTAAAAGGTTTGTCCCCCATCTTTCTTACAAGCCTCTTTTTGATACTGAGAAATCACAATAAGGTGTCCTTGGAGCCTTTTCTTCTCCAAGCTGAACAAGCCCAACTCTCTCAGCCTTTCCGCATAGGAGAGGTGCCCCAACCCCATTTGTTTCTCTCCTCTAGACCCAGTCTAACACATCCACATCCTTTTAATGTTGTGAGCCCCAGAGCTGGATGTGGGTCACCAGGCTTTGTCCTATCTGAGTGAGTAGCAGCCAACAGATGCAGGTAAGGTAAGGAGGCCAATTTTGGTCATCCAGGGGCATGAGGCAGCTGTGAACCTGGGTGAACGTGGCCCATCTGCTTAGCTGGGAAGAGGAAAAGCAGTGACTCAGTGAAACTGGCCAGTGAATTTTTGCCTGCTTGGCGTAATAAATATAGAATAAATAGATAGATTGAGCCTGTTGGCTGTGAAAGGAAAGGAAGGCTGTCAGCCCTGTGAGGGTAAGAGCAGCTTTGTGAGCAGGTATTTGTTACAGGACCAGGAACTGTCCTGGAGGTAGCAGGGTCACAGAGCACACCACAGAGGACACGTGCTTACATCACAAAATCATTTGAAGTTGGAAAAGACCTTTGGAGATCATCCCATCCAACCACCTGATCAAAGCAGGGTCACCTACATTCAGCAGGTTGCCATGTCCAGGTGAGTTTTGAATATCTCCAAGGATGGAGACTCCACAACTTCTCTGGGCAGCCCGTGCCAGTGCTCAGTCATCGTCACAGTGAAAAGTGCACCTCCAGCCTTGCTTCCACCAGCCTCAGTCCAAAGGACGCCTTGCACAGGTTTCTTGCCTCCTGCAACAGAAGGCTCAGACACCTTGGCAAGGCAGGTGTGTCTCATATTATCAGTGCTGTACCTATCTCACAGAAAGATGGAAAACATCAAATGCCAAAGGAAGCAACTGGACTTCTAGAAGATCTTCAAAATAATGAAAAATATCCCTGTTCAAGCTGCACCTTTTAATGCTTTCTTTCTTATATCCATTTCTCTTCCACCCCCTGCCCCCTCCCCCCTTTTTTTTGGGATGTAGAATGACCATTTTGAAAAGGACATAGTTCCCCATGCCTCAGCCCAGAAGCTACCTCTTCCTAAGAGGGGTTAGGAACAATGCTTTTATTTTACTGCCTGGCAGGTTTATTGGGGGGGAGCTTTTGGAGCAGGGGGTTGGCAGAGACCTGCATGCAGGACGCTCCATTGGTCTCGGCTGTTCCTGCCTTCCTAAGCTGTTTTGTGACCATTTTATACGTCAAAGCTACTGAGAACAGGGTATTTGCTTACAAGAACTGCAGTCATATCTGTCAAATACTGTAAGACTGCGGTCCCTTATACAACATAGTAACTGCACAAAGGGGCACTGAGGCTGCAAAATGGAATAGCTTAATTGGTTTGCTTTCCCAAGGAGATACTGTGGCAGACAATGAACACAACAGCTTAAAACTATGCTCAACAATAGCTTTGTCTATAAATAGGGTATTTTTAAGCAATGGGAGGAACACTTGGGGTAGAACTAGATAACATTTTTCAGGTGGATAGTTTATTTACCAATAAATGCTGTTCAGGCTGACTGAAACTATTCACAGACTTAGGCTGAATTCAGCTAATGTTTTCTGCTATAAAAAGGGGAACCCCATTTTTCTTGACAAACCAGAGGTCCATTTTAGCATTTCAACATGAAAAATTTAAAACATGAAAAAAACACTTAGACTTCATCTTAGATTTCCATCTTAGAATTCAGCTTGATTTTATTTCTTTACTTTGAAAACCATTTTATTTCTTTACTTTGAAATGAATTGTTTTATTTTATATCCATCCCAGATAAATCCTTTCTGTTTTATAGCAGGGAAATCAAATTATTTAAAAGGGACTTTTTTTCAGTCTGTTCCCACAGGCCTGCTCTGGGGCTTTGCTTGCTTTTTCCAATGGCTTTAGAGTGTGAACATAATGTGCAGCTGGTGAGCTTGTCTTTACAGCTGATAAAGCGAGTTACACCAGGGTCATGCTGAAATGAACCCTGCATACAGGTTGAGTACATAAAATAAGAGTTCTCCTCCAGCAGCCTCATGTTACAGATGTGATTTATGTCTCCAGCACTTTGGTTCTGTTTGGAGCCTGGCATGGTTGTGTGCAATCTGCCCAGCCAGGCTTGAAAGCTTCTCTTTTCTCAGCTTGCTTGTGCAAGGTAGGGCAGGTAGCAGCATAAGAAACAGCCTGAAAGGTTAGAGATGGATGGAGGCGGCATCAATGGGTCTTGCTGCACCAAATGTGTTCGCTCTCCGTAACCCGTGGGAAGAAAACTTGCTGAAATACTTCTTGCTAACAGATAAAATATGCCTTTTCCGGGCAATCTAACAGTTGAAAAGCCTCATTAATAAGGATTGCAAACTGTGGAGAAACTATAGCTTCTATCTATGGGTTACAAGGCATTTTTCAAGTATTACCTGAACATCAGAAGATAAAAGGAAAGAAATCAATCTAGACCTGATTTTCACAGAGGTTTCACGGTGATGCCTGCAGAGATTATTAAAAACATCTAAGTGGATTAGGCACACCTAAGCCCTCTTAAAAGCAGGGGGGTTTAGACACCTCACCTGCTATTGGGTTTTGCAAATCATACCCAGAAAAGGGAACATTTAAACTCAGCAACTTCAGGTGTTTAATGCACGTGCTTAAGCAGACCATGATGTTCCTGTGCTCTGCAGTCCAGGCAGGGTGTGGGAGGGAGAGAAGGCAAAGCTGCAGCACAATCCTGCGCTGAATCGCACCTGGGAGGACTCTCCCTGTGAGATAACAAGACCCATGACCTAACATCACAGCTTTGCTAGGTCAAAGCAAGGTCCATCTGCTCCAAAACCAACAGCAGCCAGCCACAAACACTTGGGAGAAGTGCAAAACAAGGCAAGGCTGGAGAGATGCTTCCACAGTACATCCTCCCACTGCCCAGGAGTCACCAGTTTAGCCACTGCCTGACTTCACCAGGTTAGACAACCCTTTATGGAATTTTCTGTGCGATACTTTCCCTACTTTTACCATAAGCTATTCAAATAAGTGATTTCTCTTGTTCTAAATCTGCAGCTTCATCATGTCAGTGCATAGTTCTTATGCCTGGTGTAATTGTATAAAATAACTTAAAAAAAATAATCCTTCTCTATTCACCATCTCTTTCCCCTTCATGATTTTATACACTTTGATCATATCTCCCCCCAGTCATCTTTCCCAGCCTGAACACTCCTTATCCATTGAATCCCAATGCATAAGAAATTGCGTCCTACCTGTACAGGGAGTCTGTGATAAAACCTTAGTGTGGGTTGCCAAATCAGACAGTGAGGATACTGGATTCTCCTTGCCCAAAACTGAAGTACAGAACCTTTCATATAGCACACAGCAGGCACTGGACTGTGCCCAGTGCCAGGACTGCGCAGGGAATGGGATGGGCAGAGCTGTACTCAGCTCTTGCCTCCATGGAGGAAATGTATGAGGCAAGAGTGGTAATAAACCTGCTCAAATATACTGTCTTTAGGACACACATTTCTGGACACACAAATTCTGCTTTTCTGAGATTCACAGACCACAAAAACGTCTGCAGATCTTTTAGGAGAAGCCCCAGATCTAGGGGTATTTTCTTAAAAGTTGGGGACACTAAAAGCTGCTGCAATGCATACAGACCTGAGTCCATGATGTGCTTAGTCCCAGGGGTCAGAGAGGCCCTAAAGAAGTATAGATCATTTACAATGATCAGTCCAAATGTTAATGAGAGAGTTAAAATAACTAAGGGTTGGCAACCACATGAAGAGTCTGGGTGTGCTTCTTGTTCAGCTATGCTCAGGTGTTCTTCTCAGAAGGTTTACAACTGGTTGAGAAAGGCTTTTTCCAGCGATACTGCATGCTGCCTTTCCCCATCCCTTTTCATTTTTCACACGAAGGAAAACCAAAACCTTTTCCAAACTGGGGAGAAAACACATGAGAAAGGGAGGCAGAACAAGAAAAAGTGATGAATTACAATAGGTGAGAAGCAAGTGGCAGGCTGTCCTAGGGAAGTGGGAGAGCCATGCTCAAGATTTCTGCTGCTGTCCTCCTCCATTTGCTGAGCACTGATTTCTCTCTTGTTTTAGAAAAAGCATTCTGTGCTCATCATAGAAACTACCCCACCACAAGTTTGTCAAAATTGGCCAGTCATCCTACAACAACGAACCTTCATTTTGTTCAAGAGATATATTTAAAAATATCATAAAAATATTTTTCTAGGTGATCTACAAAGGGAAGTGTTCCTTGTGTGTGAATGCCTCCCCATTCCCTCAACCCAGTGAGAGTGATCACATAAACCAAGGGTATGCAGATGCTTGCAAGTGACTGAATTATCATAGATTAGCTGCTTATTACTGTTAGTTTAAATTAATATGCTTTATATTATAATGTGCTGGAAGCATAAAAACATCTTCAAGCTGATGACTGTTAAGCCATGATAACTTCTGCTCTTGCAGTGCAGTGCGTCTCCTTTCTTGAGGGAAAAGCTGAAACATTCGATGATGGTTTAACAAGTGACAGGTGACTGCTGCGGTGGCATGAATAAAATTTGCATGTCCTTGGTGCTTGAGTCAGAACACACCAAGACATCATTTTGAAATGAAGTGGAACATACATTTTAATGCCTGCAAACATCGGAAAGATGTTTGAAATAACTAACAGATTTTCTTCCCTTGGGGTTAAATGTTCCTTGAGCTTTCCACCATCCAGGTCCAGGATCAGTTCAGTAGATGTGCTGGTGAAATCCAGCCCAAATGCTATCTTTGGAGGGTCCCATGCACCTTGCAGAAAGGGGAAGCAGTTTTACCACAACCCCAACCCTCCTCCACAGATGTTAAGTGGTATTTTCGCGCACTTCAGCTGATTGCTCAAGTAGTGTGGCAGGATTTTGCCATACAATCCCAGAGCAGCAGGGATCCCCAGAGATGTGGTCCCAGCCATTAGGCTGCTTCTTTGAGTGTTTTCCTCTTGCTTTTTAGTGCATGTGACATCTCTGTGCTGTGTGCTTTTTAATCTGCAGAAGTCTCTCACCACCCCATGCCACCAATCTTCCCCTCTCCAAGCCCTTTGATCCGAGCACTTTCCCCTGCCATACCCATCAGTGTCAGCGGACACATGGCCCTCTATAACTGTTGGGAACATCACCCATGAACAGTGACGAGCAGCTGATTTCCAGGCTGCTCTTCCCTCCTGGATCTGTGCCCCCCTTCCCCTCATGCCACTGCCCCTTGCATTCACCTAATGAAGCACAGGCTCATCAGAGCTGAGCTGCTCTCAAGGGAGCTGAGCTGGGGAGTGGCTGTGAGTGACACAGTGCTCCTCAGGACACCCTCTCCCTCCTGACCTCCAGGCAGGAGAGACAATGATGTGGGGAATTATAAACACTGAAGTACATGGCCAGGATGGTGAATAGAATGGGGATACTTCTTTTTTGTTTTGGGGGTTTTCCTTAAGGAGATGAATGAACCAAACATCTCATCTGACATCTCTGCACCTGCCTGTTTTCCTCAGCAATACAAGAGGAGTCTGCCAGAGCTGTCTGTCTGTTTGTTAGACATGATTGCTAGAGGAGAAGGAATGTATCAGTGAGGAAGATACTACAGCTCCAACATTGTCCCAGTGCCCCCCAAACCTTCTCCATGTCTTCAGACTAGGCCAGAATAACATTTGGGGCTCAGTACTTATTTTATGGCATATAAAGCGTGCAAATGTATAGAAACTGCCAGAAAACCCTTCCGTGGGTGTTTGTGTGGCACCTCACACCCAGGGAATGCACTGCTGGGGTTGATGATTTCTTAGATATGGAAAGAGGAAAGACAAGAATAATGTGAATGAGCATCGCTGAGAGAGGAGCCTCAAGAGGGACTGTGCCTCAGCAGAGAACATAACCACCTTCACCTTATTAATAATATTTTTCTTTAAGGAGGAAGGGGGTCATCTTGAAGCTGTCTGGTGTCTGGGCTTTGCTAGAGCACAATGCTCTAATGAAGGGCAGGGTTAGGAGCATTTCAGAGCTGAAGGAATTAAGGATGCTGGCTTGGACCCAGAGTTGAAACAAAAATTGCTGTGGGGCTTAAACCTGTTTTTAACAAGAGTATGTAGCCTGCCAGACCTGGTGAGAGATTAGCAATTTAATTATACAGGCCCTAGCTTCCTGCTTCCCACTAAGTGCCTAAAACCCCTCTAAAGAGGCCCATTACCTTCTCTTTTTTTTTTGCTCTTGCATTTACTAGGCAATTCAGAGCAGCATAAACACAGAGGAAGGACAGGGGTTCCCTTGCAGAGATCTCGGGTTTTATGGCTAAGTGCCTCCTGATGGATCTGTCAGAGCATCCCACAAGAGCAAGCCTGTCACTCCCCGCAGCGACCATTAGCTTTATCTCCAGCGTCCCTGGAAGCATTTTCTGTTTGTCCCCTCTTGAACTCACTGAGGAGAGTAGGGGCTTTTCTCAGCACTGGCTGACTTTGAGGGAGAAAGAGGCAAAGTGAGCAGCTGGGCTTTGGGGAGAGGGATTTGGGGCAGAAAGCCTCTGCAGGAGCCTTCGAGGATGGCTGAGTGCGGTTTCACATGGGAAACAGAGGAAAGGCAGGCAGAAAGCTGCTGAGGAACATGTGACATGCAATCTGCTGAGCTCCAAAAGGCTGTTTGAAATAGGGAGCCCGGAAGAAGAAGTGGCAGATGGGAACTTTTTGTCTTCTTCCTTCACGGGAAGCAAGCTTATTAAGGATTGTGAGGCTCCCATACCATAAGCAATGAATTCTCTGCAACTGTTTTTCTTTCCAGCACTGCCTGTGGGGTGTTTTCAGATAGTCCTTCTTTACAGATGCTTTTCAAAGTGGGAGTTGATTTGTGTTACTACTGCAAGTTCATCCATGCTTGCAGCCATTGCAGTCCCCTTGGTTTCCTGGGACTGTTTAGGTGTCTCTGGGTTCAACTCTGCTCTGCTCTCCCAACAGGCACCCACTGATCCACAGTGGCTGAGTCTCACTGTTGTATGTACCAGAGCTTGTTTTTGTAGTAAGGTTCCTGCTAAGGAGTGCAGGGAGCAGGTCCCATATACTTTTAACAGGTATGCTCCTGATAAATGCCCTTATGATGCAGAAAATTAGTGAGTTCTCCGTCTCCTACACCTTTGTATATCCAAAGGGCAGAGCTAGGAATGCATCAGACCCCAGAGCACCAGGCTGCTGCTGTCAGAGCTGTTGGCTGTTTTAGCTAAAATCCTTTAAAGGACAAAGACATCTACTCTGCAGGCAGCACAGGAAATCTTGCAAGAATGTAATGGAGTGTAATCAGTGACAGATTTGTCATCTCTGTTCCATGGCTGAGGCAAAGCGCTGTGATAGATGAGACCATGGCCTCTTCAAGATGTTTTTATGTCATGCTAAGCGAGGCTTTAATTTCCAGGATAGCAAGGAAGAATTCCATTTCTCTTTGGTCAGTCACTTGGCCCTGGGGGTCAGCCCCCTTTGAGGTCATGCTGGGGTAGGGAGAGGACGTAAGACAGCAGTGGCACTGGTTGAGGTGCTGCAGTCTCCCCAGTGCCCAATTTGTATGAGCTGATTGAACCTTCAGAGGGGAGCCACACTCCAGATTTGGGATTGG
Organism: Donacobius atricapilla; assembly: GCA_013397315.1. NCBI lineage: Eukaryota > Metazoa > Chordata > Aves > Passeriformes > Mimidae > Donacobius > Donacobius atricapilla. The sequence continues at coordinate 250,256 of WBMY01003213.1, read as the reverse complement.
AAACTCATCTCCCCCAGTCATACTGTCAGATGTTTGACCCTCACCTGGAGTGTCTTCCAGTCTGCTTCCTGGAACCATCTGGGAAATCTTTTGGTAGTGTGGGAGCATTGGCAATGCATTGGTGCTTTCTGCCATAGTTTCCAGCTTTACTTGGATTTGAATGTTGATGGGGTTTGTAATGATGGGAAAAAGACGTCCTCTGATTTTTAGCCAGGTGAGGCCCACATAAACCAAGATATCCCCTCTGCAGGGAGATCACTGAGGGTGAAATGAGCTCGGGGGGGAACTGGATATCAGGTCATGGAGAATGGTATCCCTCTGAGATTCTCACACTCCCTGGACCCTTCCTAAAGCCTTGACTCCTTCAACCAAGAGATTATCTGGCCTCAACAGACTTAGTAATAAAAAAGATTTTTTATATTTCATTGTCCTGGGGAAGAGCATTAAAGTGCAATGAGGTATAAAAAAACTAGGAAGCCATGAGAAACAGCCAAAACAGCATTTTATTTTTTGGGTTCCATAGTTGGAGGATTTTTTTTTTAGCAAATAAAATCACGCTGAGGTTTGATTCATGTTTTTTTAATTCCTCAGAAGTCTGCAGTGTCATTCTCCTGGTTTGGCATCCTAATTCAAAGTGAAATACATAAAGCCAAAAGGAGTGTGTCAAGGAGTTTCTTTAGCTTTCATCATCATTTTTTTCCATCTGCAGACGCCATCCTTTTTGAGCTGACTGGCAGTGTGTAAAAAGGAATAGAGGGAAGGGCTTGGAAATAAAATGCTAATGAGATTTTTATTATTGTTTTCAGTGGTATCAGGATAGAACCTTTATGCATATAATAACAGCTAAATATTCAACTACAGAAACTTGTTTTTAGCAAGCTTGTAACAACTCGCTGCAGCACACTCGCAGTGTCCAGCCTTAAGGACAAATTAACAGCTATCAGTACATGCTGCCAGCAACTGGATACACACCATAAGAGGAACTTTATCTTTACCAAAAAAAAGAATATGAAAAAATACGCGAGGATGAGGCACAAGCTCCCGCGGCTCTGCAGAGCCCCGCCACGGGTGCCGGCCGAGCTCAGGGTCTGCACTCCCCTGCCAAAGGTGAGCTGCTGGCACCAGGGTGGAGGTGGGTGCCAGGGGATTTGGAGGGTTGGGATGGTGGGGTAAAGCTGAATTACGGACTTCTGTAGGAGTTTTCCAAAGCTGAAATTTTTGAAGATGGGGAAGGGAGGGGGATAGCATGAGATGGGGAGGTAGGGACTTCTCTGTGGGATGAAGTCCTCTGGGACATCTTTGTCTAGGTGAAATGAGAGGTTTCTTCACTACATTAAGTCTCTTCAAATTCAGGCTAGAATAGCAAGAAGAGGCCCCAGGGGCTGCTGAGAGTGGTCAGCTGGGAGCAGGTTGAAAAAACACCTCCCTAATCCCCATCTGTGGTCAGCAGAGGCACAGATTTCTGCTTCAGTCTGCCTTTAAAGAAACTTGTCTCTCTCACTGACTCTCTGCAGAGCAGTTGCCTTTACAGGGGAGTTAAAATCTCTGAAGATCTCCCTGCTCCCCCCGTCCTCCATCACCTCTACAGCATTATTTATCCTGTGCATGTTTAGAGTTTCAAGACATTGCTTCTTCTTGAGTCCTCAAACTCTGCTGTCCAAAAGCCCATGCATCACATAGCAGGAAACACTGCGAGTGTTTCTAAATGCTTGGCTGTATGAAGAGTGCCAGGGAAATACCCTGGAAGTGCCTGAGGATAATTTCTGTGAGCAGTGTGGATGTGAGCTAGAGGAGGAAGGAGGCAAGGGGATGGGATTTCAGTGGTTTGAGCACGGGTTGTTATTTTGACACTTCTGGATGCATGGGCCTTCTCTGTGCTCTGTGTATCTTGCTGTGAGTGGCACTTGTGAGCTGAGAGCGTCGTACCTGCCACAGGCTGGTTAATTCACTTCTGCTTCCAGCATACTTGGGAATCTCAGCGTGAGGTGGAGGGGTGTCCCATGTTCACTGCAGCAGACGTGGCCGATAAAACCCGTCAGCAAGCACGGTGTGATGGGAATGGCCTTGGCAGCCCAAAGCCCCTCTGAGGACTCCAGCCACAGGGATAGCACAGTGATGGGAATGGCTGTTTGCACGACCAGGGCCCCAACTCTCTTGCTGTGCCAGACTTTGCAGAAATGCTAAAAGCAGAATTATGAGCATGCATCTCCCGGGTACCATAAATATCATTTTTAATTAACTGGCAATTCTACAGAGGAGACTTTGTGCAGTTCTGTGAGACACGGGAACAAAGTTCAGCCTGTCCCTGTGACAGAGCTCCAAATTTCCCCTGCACTTTCCCAACCCAACGCCAGCAAACAGATGTGCTCTGTGCCTCCTATTTATGCGCTCCCAAGAAATTAGCACCCCGTTAAGATACACAATGCAGTGCATTTATTTTTATTTCACTGTGCTGCAGCCTTTCAATTGTAACTCCACATTATTTCTTCCTGGAATCAAATCCAGACTAGCATCAAGGGCTTCTTAAATCAACAGCCTATGAGGGTTTGAATTTTGTGTAGCAGAACTAGTGCCTATAGCTTAAAATAAAGTAAGATAAAGCAGCTGCCAAGATGCTAAGTCCAGTGTTTGACTCTGGTCCAGAAAGGAAGGGACAGAGAGGAAGATTTAATTTCCAAATACCTGAAGCTGGGACTGTGATTTGTTTGCAGACCCAGTTTAAAGCAATAAACAGCTATATTTATATCTCCTGAATGTGCTTATTATTTCAAGATCTCACCCACCAAGTGAAAGCGACATGACAAAGCAGCACTGTAGGGAGCCAAAAAATGTTTAAAAAGCAATTGATCCATTATAGATGCAGTCTCAGGCAAGCTCAGTCTATTTTTAATCATTTTAATAATGCAGCTGATTTGCTACATCAAGGAGGGGAGCTGAAGTGGGACCCCTCACAGCAAGCTAAACAATAGGCTCATGTGGCTCAGTGGCATCTGGACATCCCCGAGAGTGTGCATGGCTCAGCCACCTCCCAGGGAAATGGTGTCACTGCAGCAGCCCTGCCCAGCAGGTCACCTTGAGACATGGGACACCCCAGAGACAAATGGATGCTGCTTTAGGTAAGCAAAGAAAGAAGGCAGTGGGACACTGAATTGTGGGAGGTGGGATTAGAAAAGGGGAGGGTTTATCAACAGCGTTTAAAAGGTGCATTTCTATTGCTGTGATTCAGGCAGATGGATTGCGATGCAGGTTGCTGCCATGCAAGGCAGATTTGGGCACGCACAGCCAGACAAGGAGACTCTGATTCCTCCTTGTTCTCCATGTTCACTGTGACCATAGCCCTCTCTCTCCACTTGAAAGAGACAAAACCCATCTAAGCAACACCCACTCAGCTTATTTGTGCCAAAAGGAGCTCCTTCATCCGTGGGTGGCTTGTTTGGCCTTGGGGGAAGTCTGGAAGAAAGAAAACTTGAGGTTTCCCTTCCCTTGCCCAGAGTGGCCTTTAAATGAAAGCGCATGTGAGAGGGACAGTAGACAAACGCCTTTAGCCAAAGAATGGCTTTTAGGGTACTCAGTTAAATCATGAAAATACGACAATGTCTTAGCTACAGAGAGTGTTGGGAGGCCATCAAGGAGAGAGGGACCACCCATGAGAAGCAATGCAGTGAGGACAGTGAAAAAAGTCAGCCAGCAGCAGCTATGCCCAGAAATAAGAGGAGATGTTGGTTGACTACAGTGACAATAAAATAGAAATTATAGTCACATTTTATTTAACTTGAAAGCTGAGTGCTCTGCAGCACCTGGGACTCCTCAGAGGCAGGATGACCCAGGACTCCATTTTGCTGACTCTAAGCTCACTTCATAAAGCAAACAGGAATGTCCCAGTTAAAGGCTGTAAAAGTGTTGGGACAAGCCTTGGTGCTAAACCTGCCAGTGCAGCAGGACTCCGGTCACTGCTTTTCTTCCCTGCAATATCTCAGAGCTGCTGGCATCTCCCATACAGAGACTTCCTTATAAAAACGTTTATCATCTTGTTGTGTGGAAGCAGCAGTTTTTTCCCCGTTATGGAGCTGTGTCAATCCTACTGCAGGCAAGAGGTCAGGAACAGGACTCCTACGCTCATTCCTCATCTGGCAGCACAGGCCAGCCCCAGCCTGGCAAACCTCACAGATGGAAGCAGTGGCTCCTCGGTCCCATTGCCAGTGAGAAGACTGACGGACATGTGGGATCTCAGCTGGCCCACTCAGCAGCCCCAGATGTGTCGTAGCCTTGCCTGGCAGTGCACCATGTACCTGCTGGCTTGTCCCGCACAGTTTAGGATGGGGAGATGCTCTTGAAGGAAAAGAATGTTTTACCCTTTCCAAGTTACTCACCATCATTCTGTAGGTCTCCTTCTCCATATTTTTCCCCCCTGGACCAAAGAGTCCACTTTGCTTACCCAGTAATTCATAGAAGCCATTTTTCTTATATTTAATCATCTTTATTGCCATTCCTTGAATCCTGCCCCTCATCTTTATGTCTTTTCTGGAGATAAAAGGATCAAAAGACAGTATTCAAGATGTAAGTGAACCCTGATTTGATTCAGTGGCACATTAATATTCTCTTTTATTTGCCCCTTGGTAAATGTTAATATTTTATTTGCTTATTCCACCACTACCGAGCAATGAACTGATGATTCACAGAATTTTTATAATCCAAATATCTTACTCCTGAGTGAGCCCAGAGCCCATAATCTTATATGTGAAGTTCAGAACATTTTTCCTGCTGTGAACATTACTTCACATTTGGCTACATTAAATTTAAGTAGCTGTTTTATTGCTCATTTACTTAGTCTCATCATATCTTTCAGCAGGCCCTCGTTCTCACTAGCCTGAATTCCACAGTGTCACCTGGAAACTGCTCTCTCTTTCACTGACTGTTAATAGGTAGAGCAATGTGTGTCCTCACTCAGATCCCTGGAGAAAACTCAAAATCATCTCCCTGCTCATTGCCTTGACTGCATGAACTCAAGGTTTGCAAGATTCCTTCTCTGGAGATATATCACAGCTGGATGCCTTCATCAGATGAGGCTGTGCATTTCATTCTGGATCAGAGATTTGAGGTGGAGCCATAGGCTGATGTCCAGCCTTTGCTGCAGCACTAGTTTAATTAATTTGTTGAAAAATTGTCACCAAGGCCTTCAGGTGACATTGAAAGCTACTGCAGCATGGGGCTGACTTACAGCACCATGAGCCAAGGTGAGGGCAGATGGCTGTGCCCTGGGCCAGCTGGAACCTGATCGACTTCACACTCAGCTCCAGATTCAGTGAATTACCACAATCCAACCTGGAGGTGTCAGGTTGATCAGTTCCTGTGTCCAGGTTTCTGTGTGGAGAGGGAAACTAGAGATAGAAGGAAGGTTTTGGAAGCTGATGGTTCCCTGTCATCCAAGTTTACCAAGAGTATGGGATGTCCCTCTTCACCTTCCCCAAAGAGAACAACTCTTTGTTGAGAGGAGAAAGCATAGAAAAACCTTGTGGAGGAGATCAAAAAGATTCATCTTCAAATCCTCACTTTGATTATTTCAAGCAAAAAAGTTGATCAAAGTTCTCTACTAGTTGTGTAGAAAGACAGTCTGACTTGCCACAGCTGAATTGGAGCCCATCCCACACCTGCGGGATGACAAAAACACTGCCCCAAATGGACTTTTACCTGTATTTGTCACACAGGTTCATGACTGAAACCTTGGTCCCTTGGCTGGAGCAGTGGAGGAGAGCCAGGATGCCTTTCCAAGTGGGCTCCATGACCCAGGAATGTTTTTTGCCTCATGGACAAATAGTCTTCCCATCCTCCCTGGAATCTTCATCTCCCATCTTTGCAAGTTGGGCTGGCCCAAACATAACATCCTGGGACTAACTAAACTCAGATCAGCTCATTAACCCTTTCTTGTCAACATTTGGCCTTACTTAGTAAACTTTTTTTTTCTGTTTTTATGTTCCTGTCTTTGTCAGCCAGTGCTTGCAGGGCAGCTTTTTCCTCACCAACCACCTTCACCCCTGGAACTCCCCTAAGAAAACAATTCTGGGATCCAGTGTGTGTCCCCAGATAACACTTCAGCTTTTGAAAAACAGCATATTTTGCTGAAATCTCATTTTGGCAAAAATGCTACAATGATCTCCCCTTTTGAGCTCTTTTCTGGTATCTTATTCCCAAATGGTCAAAGAAAACTAGGAAGGAAGTGAGGAGAAAATGTGGGTGTAGAAGAACATCCTGTTCTGCACAAATACCCTGGTGTGTTGTCAGATGGATGCTCTGCTTTAAATAGGTCTCATGCTTGCAAAGGCCAAAGTAATACATTCTCAGAAATTAGAAAAGATGGAAATAATGATTTAATAAAGAAACTGTTTGGACCTACTACATTAAAGAATTAATCAGGTTAAAGCTTCTTGTTGTCACATGTGATCTCATTTCTGTGTGCTCCTGTAATGCACATCCACAGAGGTTTTGGGAAAAATCCCTGGAGAACTCTGAGAATTTCTTTCTTGTTTATTCTATTTGAGTGGCTATCTCCATAAAAAGGGTCACTTGGGGTAAGCAACATTGAAGCAAGAGCTAGAAGAGATCCAATGGGATAGGTTCAGAGCTTTTATGTGTTTGAAGAAGCTCTTCTGCTTTGATCTGATTTTGTGACTCTGATTTCTGCTGTCTGCTTTTTCGAGGTTGAGTGATTTCATGGTTGAGTGAAATATCTTTCTACACTTTGATGCCCTTTCTTTCCACCATCAATATAATTTTAACTCAGTCGCACCAACTGCTTCAGTTATCACTAGAACATCGTGATTCTTTTTTTTCTTGTGCACATTTTCTTTATTTTACATATTTTTCCATTGTGCTTTGCTTTGAATCTGAAATTTTATTGCAATTTGAAGGAAAAAAGTAAAGAGATATACCCTTGAGTACAAAATGCCCTGAAGTCTGGGAGTCAGGAAAATTCCATAGGACTTTCAGCAAAGCAACTATTCCCAGCAACAGTATTTTTACCCAAACTTCTGACCATCTCTACAGACAGTTAATATCGATCAGCAGGAGAACTTCTCAGCTGAATATTGCAACTGCAAGAGCCTAAGAGCTACTATATCAATATATTGTTGTAATAAGGGGAATCCCAGGCCATGTAGAGCTGAGCCTGGGTGAGAACCCAGGAATTTCTTCATCCTCCTTGCTATTGCCAGTGGAGCACGTGGTATTTTTAATGCCAGATGTTTCTTGAGAGGGCATCAGGGGAGGCGTTATGTGTTCCCCTAAGCCATTTTTCTTGTGCCTGACACTATTTTCTCCATCAGTTTTGAAATAATCTTGAAATTCATCTTTATGAAGACAAAAATGGACTTGTGTTGGAGTCAAAGAGTCTGTCACATGGACACTGTGTTCTGACCCTGGAAGATGTCTCCTGTTGTTTATCTCTGTAACCAACACAATGCAGCTACAGGGACGGTCGAGGGGCACAAGTGACATGCTTGCCCTGTTCTATTGCACAGAGGGAGCCTACAGAAAAGAATCTTTAATTTCGTATTTCAGTATTTAACACTTAGCCTTTGTGCAATAAATGGGGTGGGGCAGACAGAAGCAATCACATGTTTGATTCCAGTGAAGTTCTTGTTGTGGTCAGTTGGTTGGACAGTAGTTGGGTCAGTTAGAGGTGGACAAACACAGGACTCAGTCCAGCTGGACCACTGCTGGCTCATCTGACACAGCCCAAACGCTGATCTCTGTGGGCCAGGGACCTGCAGAAGGCCAGTCATGTGTCCTAGTGCCCAGCCTGGATGTGTATAAACCATAGATTCCTGGAATCTCTGAATTTCCACAGGTGCTGGAGGGGATGAAGACCTTATCAGCAGTCAGGTCTTCTTCTGCAAGTACTTACTAGAGAGCAGAACACGTGAAGTCCTGTCTGTGGTGAGCCCTGTGGCCATGCACACCAGATCGCTCACTGCCTTGCTGCATTCTGGTTCCCTGGGTTTCCACTGCCTTCCCTCCAAATATATTTCTCTTTGTTTTGATCCACGCTCATTAAAACACCCCTCCACTCACAGTGGTGAGGACAGACACTTTGTCAAAGCTTTAATGAAATGGCAGCATGTGAATGATTAACAGGATTTTTTGCAGTAGATGAGCTTCCCATGCTGGGTTTATTTCTGGAGCAGTCAACCTATTATCTGATGTAGTGCCATGTGTGAATGAGAGTTGGTCCAGCTGGAAAACGAATGACATGTCCTTCTTTGCTGTTGAAACCATCCATCATAACATGTCCCAAATGGTCCATCATGTTGTTGTCTAGTAAAACTCGGCCATCAGAGGCAGCTCCTGATCAGATGCTAATGGTACATGTCTGAAAATGTGATTTCGGCTATAACTCTGAGAATATTTAGTTGGAATTTATGACTAGAGGTCTTTCTAAGCTCCATCAACTCTATCCATCTCACAGCTTCAGAAGTAATACTGGTCTTCAGTTTCTGAAGCCTTTAGAGCAGCCTCATGGATTGTTTTTGTCTGGTGTCTGGAATACATCACATGCAAGATTTCACTCTCAGATTTCAAACTATGTGGGTATATGTCAAATAAATAAAAAATAATTTGGCTGAGCAATGTGAACATCATGAAAGGCAGTTGGATGAACCTGGCACTGTCCAGGATGCAGAAGATTTTGACATCAGTCCTGGCCATAGCAAGAAATACTTTCAGTGTTTTTCCTTTTTGTGCTTCAGTTTCCTTTCTAGTTTGTTCCAGGTAACATTATGCAAAATCCTTGAAGGGAATCTCCACTGGGTTTTGCTTTGGTTGGGTCATGTCCATCAATACCTTCCCACTCCAAGTGGAGCAGTGAGAGCTACAAAGTGCTAAGCAAGCAGAAACCTTTTCTCCATTGAGTTAAGTGGGAGCAGATGTGTGGAGGAGCATCAAGCCCTTGGGTTCATGCTTTAAACTTTCCATAAATGCAGTAAATGGAAGGGTCTAGTCCTGAGAAGTGCTATGGTGACAGGGATGCTGCAGAGCTGAAAGGGTTGAGTGGTGGGAGTATGTGTCAGAAGCAGTGTTTGCAGGGTCAAACCCTGCAGTATTATTTGGGGTTATTCGCCTCCATATGTAGCCTCAGCAGTCACCACTGCAAGCCAGTGCCTTGGGGAGTGGGTAAGGGGATCTATTAATACTCTTGGGAAAGAATTAGTATCCAAACAACTTTTGTTTCCTTGTTTTTTACACATCTGTGCTCTCCTCTGTCACTCGCTACAGCGCAGAGGCTGGTATGCTGTGACAAAGAGCTATTGATGGAGTGCTTGTGTGAATTGGCCCAGCACTGGTCACAGCCAACTTCTGTGGGACCCGCTGCCCCGCTGTACAATACGCTCCAGTGTGCTGGGCCATTTGTGAAAGGTCAGAAATGAACAGAGAAATGGACTGGAGTCAAAAACAAGCAGTCCTATAAATATCAGTCATAGTCAAAGGCAGTTTACTCCATTCCTCCCCTCTCTCTCCTTCTGTGTGTGTCTCTCCCTCCCTCTGTTGTGGTTTCCCAGATATAACTCCATGCTTCTGGCTGGGGAGCTCTGAAAGGAAGGCAGCACACACGCTGCAGCGTCTGCTCCCATCTTGCACACATGGAGTAATCCTCAGTCCTGCAAGCAGGGCTGACAGCCGGCACAGAGTCCAGGCGTCATCTGGACTCTGATGTTAAGTTTTGATTTCTTGGATTTTCCTTATCTGTGAGAAACTCATTTTTGACAGTCTGAGAACGAGATTTGGCCACAGACACTTTGGATTGCGACTTCTGACAGCTTCCCTCTGTTTGACTTCACAATGACTTTAGCAGCTAAATTAGAGGATATTGAAGTGACACTGGAGCACCTACTAATGGATGTGTTTGTAAGTAAGCCACTATTTCCTTTTTAAATCGAGATGCCAAGAATCCAGAAGGCAGTATACAAAATTTATGGCATATCCAAAGTGTTACATTGACTTAATTTCTTTACATTTCCTGATAAACTGTGTAAAATCCAACTCTACCAATATGTTGTGGTTTAGGCATCTCCTGCAAGCCATAACATGCAAAACTGGAACAGTGTGAGATAGAATAGATTTTGCACTGGTTTTGTGTATCATCTACAAATTTGACATGAAAAGGAGGAGAGATTTGGTCAGTTTGAGGAATATCTCCGTAAAACTATTGTATTGACAGAGATTTAAATAATGCATTGCTTGACATCAAGTGTCTTTGACTTTAGGATTTTGACAGCTATTAGATTACAATTTTGACTCTTGGGTTATTTTGTAAGAGATGGAGGAAAAAGAAAAACAGCTGTGTTTTCAAGAGAATCCAGTTTATTACCCCTGGATGTATCAAATACTTTAAACCTGTGTTAATCTGGGATTGCCTCCTTGGAATCATCAAAGCTCAGTGAGGCAATGTATGATTTGCTTCTACACATCTGAGATAAGAATCTGTCTTTATCATCTCATGTTAAAGTTACTTAAAAATATCAAATTGTTTCCAAACATATTCTTGCCTTTTCCAATACAGCTTGATGGATTACACCTAAAGGTCAGAGATGGTCATGTTTTGGAAGGTTTTTTTGGTGGGAGGGGATAGAAAATTATAGTGAGGGATTGCCAGATCATTTGTCTTTGTGAAAAAAAGTCATACCAAGGTGATCTGTATTCTCAGAATTCAGGCTACAAGAAATAAGATGGCAAGGGACCTTCTGACTTTTTGGAAGAGTTTTTTGGCATCTCTTAAATGGAATATTTCAAATTTCAGGGTCTAGTGATGAGGAATCTTAGGCACCAACCACAAGAGTGAAAAACAGGAGAACTTGCCAGATTTCTAGCCTGTGGTCCAGTTATTGAGGTGTCCATCTGTGCTGTGAAATGGATTCAAGTTTCTCTGTGCTGGCATCTCCTCTCAGTACTTTGCAAAGTGCCTTTACCCTTTTCCCAGGCTGCTGAGACTGGGGTAGATGAACATTATGGGGGACTGCCCTGTGAAAGCCTCTACACAGGGCATGAAATCCTGAAATCCTCTTTGGGTTGTAATATCTGAATCAACCTAATGATTATTTGCCACTCTGGGTTCAGCTCCTTTTCTCACCTTTTACTACTGTGAATCCCAGAGAAAAAAATCTCTAAGGATTTAAATCCCCATGACAAGCAAAGATGTAACATCTGCCTCTCACGACCACAGCACACTGTGAAAGTTAGTCTGTGTGGGAAGGGGCCAGTGCTTTCTTTTGAATATTTGCAAATGTTGTAGGATAAACTTGGCACGACTATTCCTCTTGGTCTGTTTATAGCTCAGCATTGCTTCACTGACTTGGGTGTTTGACATCTGGGGGACTGAGACCCCCCTGGGACAGGTGTCATTGAACAGTGGGAGCTTAAAGCGTTTCGCCACGGGTAGCTCCAAGCAGAATCTCAGAGAGGGACAACATCTAGGAAGCCAGGGCTGACTGAGGTTGAACAATCCTACATGTGCCTGATTGTGTTTGAAGGGCATGAAAAGCCTCCTGTCTTGCTGGGAGCCTCACAGTCCAGTAAGACAGGGAGGTAGGGAATAACATCTTCTCGGCTCTTCATGTCCCATTGTCTATTTTAATGTCCTTGCCTTGATTCCATCCAAATGCTTCTCCTCATGAGTTTTTGGGTTTGGGGTTTCATGGTTTTTGCAATGAGGGTGACAGTTGGCCAAATAAAATGCAGGCCAAATTCCCCAGAGGTGGAGGCAGCCTTAGTTTGTGAAACCAATGGAGCTCTTCTCAGGTTGCGTTTTGAACTGGTCTCTCAAATTTCTAATTCTAGAAACCCAGTGAAACATCCCCAGCTGGGACAGTGCAGTCCCAGCTGAAATTGTGATGCAGGGACATGTCTGTGCAGTGCCATGCAGTGCCACTCCTGAGCACAGCTGGGTCTGGAGGAGCTGGGGTGTGTGAGCAGCATTGTGCAGGGGACACTGCAGCAGTGTCACAGCTATGTACTCTGCAGAGCCTGGGGCAGCATGTGCAGGCTTCACGTCTCACCTCTGGGCTGGGAATCCAATCCAGCCTCTATGTAAATCAAGGAAAAAGGTTTTCCCTTATGACCAACCATGCTCACAACTAGCTGGGCTCTTCTAAAACCTACGTAAGAATTTCGGAAAATCTAGATCAAATGCCACGTACAGAATCACCACTCTCAGGCACAATTTTCAGGCTTTACTCATACATCGCCTTGCCTTGCAGCTGTGTTTGATCTTAAACCGCCTATTCATTTAACAATGCTAAAAATAACCTCTGGATATAATGGATACAGAAAAGTAAACATAAAACTCAATATGAAGGAAGGGCAAAAACTTCAAGCTCTGGCTGTTACAGAGCATTCTAGCTGCCATATTTTTCCAAGGTCATTGATCTGCTATCAAGTGTTTTGCTGCAGCAAGATGGGTATTTTGGTGAAGAACATGGGGCCAGACTGGTTGGGCTGGGTGGGGTGTGGGCAGACTGCAAGGAAACAGGACCCTCCTGGGAATGATCTTGAAGTCTGCTCCATGCCATGCATCTTCATCTGTGTCAGGTTTATTGCTGAAAGAGCTAAGCCATCTGTCACCGTAATGCTCCTCTTCCAATTCCTTGGTGCCCTCCACTGCTCCAAACCAGGTGATTACTTACAAAACTGGGAAATTGTGGTCTATGGAGCCTTGAATTATCTTTTTTTTTTTCTGAAGAAGAAACTTAGTTTTAATACTTCTTGGACCTTAGGGGCAGTAACCCATTCCTGGATCAGTGAACCCTGACAAAGCTCACTTTAATATCTTGTACTAAACTATCAGGCCCCATTTGTCACAGTGTAAAAGGTTATAGCAGAAGCAACCACCAGTTTCTAATGAAAACTGAGACATAGCTCAGCACTGACTAACACGCCTTGATGTAATTTGTCTCCTGCAGTAATGCAGACTGAAGAAAAACTATAGGATTGGGCCAGTTTTTCTCTGGACAAGCTTTTTAGCTAAATTCTCCTGCAGGAACTCACCTGGAGTGAATTCAGCAGTTTTGCAGGGATGATGGCAAGCCCCGCCAGCAGATGTGTTAAATGCTTCCTCTGGAAAGCTAGTATTACACGAGAACACTTTTAAAACATTTTTTCGTTTTTGCGGAAACCAGAGATTTGCATCTACACGGCACGAGCTGCCACTTCCTTCCAGGACATGCTGTTCTTGCTGCGTTGTCATCCCGCTATCAGAGCAGCAGCTGGTGCTGCACTGACACTTCCTTTCCCCTGTTTCCAAAGGGCACTGGAGAGCTTTGCTGGGCTGTACGAGATGAGATAAAAGGGAAGCCTCTGACATGACATTTCATAATTAGCTGTCATCGCCGGCGGGCTGCTTCCCAGCCGCCTGATGAGCTGGGACTCGGCTGCCTGGAGAAAGCTGGACAGGGAGACAGGGACCAGAGTAGGGGGGTGGTGCAGGGACAAGCTCAGCAGGTCCCTCGGGTGTACTACAGGGAAAAGGGAGTCTGGATATGAAATGCAGACTCTGAATCCTTGTTTTGCAGCTTGCAAAAGGCATCCCTGAGCTAAACCCTCCTTGCCTCTGGACACACTAATTATTCTTGAGCAGTGTGTGAACGAGACCTTTGAGGGAAACCTCAGGATCAACCTTGCTGCCTTCCAGGCCTTGCCGTAGGCACAGGATAACCTCCAGGATATACCATGCCCAGCATGCATGGGGCGCTTTCCATTGGATGTCTGGAAGGGGTTGAAAGTGCGAAAGGTTGTGGAGGCTTCCCCACTGAGAGATGCTTTTCCTTGCATTATGGATGGGGCTTTAGACCTGCTAAAAAACAGACTTTCAAGCAAATAGGCTAAGGGATAATAATCCTGTTAGGAAAAGTGAGCCTGAAGCAGTCAAACATCAGCTGACGTCAGAAAGGAGACTGAATTCTGAGGATAGACATGATGGAACTGTAGTGGATATCCCAGGAGAGAAAAAAGCCCTTCAGATGAAGTCTTTAAATTATGAACCCTGTATGCTGGCCCACTCCAGATATCACCTGGAAGACAACAGGCAATTTCTGTCCAATGGCTCCTGGGGTCTTAAAGCCCATCCAAACACATCCTGTCAATCCACAGTATACTCCATAGTTCCTTCTGCATTCCTGCCTACATTGATTTTCACAGCTGGCTCCTCAGGATTCCTCCCACCACACTCCACAGAAAAATACTTACATGTATATGTATATATGTCTAAATATGTAAATATAAAAAATATTTAAAATATATTTTTAAATATCTATAGCTACATATATAGCATGTAGGTGTATATGTATAAGAATATCTGATGAGATTTTATTTGTGAGGGCTTTCTGGCATGGAGAGGGGCTGTGATTGTTTTGCCCTGGGTGGATGTAGCAATCCAGATTTGCCATGCTCCAGACTCCTCCATCACCCAGAGAAACAGCTGCTCTTCTCCCTCCACATGTTGTCAGATTCTAGCAGAGTTAACACCAAAATAGCAAGAGTATGAAACTCAGTCAGAAGAAATTACCTGGGCTGAACCAGAATTAAGATGGGAGTCAAACTCCTGTATCCAGATAGATCTAAAGCTGGATATTTGAAAGAGAGGGATATGCTCAAATGCTAAGATTGAAGATTCTGAAATGAGGTCAGGTCTCTTGGCCAGTGGCACCACAGGAGACAGAGCTCCCTGGTGACTTTGGCACTGGGGATGGCACTATGAGGTGGACAAGGCCATCATGTCCCAGTAAGGATTTGGAGTGGTGGCTACCGATACCCACAGATTCCAGCTCTTAAAACTAAGCCGTGAGGAGAGGGGCATTTGGTTGACCTGGCTCTTTATTAATGATAGTGAAACAACTGATAATTTTTCATGTTACTGATAGAGAAGCTGAGACAGAGGGACATGGAGCCATTTAAGCAACATCCTCTTCCATCTTCCCACTTAGAAAGGAGTAGAAATAAAAATTCCAGAAGCCCGGGCTGGTGATTTATTCTCTCCAGAGTATAAGACTCCACACAATCACAGAATAATCCAACTATCAGTGTTTCATAGATCTCTGATGCCAGGGATGAAGTGTGACTTTGGATCTAGCATACACTGGCATAGATAGCTGTGAAATTGTCCATTCTTTGGGCAATTACACCATTAACCTTCCTATTTTCTCGTGCCATCAACACTAGGAAATCGTAGCCATCCTCATAGCTGGGGCTGAGGACAATCTGGAGACAGGAAGGGTGAAGGAAGATGGTTGTGATGAACTTGTTTCAAGCACCATTTGCACAGTGAGCCCTGCAGCAGTCCCCCTCCCTGCAGTAATCAAACAAACATTCTTGCAGTTGCTATTGACTCCTGGTGTCTGTGTTACATTTTTCTTAATAACAATTGCAATAATAAGACATTATCAACATGTAAAGTGATCCATTAACCTCTACAGCAGCAATAAATTTTGTGGCTTTGCCAGGCTGCCCGGGCTTGCTAATCGAAGAGCAAGAAGCAAGTTCATACCCGGAGCAGTCACAAATCATACATAATGCAGAAGTGTGGGTGCTAACCTCACCCCCTGCAATATAATGGGTATTGCCATGTGTTTATTTATCTGAAAAATTGGTTCCTTGAAGCAGCTCCTAATGACTTTCTCTCTGGCAACAACAGTATCCCCCAGTTTTTCCTTAGTATCCAGTTTGCAGGAGATTTAAAGCTTCACCCTCCACCACTGGAGTCAGCATGAGTTATGGCAGTGCAGGAAAGAGAAGCAGAATCAGACCCCTTGATCTGCAATAAAAGCTGAGGTTACTTAGCAGGATTGCACCATTAAAGAGATCTAATTAGGTAGCTTGCCTTAGGTTTTGTTTAGACACTTCTGAAACTGAGAAATGAAAAATAATCATAGCAGGTCTTCCCAGTGAATGATGTACTCCGGCATCATGTCTCGAGCAGCAGATAACGTCAGGTCCCTAGAGACAGCTCTAAAAGAGGGTAAGTGCATAACCACAATCCCCGCAGTAGCTTTCAACAACCAGTTCCTTGTACTCAAGGGCTTCATGACCCAGAAGCAGCACCTTCAAATTTAGCAGCCCACAATAGCTGTCCTTGTATGAGGCACTGAGTCATTTTTTGAGCCCAACCCGGGAATTCAGCTGCCATGGACAGGCCTGGAGCAGAGGAAAAGCCATAGTGCTTTGCTGCCACCCTCCACATGGTGCCATCAGCTGCAGAGAACTCCCATCTCACTCCCACGAGAGTCAGGTTGTGCTGCTGACCGTCAGAGAGCCTTTGTGGAGAAGGAGAAGAAGAGCTCTGTGGAGCAGCCTAGGCTTGGTCAACCATGCTGAACAACACAGAGACACAAGATAGTGAGAACAAAGAGCTGGGAGTGGGAATGCCAAAAGGGATGTTAGCAAAAACAAGGTAATTAAGTACAGCTACCAAGAGACAGAGGAGAACCTCTGAGAACCTGAAAGGCAGACAAAGAGTGGCCAGTTATCATGTTTGTTTTGTAATTGGTGGGGAGACATCGACGCTTTCAGGTTCCATTCAACCCCCAATAAAATAAACAGTTAAAGCAGGTCTGATGTCTCAAATCTTGCAAGTGCCCATTTCCTTCCAGCTATGACAAAAGGCATCCAAGTGACAAGCTTACATAAAGGGCCCAAAGTTAGGAGAGGTAAATGTCACTTCAGGTGTGCTCTGCAAGTGGGATAAGGTGTTGTATGAGTAAATAAGAATTATAGGGAGACACTCCAGAATTACAGGACTGGAGATCCAGAGAGTGAAACTTTTCACATTTCTTCATCTGTCCACAAAATACACACAAAATACAAATAAGCTGGGTTTGTAGTTTGCCAATGTTAGCAGTTCCTCTTTCAGATTGATGCAGAGTTTTCTCCTCACTTGGAGAGAAGTCATCATTATTCCATGCCTGTGAGACCTCAACTACAAAACATAATTTGCCTGAGAAACTGTTTATCAAGTCTGGCAGAGCTTAAAAAACCCCCTCGTAACATCTCTCAGGGGTCTTCTACTTCCCTCCTTTCTTTAGGGACATGTTGGTCTCTCTGCTGTTCATGTGGCTTTCTCTTGGGGCAACATAACTCTCTCTCCTTCCCTTACACAGACACATATGCTTTCCCACAATATATTAAGATTAATCAAAGCGGTGTAACAAGGATGAAGTTTTAAAAGAGAGAAAATTGCACAGAACAAAGATGCATTTATCTTCACAATGTTTGACATAGTCCATATGTCCCACATCCTGTTATGGCTTACATCGAGCTCAAGGCTGAGTACCTTCCATGCCGTGCTGAGCAACCCCCTATTTCTTCAGGAATTGAAGCAAATCAGCAGTGCTAAGCACTCCACAGGAACAGCCTGCTCACATTTTAAGATTTGATACTGAGATGCACCAAGTATTCACACATTCCTTGCAGTCACCAAGATTTGCAAAGACTTTGGGACCAGACCCCCAGTAGAAATATTGCGTAGTCATCCCCCAGCTAAAAGCATGACTGCTCTTGTGTGCATCACACCCTGCCTCTGCTGCACAGCCTCCATGTGGGAATATGCTATTGTTGCCAAATATCTCCTCCTTTGTTTATATTAGCCCTGGAAGTCAGAGGTGGCCCCTTCAATCTCTCCATGATGTTTACAGGGGCGTGTCTCTAGGGCAGTGGGGTCAGGCGAGTTCCCTCCCTAATTAATTACTGTCTCTGAGTTATGTGGGAAAAGAGCTGACCTGCCAGCACACTAAAACCCAAGGGAAATGTCCTCCCATCTAGCAGAGGGACTGCTTGCTCTCTGCTGCTGTTCTTCTGGACAGGGTTTTCCAGGAGCCCATCTGCCTGGGTGCTCAAAGACTGGGACCACTTTCCCCAGCCAGGACCACAGAAAGGTCAGATGATGCAGAGGAGAACTGGAGGTGGGATGGAGGCTGCTCTGGGACAGCCTGCCTGGTGGCTGGAGGGGAAGAGGGTTGTTCTGTCCTTTTACCTGAAGATATTTCCCGGAGTGTCTACATCTGTGCCATGATTTTCAGTAGGGGCTGTGCCAAGAACTTGCTGGCTTGGTGGACACAGCAGCTGATGGGTCTAAGTGCTTGGCTAGGTGCAGGCTCAGCAGGTGACATCCTGGGCTTCACACTCTGCTCTGCCAGCCATTCCTCATGAACACCCAAGGCTAAGGTACACAAAGCAGCTGATGAGCAGCCATGCATTGATACTGATGCTGGGATGCCAGTGAATGAGGACATGTAGGACCACCTGACACAATGTTCTGTGTCAGCCTACAGCAATGTGCCTCAGTTATGAACTTCTCTGAGTCCAGAAGGGCTCGGTTCTGGACTTCTGATTAGGCTTATGCTAGTTAGACCCACTAATATGTCCATGAACTGCAGATGGTTAAACAACCATGTTGCATCATGATGTAAATTTGTGACAGGAGCCCAAATTCCCCATGGCCTTTGTTGGTATAAATGATGGACATGCAGTCCAACACCACCTTGATCACTGCGTAACTCACGGCTCTAGATCAGAGTGAAACAAAGCACGAATCTCTATTCCTGTGTGGGGCTGACCTTCATATTCAGCCTGGATAGTTGCACACAGCAAAGGCAGTCCCAGGGGAGACAGGGACAGGATGGTGCATGTGGCCCCTGATGTGGCACAGCCCTGCCACATACAGCGAAAGCCCCCAGGCTTTTTGTGGCTGGGGACCACAAACAGCCTCTCTCTCTCACCCCTGCAAGCTGCTGGGTTATTGCCAGCTCTGATGGAAAGGACTCATGTGGGAATGGAGCTGCACCCGGTGTGTTTTCCCACATCCCTCCCCAGGCTAGAGTGATCATAACATTTCTCTGTAAAACACCATGTAAAACTGGAAAATTGTTTAGCTTTTTTTAAATCAAAGGCAAGCTGGATTTGCAATGACAACCTCTGCACATCTTTCATTCCCAACAACGCAATTTCCTTTGCAGTCTGATTCTGAGTGCAGTAAAATGTAAGCTAAGTCACTGTAGGGTTTGCAGCCCCAAAGCTCTGGGGAAGCTCTGTTCTCCTCATCTTTCCAACAAAATAGCTAGGGAGGATTGCTTACAGTGGGAAGTAAGAAATCCCACAAAGATTAATAGGAGCTGCTAAAGAGCTCAGATAGAAGTGGTTTCCCTATCAGGACTCCAGGGAAGAATTTGGCTTTGCTACTGACAAACCATAGATATCATCCAGGGTGGAAAATACTGCCAGGAGCTTCAAATTATCCTTACTTTCCCCTCAGACTGTTGCCATACTTGTGTCTTCATGGAATACTGAACTTACATGTATTTTTCCGTACTGAGTGACTTTTTAATTTTACAATACAATGTCATTGATAGATCTGATGGATACCACTCACTGCATTTCAGTCTATGCCACTGCTGTCACGGGTTTCCATTCATTGATCTCCGCTGGGAGTACCCTGGCTTGAAACTTGACTCCTGTGTTGCAAATATAAGATCCCCTTTGCAGCAGTAAATGGTTCCTCTCTCCTTTTCATTAAAGACCGAAAACGAAATCTAGTCCAAATAGCAATCCGTTGGATATACTTTCCTCTGATGCATTGTTACCACAAACCAGTGTTCCTGGCAGCCTGCAATTAGTACTGAAAAGCATCCACTGCTTTAAAGAGCTTTGTCTTTCAGCAGTTAGTAAATACAGTGTATCCCTTCTGAGGGTCTGTGGGGGCAAGGCCAGGATGTTCCCTTAGAATATTTGGGGGTTTATTTCCTACTGTGCTGTTCAATTGGAGATTGTCTCTGCAGACAATGCAGTTAAATGAAGACTCTGATGAGCCTGGTCATCTCAATCTGCATCTGCAGCCGCTTAAATGGGGAAGGGGGATCTCCAGAGGCAAATTCAGAATCTGATGGGCTGAAGTGCCCTTAGATGTGCTTATGCCTGCCACAAAAACCCAAACTCACCCTCTGGGAACAACTAGAAAGACCCTCATGGGAGTAGGTTTTACATTACTACCTTTAGGCAACCTATAATATTAATTCTAGTGGACTGCCCTATACAGTTGCCTACCAATATGCTTTCTACAAAAATTACAAAGCAAACATCTCATCCTCCTGGATGGTTTTTACAGTCCTGATGACTGAGGTTGAACTTCCTGCCTCCAGGTTCATACCACCTGGGAAATGAGGAATGAAACAGAACAGTGTCATAGTGTGTCCAGGTCTCCAGTTTTACGTGGAAGGTACCTGTGAGTTGTGCCTGAGGTGCAGCACAGCGAGGGAGCAAGGAGTCAGGCCCAGTGGGATATATGGAGATCTTACTGGAATTGGTTCCAGTAACATGAAAATGGACGGATTTTTCGTACTTTTCATATGTGCAACATGTTTCCTGTAAAGAATAATATTTTTATTATCATTCAGCTGCCTTGAGCAATACACAGATTTACATTTCATTGGCAAGACCTAAAAATCTAGGCAAAAACACTTGAGGTTTGTGGAAATGACTGATTGAATCCCATTTCCCCCGAGAATATCAGTGTGTGGTGTTTCATGCTGGTACCACAGGACTGTCTGTGCCTGGTCCCAGAGCCTGATGGCTTACAGACACGTCTCCGTGTGTGTTGTGGCTCCTTGTCCCCTCTAGTGGATAAATTTCTAGCTACAGAGCTGTTTTTTTCCATGAGCTGGACCTACAGGAAGGAGAACATGCTTGCAGCAATATGAGAGCTCCTGGGGAAGGAGGCTGGTCTGGGCAGGAGCCCCACCCAAGGCTTCGGATGGGATGAACAGGGACACTTGAGGTACTCTGTTCTTGTATGTAACACCCCCCCCGAGGTCCTGACTCAGGCATGACTCAGCTTTTATCCAGGAAAAGCTCCCAGCAAGGCTAATTGCTACCACCTTTGCCCTCTTTCTCCAGCAGACGGTCCCCAGGGGCTCTGCTGATGCAGGCAAAGGCTCCCCGTGGGAAATGCCAACCTCTTCATGCTTGACAAACAGAGGTAGGCAGGCTGTGAGATAGCAGGGGGTACACTAACAATCATAAAAAAAAAAAACTTGCGAGAAGCAAGGACCCTAACTGTACACCTATTCCACATAAAGAACCTATATAAGTCAGTCATGCGTAAGATATTTCCATCTTTTCCTGTCTCTTTCACTCTCTTTGGCAAGAGACATATGGAAATCATTATGAACAAAGGCCAATTGTTTTAATATTTAGAGTTTCCCACATCAAGCTGCAGTTTTTTTTTTCTTTGACTGGTTTTAATGCATGTGCATATGCGGAGCAGATAGAGTTTCTCTTTTTTATTTGAAATGGTTGCTTTAATGTCATGTCCCTAACACCTTCATCTCAGCTTTTGGACTTGGATCAAAACAAAGTATTTTTAGTTTTGCATTAAAATGAGAACAATGCATGGAGGAAAGGATTGGCTCTCCAACTCAGCAGATTTTTGCTCTCCCAGCTAGACTGCTTCAAGGAAAAGGACATGGACCAAGATCTTTTCCATTTTACTGGGCAAATTCAGAGTACCACTAAGGAATTGCTGGGTTGAGAAGCTCCTACTTTGCACACATTAACTCTAAATTGCATGTGGACCAATACCTCTAACAGTGTATGGAAATGAACACAACATCCAAAACATTTTCCTATAAAGACACAGGATTATACCTGGCTGCTTTAGGAAAACTCCTGGTCATATAGAAACGCTTTGGTTAGGGGGGGTATTTTTCCCCTTTTGAAAGCATGTGTCTACAATTCAGAGTGTAAATAAAGTTTCAAACTTTCCGTCCAGAGTAAGAAAATATCATCATCTACCAGCCTCTAAGGTGGTTTTACAAGAGAAAAAAAAAAAAAAAAAAGCAGACATTGAGAGTGACTTTGTGAAGTAACAGTTCACAATTACAGACTGTAACACAATCATTTTTGTAAGTGAGTGAGTACACATAGAAGCTGCAGGCATCACCCGTCAGGCTGTCAGTGATGTGGATGTGTACAGACATGAGTGTGAGTGGAGCTGCCTGTCCTCTGTCCTGATGCGTGTGCTGCTCTGTGCCACTCAGACCTGCATCCGTGAGCGCTCAGTTCAGCTGCACAGCCCAGAGGAGCTGCCCGAGCCCTCTGCTCTGGCTCTGTGCCTTCCAACGTCTAGGAGAGAGGAATATCTGAATCCAGGAATTAACATTAATCTCTGCACCAGATGGTGATACACCAGATATTCTTTTTAAGGTGAACATGTGATCTACTGTACAGCAAACCAGAGGGGTCTGCAGTCACATGGCAAAACGTATAATAACTCAGATAGAGCTTTGATTAGACAACTGACCTGGTTACCATCTGTAGCAACAAGAAGCGGGCTTGACGTTTTTGGAACATTCTCCCCAGAAGCTTAATTCTTCCACCTCTATGGCACAGCAATCCTGCTGAGCAAACTACACCGAGAAACAGAAGGAAGCTAAAGATACGCTGCTTGAAGCATGTTGTTAAGGTTACAAGGCTTGGGGTTTCCTTTTTTTAAATTTTTTTTTCCCATTTCCTCCCTCCTTCTTTCAAACAAGCCACATCTTGACTCATATGGTCTGATGTGAAAACCCACTCAGCTATTTGATAGTTGGGAAATCTAGATGAGACTGTAAGTTATTTCAAGGAAAGCCTGTGTGTGTGCTGTGAACTCTCTCTCTCTCACACACACACACACACACACACACACGTTAGCTCTGCACTATGGTAGTACAGACAGCTGTGACTCCGGGTAGGACCCGAAGACTTTTATTCAAAATACCATATGGATCACTGAGGAGACGCAGTGTGGAAAGGGTAAGCCATGATTTCTTTGTCCTGAATGCATGCCCAGAGGATGAGGAGGGTACCACTTGATAACAGTTGTCTGCCCTGTTAGTAGTCAGAACTAACAGGGATTATGTCGTGGTGTGAAGAAATTACTACTGGTGTGTGCCATGGTAGGAATTACTGTTGGTGGGACCTGTGTGCTGATGAATGGGAATTAATACTTGTCAGAGGCTGTGTGGTAACTTACAGTGGAAATTGGTGCCAGAAGGAACTGTAAGATAACATACAACAAATGTAACTAGTTAAAGACTCTGTGGCAATAGTTAGGGGTAATAATTGCTGAAAAAAAAAAAAAGTTCAAAATATTCAGTACTCACTGAGACGGCATGATGGCATATGGCAACACCAACCTGTAGCAGTGGGGAGTAAATAATAATAATAATAATAATAATAATAATAATAATAATAATAATAATAATACATGTCAAATAATGAACACCAGAGGAAAGCTCAGGGTGGTGTGGAAGCACTCTATGTAAGTGAGCAGAGATGCAGGTGCCCCCCAGTGTCTGTCCCAGCTGAGATATTCAGCAAGCCCTGGTGGCAGTGAGGGCTCTGCAGTGCACAGGGTCCCTCTTAGTGCTGAAGTGACACCGCGAGGCTGTCCCTGGACAGCCAAGGCAATGCTGCTGCTTTCATGCTGCAGCAGGAATAGCAGGGGGTCCCAGGAAAACTGCAATAGTGTCATTAATTACTTGGAAGCACATCACCTAGCAGTAGTGCCCAGGGAACCAGGAGGTCCTGGCACTTTGATGGGCTAGCAAAGAAGCAGTGGCTGGGACAGGGGGCTCAGCTCAGAGCGTGCTGGACACCCACAGAGTGCACACTGAGTGCACATCTGGCACACACCAGGTGCTTTCAGGCTGCCTTTGCCTGATGTGCTGCCTCTGACAGAGCTGGCAGGGGCAGCACAACCCCCCCAGGGGACAGGGACACCTTGCACACACGCTCACAGCCCGGCTCATCACTACTGATATCCCCTGAAACTGTGGTAGGCTCAAGGGAACAGGGACCCTCTGCTCGTTTCTGCTCACAGGGGTTTTGGGTTGAGAGTCCCAGGGGTGGGCAAGGGGTGCTGCACTCCCTGGTGGCAAGTGTAGAAGCTCTACAAGCCCAGAGAGGCTCAGGGTTGCTCCTTTCACCCAGGACAGAGGAAAGCCTTTGAGGCATCTGTTATGCTGAAAAGCAGTCTGGCTGCAGCTGCAGCCACCTGTGAGTTTACTTCAAGTCTGTTGCACTCAAAAAAAAAAAAAATCTGCTTTTGTACATTTCAAACCAATATTTTTGTGCATTTTTTCTTTTAAGAAGAGTGTAATTTCATTTAGACAAATTCCTTCTTTTTTTAAGGAATATGAGAAAAATCTCAAAAATTAAAAGCTGTTCAAAAAATGTTTTGGTTAAACACAAAGCCTTTTTATTGTTTGTTTTGCTTTCCCTTCCATTTGGCAGAAGAGAAAGCAGAATAACATTGTGTCAACCTGAAAAATGTTTCCTTTGCCTTTCCAGTCTGTCAAGCAAACCAAAGATAATCAATTATTCACACAGCTTTGGTCTGCTATTGTTTGATTGTGGGTTGTTGCTTTGGAGAGCATTAGAAATGTCCCTCCTGGTAAATTTGGGCTTTGTGGTTCAAGATGCTGGTTCTGAGGGGGGCCCGGGGCAGAGAGCCCTGATGCCTTAACCTGCCTTGGGTCAGGTTTTATTTGTTCCTGTTCCTGCTGCCACTGGACCGGGGTTGGCATCTGGTGGTTTGCAGCTGCTCTTGCGAGTGTGGGGAGGAAGAGTGTGGTGTCCCCTTCCAAGGTGGTTTCCCACAAGGTGGCAGATGATTTTTCATCCAGAGTGAGCTCTCAGCTGCTGCAGGGCCACCATCCTCTGCTGCTGATGGCCACAGGGGGTCCCTCCCTATCTGGAGTGGCTCATGATTTTGTGCAGACTGTGCCTGAGGCTGAGTAGTCTAGAGACAAATCATAAAACTACAGAATGTTTGGGTTGGAAAGGACCTTAAAGATCATCTCGTTATGACCCCCTCACTGGGGGCAGGATGCCACACACTACATCAGGTTTCTCAGGAATGCAACCTGGCCCTGAACACTTCCAGGGATGGGGCATCCACAGCTTCTCTGGGAAACCTGTGCTAGTGCCTCACCACCCTCTCAGCAAGGAATTTTTTCCTAACATCTAATTTAAATCTCTTCTTTTATAATTTAAAATCATTCCCCCTTTTTCAGTCTCTATTTGAGAGACATATAACAGTGCAGAAAATGTGAGCCAGCTCTCCTCCATGCATGCACATATCCCCGTTGGAAACACCTTATCCATACTGACCTGCCTGACAACAGCTGCCCGAGCCTTTGCTTTGCTCTGTGCACTAGTCCATGTCATGGAGAGGTGTAAAAACCAGCAGCACTCTCACAGCGTGTTTCCAGGATATAACCCCTTGGCAGGGAGCAAGGCAGAGCATGGAAATACCTTCAGAAGAAGGTGCTGGAGAATGTTAGTGTTTATATAGGAGGCAAGAACAGCTGCAGAAGGATGGCCAGCACTGCAGGGGACTTAACAGTGTGTACAGACTTAACAGCTCCACACACAGCCCAAGTGACACTGTCAGGGGGGTTGTGTTGTTTTATTTTCACTCACATCCACAGTTTATTTCTTTCCTTCCCACTTCTTGACCTAAGGTTGGGGTGGTTTAGACTTCTCACGAAAATGCTGGAGCCTTGCTTTAAGGGTTGCCAGAGAATTTGATGGAATGATTTTTGAAATCACTTCTTTTTATTCTGAACCTCTGTCCTTGCTGCTTTTCTCTCTGCCTCGTCACAGAACAGCCTCATCAGGCATCTGGCCCATGAGGTTGTGGTCAGCCTGGCTGAAGGATGCATTACGTTCTCTCTCCCTGGAGCCCCCCACCAGCTAGAGCTGGCAGGGCAGATTCTCTGCGCTTGGGGTCCTGAAGCCACCCAAAATCTGTTTCTAAGCTCAGAGTCCATAATGTCCCACTGCAGCAGTGAAAGAGCCCGAAATACAATCCTGAATAAGCAGGTTTCACATGCAAAACCTCAGATGTGAGAGATCTGTGCAATGCATGGCACACACTCACCAGAAGATAGGGCTTTAGAAAGGCTTTTACAAGTCCAGGTGAAAAAGGGCATCGCTAAATATTAGTTGGTATGACACAGAGACCACCAGACATGTCAGCAGAGGCAGAATTAATCTTTGTGCTTTGTGCTACGGGGCACACCAGCAGCTGGTGTCAGAACTGAGGCATGAGTTGGGTTCATCTAATTCAATGCTGATGTCCATGAGATGTTTTTATCCTGACCAGCACTTGGGATTGCCATTGGGACCGCTGCAAAGGCAGTCAAAATACTGTGGGGGGTTGCAAAAGAGGTCCCCTGAACACGTTTGACTGATTTAATAACTCTTTAAACTGCAGCCAGCTGTACTTTAACCATAACCATACACCTTGGTTAGATGAGGATCCTGCCTCAACCCACCCCGCAAAAAAAAAAAACCAGGAAATGTGAATCCCATCCCTAACAGAGCATTTCTCTGCGCAGAGCCCTCCCCACCAGATCTTTCTTCTCTGGGTCCTCTTCCCCCAGCGTGTTAAATATGCAGTCCCTTCTCTCTTTGCATTATTGATGTGAGATGGTTTCTGCCTCCCAGCTATGTTTATTATATCCATGTGCTGCGGATGTGTGCGAGAGGAAGATGAATCGAGTCCTGCTAATGTCTAACAAATGCCTAGCACCATCCAGAGATCTCTTTCTGCTGCTTCAAGGCTCTGGTAAGGAAGAGCACAATTTACTCCTCTCAAGACCTCACTGGCTATTTTCCAGCCATGGGAATGTTTCTCACCACAAACACAAGGCATTTTTTTTTTTGAGTTAGAAAGCCTAGAGAAAACATGCAACTTTCTTCTTCTGTATTAAAAAGGAATAAGTCTGACCTCTCTTCTCCCTTTGAGGCTCAAAGCCTGGCACTGCAGAAGCTGTGTAAAAAGGAAGGCCATCTCCAGGAGAAATTAAGTGCTGTAAGAAACCCATCAAGCTGGGAGAGGTTTGGCTGGAAAAGCCATTTTAAATTGGGTTTTGCAGTTTATGCCCCAGCTTTAGGTCTCAGTTCTCAGCTATGGTAAATTAAAGGCCTCATGACCAGTTTTGTCAGTGGATGCTTGCAGCTCAGCAGGAATTTAGTCCAGATTGCTTTTTTATTTCTTGTGCTTCCAAAGAAGATAAGATTACAAATGCGGCCAAAGCCCCAAGCCACAGCTCCACTGTCTATTACAAAAATGTAAATCTATACCAGCAGAGAGCTGGGACTGCTATTTACCTATGACACTTCCTCTCTGAATGGATATCCATGAACACTCACTCATATCATGACTTTAAAACACACCAGGCAGAGACAAATCCGTAAATGGATATTTATTGCCATAGAAAACAGATGGCAGAAGACAAAGCTCCCATGTTCTTATCCCAAGCTGCAAGCACGTTAAGAATGCAGCAGGAAACGTCATTCCTCCTATAAATAAATTTCTCTTGAGAAGAGAGAACCCAGGGCTGAAAAAAAAGTCAGTCTTTCTGCTCTGCAGGCCAACTCCGAGGCAGGTTTTCCCACGCTACTCTGCAGCTTATGGCGACCTTTGCTTTTGGCAAGAGAGGAGATTGCCTCCAAGCAAACCCAGCAAAAGAGTTCCAATATGTCTTGCTGTTGTAGAAACCTACCAGCATTATTTTTTTATTATTCGGAGCTACTGATTTCCTTTTTCTGGTAGACAAAGCGTAATTCAGCATTCAGCTTGCAGCTAACCATTATTGCAGCATGGATTCAAGAGCAGAGTGGTGAGAAACCTCTCACAGCGAGGGCTGGAGCACAGGGTCCAACAGGGTGGAACATGCAGACCTTATAGCATTCACAGAGGAAGAATCCTGGCCTGTGGAACCCTTCGTGCAAACTCTGTGAGTGATGCTGTGAGCACTCACTCTGACACCATGACTGAGCGAGTGCTCCAAGGGAAGTTGATCTTTCCAGTTCTCGCTGTTTACTTGAAACCTCATACACTGGCGTGCAGGTCCTGCAGACCTTTGCTTAGCATCTTCACTGACATTTTTTGGATCAGTGTCTTACCTTGACAACATCACTACTGATCTGGTAGACTGCTGAGGTGACAGCAGAGTTACTCAGATATCATAGATAACAGACAAAATGTAGATATTTGAGTGCAGAAGTTACCAAAGACAGAAGAAAGACCTTGAAGGATGAAACTCCTGTTATTTTATCAGTTTTCTGGAAGATACTCAAGTCTCAAGGTGACAAAAAATTATTCACCATCCCTATAGACAGATAATTGTGTCCAAAAAAAAAAAAATTAATAAAAGGCTAATCTTAAGTAGCAAAGCTGTCATGTATGTCATGTTCTGATATAATCGCTTGTGACTGCTGAAACATCAATTTTATCTGCTTCATCTGAGCTTTATCTCTTCTGACCTGTTCACAAGTATTTTGGAGGAATTGGTTTAATTTGAACTCTACCTAGACAGATAAATGCTTAGTGCACCTCTCTGGTGTCTGGAAGTTATAATATTTTGTGACACTTCTAAAAGGTGTAACAAATCAAAACAGACTTCTCTGTGAAACAGATCAGGAGCTGTGCCAGACTTCATCCCCCCAAAATGCATGCAGGTTAACAGTGCAAGAGGTAAGAGCATAGCAGAGGATAATGGATAGTGACTGGTGAACTCTAAAGAATTTGGAACCAGGATACTGCTCAAATTGGCTTTCAAATGGTTGGAGCTTAATTGAATTATCGAACGCTCTCAAGGCCTGGAGACCTCACGAGCAGAGGTTCTGCTTTGAAATTTCCAGCGCTTCAGATTCTTATTTTGATGAGAAAATGAAAAGCTTTTTTCATTACAAATTGGCATTCGTTGCCTTCACATTGGCCAAACACTGGGACAGAAAGGCCAGGGGACAGAGCAAGGACAAGCCCAAGGACAGAGACTGGGAGGCAGAAATGAGCCAAATGTTTTGGGTTCGGGTAAGGGGAAGGAGGAAATCATGTGAATCCAGTTATAAAACTTTAGAGAGGGTGAAAAGGTTTATGGATCCTTTTGGCTAATAAGCCTGCTCAAAGGCCTTTTTCAGGTAGCTGATACCATGATCACAGTCCCAGCAGCAGCCCCAAGGTCACACAAAGGTTTTGTGTTGGTTTAGTACCAGGTTTAGTTTCCCTCTAGGTGGTGATCTGCAGCCCAGAAGGCAAGAACTTACCACCCTAAATTGAAAGTTCCTGGAAGGGCTTTTCAGTTCAGAGACTGTGTTTCTTGAAGGGTCAGCCAGTGATAGATAATGCAAAGTGGCAGTCTGGGTATTTGAATTACCTTCCAACCTGTCCTAGCCTAAAGTCCTAGTCCTAACTCATCTTCTATCCAGGATTTATCACTGGAAGGGCTTAGACATGCCTTCAGCTGGGTTTTAAAGTCCAGACATAGAAAGTCTTCAGACTTTATCAATTCTGATCTGTACAAGGGATTGCTTGAATGTTGCTTCATTTCCAGAACTAGCAGCATTTTTAGACATGAAGTAGAAAGTACAACACATGCCTTTTTCCAGTTGTTAACTTCTTCAGTCTTTTCATCCATTTAAGTCAGGATAATGTACAGTGTTTGGAAAAAAAATAAAACAAAACAAAACAGTGGATCATAGATCCACACAGTTCCTATTTTGCTGACTCAAGTTCAGAAAGTTGGATTGAGACTTCAAACACGTTTCCAAACTTGTGGCCAAACTTTCTGCCTGAGCTTATTTCCTGGTGAAATATATATTATCCTCATTGTCTCAATAATTTCTAATGGCTTCAAAGAAATTGTGATTTTTCATTCCACAAGAAAATGGGTATGATTGATTCTTACACTTTAATTTTTTTTTTTTTTGGACCAAAGTTTCACACTCTCCAAATTGCATAGACATGGAGTGCAATTTGTCTCCACTTCCCAAAGCTACCACATGAAAAGCTTCTGGAAAGATAATGGACTGCAAATGATGCCATTTAGTCACCCGAACACACTCTACAATCCAGCTGTATTTCTGGAATATATTTAGAAGGTGCAATTAGGGTTGTGCATGCATTGAAATAAGTGAGCAAGTTTCTTAACTGAAGTTGAAAATCATTTTAGTTTCCGGTACTCTCACTATAAAAGTTACCAATCTT
The DNA here is from genome assembly GCA_013397315.1 of Donacobius atricapilla. Taxonomy (NCBI): domain Eukaryota; kingdom Metazoa; phylum Chordata; class Aves; order Passeriformes; family Mimidae; genus Donacobius; species Donacobius atricapilla. The sequence goes on along the minus strand of WBMY01003213.1, from coordinate 220,189 downwards.
GATGGGGTGGGACCATGGATATCTATTCTCTCTCCAAGTTTTTCATCAACACAGATTAGATTAATTCTGTGAAATAGCTAAGGACTGATAACCTGCAATTACTGTTGGTGCACTAAGCATCTACCCTTTGGGGATTTATGTGCAGAACAAGTACCATTTTACAGTTTCATCATTTCAGTTCAGAATAGAAATCCCTACAAGTGTAAATCAAATAAGCCTGAACTCAAAAGTTCCTGCCGCAGGGAATTTCCAGATGAGTTGGGATGATGAGGTGAGTTTTGGAGAAACTCAGCTATGAGAGATTAAAAAAAGGGATTGGTGTTTTTACTAATATGTGTTTCTCATGCCAGCTTCCTTCCAGTTGTACCTTCATCCAGCTTACATCTACAAGTTCATCATGAAATCGTAGTAATTTTTATTACTGTTTTAGGACTCTTCAGTAGTCAAGGAAGAGATATTAATATGTGTCTTCTGGTGACAACTCATCCCAAAATCTTCAGAGACAATTTTGCATGGGATGACTTGGCCTTTTCAGTTACAGGACATAAACACATCTGCTCTGCATGTTCAGTCCTGGGTAACAGCTCCTGATGAGGCATCTGAACTAGTCCAGCTCAAATGGCCCTGTGAATCTTCAGTTGTCAGCCCAGGGCTTGGCCTGCGAAGTCCTGTGCTACCATAGCTGTGGGAGTTTTGCTTGTCCTTGGAAGAGAATTCTATGGGGGGCATGTGCACTGCAAAATATAGGGGGTGCACTCCACTCTAGAGAAAATACCAATCTGTATTATACAGTTCTGCTTCCTCATTGCTGTGGATCACTAGAACATCACCCGAGTCCCAGCAAAGCTAAAATTTGTGTCATAAGAGCAGCAATACATACTCTTGTCAACAACACTGGCCACAAAGTTCAACCAAGGTAGGTTTAGATGGGATACTAGGAAAACTTTATTCACTGAAAGGTTGGTCAGGCATTGGAAGATGCTACTGAGGAAAGTGGTGGAATCACAATCCCTGGAAGTGTTCAAAAGACTTGTGGATGTCGCACTCGGGGACATGGTTTTTGTGGTCCTGGGTTAAAAGGCTTGATGATTTTGGAGGTCAATTCCAATCTTAATGATTCTATGACTCTACCTGTGTGACTCCAGCAGATGCAGGGCAGGTGCCAAGCAGCAGAGCCCTGTGCTCCAGCCAACTCAGTCCTTGAGGCTGTGTCTTCAGAAACAGTTGTTCAACTTTTAAGAGATTCTGAGTCTTTTGGGGTGGGGGCGGGGGGTATCTTGGTGCTTACTGTTTCTTTTGGAGACATCTATCTTCAGAGCCTCTGAGGGAATGTCTGAACCTGCTCTAAAGGATAGATCCATGACCATATTCTGGCATAGTGTTCCATATTGATGTTTTCAGGCTGTGGGCATCAAAAGTAGATCACTGAGATTGCACCAGTGGTTTGATAAAGGGCCAGATACCTTACCTGAGAACAGGACAGCTGGGGAGGTATGAAAGGGACTGGATCCTGTACTTGCACCCTCTCCATATGCCCCTCCTTCTTTGCAGGATGGATTTAATCTGGCATTGAAAGCAGTATGTGTCTCATGTCAGTTTTTCTGCATAAATGTCTGTATTTAATCTATCTGAAACAGATTCTGAGGTTTGCCTGAGTAAGAGCACTGTGGGGTGCTCAGGGGAAGAGCAGAGATCAGTGAGCTCCCCTGATCAATGTGATCCATGAGAAACTGCTGCTATTCGGAGAGGAGAACGTCAATGTCCTTTTTTTCCTTCACGGTAATCCGAAAAAGTTCTCCAACATCTTGCTTTTATTAACCCATTTGTTATAGATTCCATAGGCACAGTACACCTCTTACTACAAGGCTTGTCCTACATGGGTTGTAATATTATCCATAAGGCTTTCGAGCATCTTAGGAAGCTGAAAGGGGTTGGCATCAAGTACCTTTCTGTCTGTCAGTCTTTTCTTAATGCACCTGCAGACAGAGGGAGGAGGATGATCAAGGTAAAAACCCTACAGGTAGTTTACCCTCATTAAAGGTCCAGATTTTCACAAAAAGCAAGAAAAGTGAGCTGCCAGTGTTTCTTAGGCTTTCCTTTCCTCCGAGCTGACTTCAAAGCTGTTACTGTTGCCTGAGGGCAGAGCCTGGAGTTCCCAATATTTGAAAACACCATCCAAGAAAATCTGTCAAGGCCAATATGATAAACAGGCTATTGCAAGAGGGGAGTTTGGCAATCCCACACCGCAATTTAAAATTATTCCTTATAATACATTGGACTTTACATGTTACAAGGCTCTACAGACATTGATCCTCTGCAGACCTCTGCAAGACCCAGCCAGTGCTGTTGCTCCCACTTGGCAGCTGAGATGCTTTTAGGGTAAAAACCAAGCTGAACTGCCAACACCCTGGAAATCTGGGAGTGTTTGATGCAGGATCAAACCTCCAGGCTCCCGTTAGCTCGAAGTGCAGATCCACATCCCCGACCTCCCTCTCCAGCATCTCTCCACCCAACTCATGCCTGCAAACCATACCAGAGACTGGGAGGAGGCTTTCTAATTTTCATAATTTCCACTCTGAAATGTTGGAAAGCTTCCTTTTTCCATCCTGGACTTTGTTGTAATGCAGGCATTGTGTATCCTCCCATAAACTTTCAAATGCACCAATAGTAGCAACTTCCTGCAGGAGAAAAAGGGTTTGCTTCAGTTAAAGCAAGTGGGAACCTGGCCAAGAAGAGTCATAAAACCAGAGGACATTGATTTTTAAAAGTACAATTATGTTAGTGTATTCCAGTGTATCCAATCAGTCACCAGAGAGTGGGTAAAGTGTCCTTGGGGCCAACCTCTGGCTTCTGGAGAATGGTGTCAGGGGAAAGATAATCAGGCTGATGCCAGCGGATGACCTAGCCCCTTTTCCTGAAAACCAGTCACACAGCAGACTTTGTGGTGCTGGCCAGGCTCTGGGTCATAGAAGTATTTTGAAAACTTTTCATTCCTGAACTTTGTTTCATATGAATCCATGGACGCTGTTATCCACCCTGGACTGGAAGGGAAATTGCTGAAAGATCCAGAGCAGGTCCAGGGTGTTGGCAGCATAAATGTTTTCCCGCAAAGGCCAAGAGTTACCATGGGGTCTCTGAACACCCCTTATATAGCACTCAGCACCAGTGTTTTCTCTGAAATCAGCACCTTTTTCCTCAGGAGTGCTCTATGTTAGGGGCTCAGGGTGAAAGAACCCCATTTTAGAGGGAAGGGAGCAACACATTTCTGAAATCTCTGCCTTTTAGAGAAATTGCAGATGGAAACCCACAAATTCAGACACCCTGAATCACGTGAAGATGGATCAGGTATCTTGTGCACCCAGGGTAACTACCACCTCAGTCTTGCACTCAGCCCTCTCCATGAGGTCAGGACTTTGCAAAAAGAGACTGCAGGCCTGACCTCAAATTCCCCAGTCACCAGCCTCTGAGAAACCTTCTGTTGTTTCTGTTTCATAACAACTGCCCACTGAGGAGGCAATGACCAGCTCTCCCTCCCGGTTCCTAGCTTGCAAAGCCAAGAAATACCAACATGAAAAGGTCCACATTCTCTTATCCTGGAATGAACTGACCACATCTGGTCACACAGGGACAGAGCCCAGAATACCATCTACATGGGCTTTTCTTTCCCATGACAAGTTTCCCAATCAGAGCTTGAATAAACATTAGGTCATCACCAATTTATAACGGCAGAAACTTATGTCTGTCTTCATCACATTTTCATAGAAGCAGAAGCTTTCGTTCTTGCTATTCTCCCCATATTTTAATCATTCTCTGACAAAACCAAACACACTATTTTGAAATCAAACAGATTCACAGCGGGTGATCCCTGCCCAGGCAGTGATTCTTGTCTGACTGCACCACTGCTGTGTTCAGTGTTGATTTTGGTGGGTTTCAGACATAAATCTTCCCCAAAACCATTTTTCTTAGTGCACAGAATAAGAGGCCCGTTGTTGGGGCACATCTTCATTGCTCTTTAGACCAAGACAGACAATTAATGGAGCAGTTCTCATAGCTGAGTAGCCTTTTTCATCTCCTTTTCATGATGGAGCAGAATAGTCCCAGGTACTGTACCTGGGGAAGGTTGTTGCTCTCTGTCCCCTCATCTTGGTGGAACAATGGCTTGGAGGGGTGTTTCTTCTGAGGTCTAGGCAGAAGCACCACAACAGAAATGTGCAGTCATTTATGCTTCTCCTGAATCCTGAAATAAACCAAATGAGGAGAATCGGGACCAACTTTAAGTGCCTGGTTCTCACAGACCAACACCTTGGCCTATGAAGGAAGTTTTCCTTGGCTTTGCAAGGTGGTGGTGACATGGCTTTGTCAGTTGATTCCTGTCCATGATAAGGCTGAACCACGGCTGTCAGAGCCCTTCAGAGGTTGTTGCTCAACCCACATATGTGTGGTTTATCAAGGGCAATGGGCCATGCGCTGCTGGTGCTGTCTGTAGTGTGAAGGCAGTGGTTGGTGCAGGGACCAAGGGCAGCGTCCTGTCCTAGACAGAGGTGGAGTGGGAGCCAAATCAGAGGCAACACAACACCATAAATCATGAGTGCAGATCAAAAGACCTTTGGCACCATGGGAGCTTTGTGTCTGGGTAGAGATCCTGCTGTGTCTGAGCTGCATCTAGAGCTGGGGAGGGTGTGTGGGACCTACAAGAGAGGACATGGTGTGGTATTCCAGGCTAACACAGAGGGCCTGGTGGAAACTGCCCCAAAGAAATGAGGGCAATCTTGCATGTGGTTCCAAGTGGATTGCATGGATAGAATATATGGCTCTAAGCAATGAAGTAGTGAATTTATTTCAACCACATAGAGCTATTCAACTTGTGAACAGCATTAGCTGGGTTTTGATCACTCCTTTTTTTCTGAGCTACTGTGGTGCTTGGGCAGAACTTCCAAGTTCATCATTCTCCTGAAAGTTCCTATATTTGTTTTCCTTAGACTTGAGTCTTCTTTTTAAAAAGAAAATCTGCCATATCCTTCAGCTGCAAATGATTTAATAGCTCTTGGCTTTGTGTGATCTGAATATTTTCTTGTTCTCTTGCTTTGCAGCTGTGACCTACTTAATTACGAGCAGGAAACAAACCCCAGAATCATTAGACTTTCTGCCTGGCTTGAAGAAGGGAAAAAAAATAAAAATATTATGTTGTTAAATACTAGGATGTCCTTCTTAATAACAGGAAGTCAAAGCTCCAGATAGCAACAGTGAACATTTGAATTCTTTGTGCATCAAGATAAGAACAGCAAAGAGCTTATGGTTTTATGTTTTATGGCATGGATGTTTTGGGGGCAGGGGAAATGACAACTGCTTCTAACAGCCAAAATGGGAATGAGTCATAAATTTCTGAATCAAGAGCTTAAATCCTCTTTGTTTTAAATTCTGAACAGCTTCAGTCTGCTCTGTTCATAGAGACAATGAAGTGACTGACTTGCTGCCCCGATCCGGCAGCGTTCGATCTATTTTATCCTCTTTTCAGGAAGTATGAGCAAACAAGCCAGACAGTGAGTTAGGATCCCCCATGGCAAACCATCAGGTTGGAAGACAGAGCGTGGGAGAGTTTGATTAACTTCTCTCCACCTCTGCAGGAGTGTAGGCTACTATTTATACCTTCTGAAACTTAGTACCCCATCTGGAAATGCTGATGTGGTAGTAGCTGTGGAAAGCAGCCAGAGAAAAGGAAGGCCAGGACTGCCAGCCTCTGGGACTGGCTGCCCCACACAGGCACCTCTTGTCCCTGTTTATCACAGCCCTGGTAGCAGCTCAATAATACAAATCTCCCAGTGTATCATGAAGCAATAGAAGCTGATGTTTGCTCAGGGTTTTAAACCAACCAACAACAGAAGTGCAAGTTATCCTCTTCTGTCAACTGTGCATGCATTATCACTGCAGATGGCATGGATCCTGCGCTGTCCTACAACAAATGGAGGTTTTCCATTAGCAGGAGCCACAGGGGTCTGCGTTTCAGGAGCAAACAGGGTAGAGGTCAACTCTTATGCTCTACTGAGAAGGTCTGACTGATCCCAGCTGGGGAGATGTTCTCAGCAGGAAGATCTGCTCCAGTACAGAAATCCCCTCTGTTGACTCCTACATTTCCCATCTGCAGATTAATTGTGCTGTGGAAACAGCCAAAGAGCCATCTATGATCCAGCCCCAGTGCAGATGCCAAGAGTGAGTGTGCAAATGTGTGCACACACAGGGCATTGTGGTTTTAGCAGCCCAGTGTGGCTCAGTCTGGGACATCTCCTTCCTCCATGGCAGCCTCCCTACACACACTTAGCATCACCTGGATGTGTACAGCACGGCTCCCACAGGCAGCACACACATACATAAGCAGTCCTCACCTCAGGGAACATTTATTTACCCACAGTTATGCTCATTTTGATAATCAGTGAGAGGGCTTTCAACACAGAGGGTGTATTATCGACCCAAGATATCTTAAGTACTTCTGCTTTTTGCCGCATAACTCCCATGGAACAAGACCAGTTGGCTTTCTAGAACACTTATTTTCTTTTGAATGTGAAACAGTTCCCTTGAGATTTCATATCACATGACAGATGTCAGTGAACTAATCTATGGAGGAAATGGAGACCCATAAAGCTATGTGACTCTTCTAATGTTGCTCAAGAAACTGGTGACTTTTCAGGAATAGGACCAGATTCCTCCTCTTTTTCACTCTGAAGGTTATATTTGACCTGCTTATCTTCCTCTCTGTCTAGTGACAATTACATCCTAACCAGCAATATCAGTATTTACTAGTAATGATTTTTATAAGAGTTATAAGGAATAAATTAAATATGCCTTCTTTATTTTAGGCAGGAACAGGCTTTCCAACCCATAAGCAAGATCACACATGAGAAATCTGGACCACTGATTTTCTAAAGTATGTTCCCTTTGCCCTCTTTTTCAGTGAAATGCTCACCCTTGTGTGTGAACAGAAAGGACTTTGTATCGGTCATTGAAAGCAGTGAGTGTTACCAGTGGATCTGAATCAGGCAGATACTTAAATGTATCTGCAGGATAAGTTGCAAGAAAATGTTCTGCAGCAATGGGCCATTTGTGCTGTGTGCAGACTTGTTTTGAATGGACAGCAAGGCTGCCCTTCATTAAACTATCTACCATGCCATAGGGCAGAACTGCAGACTGGCTGTTGATGAGCCACCAGGTTTGTCCTTTCTCACTGGCAAATGGTGCGAGTTAGGGGACACTTGCAATGTGGAAAAGTGTGTCTTCCAAACCACAGCCCTCAGCCAAGGCCATTGGGATAGCTGGTAAGGGATGGGAAGCACAAGATAAATATATATTTCAAAATTACGTGAAAACAGATGTAACAGGGGAACCTCTCATAAAGAACCATAGAAAGGGTTGGGTTGGAAAGGACCTTAGTGTTCATCTCATTCCAGCCCCCAAAGGCAAACATTTGCTCCAGTCACCAAAGGAATAAGCAAAAGCTTGAAATAAGAGGGGTATAACTGTACAAGTGTGTGACTTGTTCTGTGGACAGTCAGGCATGTTCGATCCTCAGTCTGAGATTCAGTGCCCACCTGATGGGCACAGACACAGATTTGTCTCAAGTTTGTATTTTTTCACCCCCGAACCTTGTCAGAGGCTGTTTTGGACATGGGTGAATAACGTGGAAAGAAAACAGCTCAGCTGCTGGATTAGCTCCAGGTTGTTTCCTGTTCATACATGCCTCACAAGCAGGGTGTGATTTTTCTGTTTTCTTCTGGCCAAAAATAATTCTCCAGAGAATTTCTACACATGATAGCAGAGAGCAGGGTGAAGACGAACCTTGTGGTGATGGGCATGTGCAAGCACATGCTGCTTTGACCAGAGAGCCCGGTCACAGGACATTACAGTGCCCAGCGGGATCAGAGTTAATCATGAGCTTGGGTTTCCAAAGTGAATAATCGCATTTAAGATCTCACCATTCACTTTCTGTGGCTGTTCTGCACTATTTCCTTAATACATTGTCCTGACCTACATCCCCTCCTGCAGACTCATTCACCACAGCATCCATGGAGAAAGAGGATTGAATAGCAAATCTCTGTACAATCTCTTTTACATTTCTGCATAGTAGAAGTGAAAATCACTTTAGCTGGTGGAATATTCGGGACAAGTACAAGCTCAGCTTTATAGGATTCACCTACTTTTAAACCTTGTTAAATCACTAACACAACTTACTTTAGGAAATGAAATGTGTATGATTTGAGGAGATGACATACTCTCCTCTGTCAGTCAATAAAAATCTCTCCAGAGTGAGGACACGGAACAGCCTTACGCAGATGGAGCTGCTGTTGGCATAATGATAATACTTAGCACTACCAGAGCACTTTACATTTCAAAGAGCTTTAGAAACGTTATGATCAAGGTAGATGACTGGAATAGTAAATTTTCATTCTGTTATTACTGTGAAGCAGCAGTTCATTTCATTATGGAACATTTTAGGCCATATGGACTCGTGAGAACATCTTGAGGAAATTGGCTAGGATTTCTGACTCATGATATTCGTCCTAAAATACAACCAGCAGGGAAGTCTTCAGATTTTTTGAAAAAATTCAATTTCTTGAAATTTTTCTGCAGGAAAGTTTTAGGGCCATCAGCGGTGGCAGACCAGGGGGACCAGGGGGAGGCTGTTCATATCTGTGGTTTTGGAAGCTTGTGGAAGGTGAGAATTAGGAGAACAGTTAACTGAAGCAGTGCAGGCACAGGGATCATATTTGCATGGGGCAGCAGATCTTTGGCCCAATACTTCCAAGAACAATTGCTTGTCTAGCAGTTCCAGAGAGGTGAGCTAGGGGTATTTGTGCCTCCTCTACAAGCCTGTAAAGGTTCAAGGCATGATCATTGTCCAGATGTTGTGGCCCAGCCAGACTGTCACAATTTTTTAGCAATCCAAAATTAGTGCAGGGCCAACTCTTAGCTGATCAAAGCTCTTAGCAGACCCAGTATGGACATCTATAATTTATTTTCACTCCTCTAAAATTTGGGACAGCTTCCTCTGCCTAGAGCATACTGTACAACAGCCCTCAAAGTCTCAGGATTTGCTTCTTTAAATCAAATGCCATTCTCAGATCCTTTTAAAACCCTTCTCTCAAAGCTTTCCTTATACAAACAAAGTACAAAAGTGCAAGAAATAAAACTAGTAAGTAACAGTCCTTGCACTCCAGGAAGCTCCCAGCTGGACACACAGAAACCCTCCATGATCCTTCCTTGGGTGACAGCAAGGTCACATGTCAGGGGAAAGACAGAGGAGGCCAGATGAGTCAGCATGAGAGATGACAGCGCCTTGACTTGGGTGGAAACAGGGCACTCTGAGGCTTAGGTCCTGAAGTGGATTTGGTGACCATTTGAAAATCTTGGGGGACTCAGTGGTTCAGTGCAGATACAGGAGAGAGGTCACTGCTGTAAGTCCCCACCAAGTGCCCTGGCTCTGCCTTGGCAGATGTGAAGGGAGAAGGGTGGCTCCTTATCCATGTGTCTGATAACTTGGCAGCAGGACATCCCTTACCTGCTCCCATCATATCAGACACAAAAATGGTGTGCCATTAAGGCACAAGGAGAAAATTGTAACCAGTAAAATATCGCAAAAAAGCATCTCCAACATAAGAAAGCATGAAGCTGTGACATGAAAGGGAGCTCTGACAACATTAATCCTCTTTACATTATAGAGAAATAAAGATCAAAAAGGGCTGTGAATTTGAAATAGAGCCTAAAAGACCACATTGGGCTAGAGCCAGAGGGACCATTGGAGCCACATGTGGAGCAGAAACAGGATGTTTCTGGTATGTCTACAGAAAGGAAACTTCCACCCAGCACGTCCTTCTTTAAGATGCCCAAACACATCCACACCCATCAGAAAGTTGTGGGTAGAGGTTTACCCTAGAGCACGATGGAGGTGCTGGACTGCTCTTTCCAAGGCCAGAACATAGAAACATGGACTCATCTCTCAAGCTCCTGGTGCAGGCAGCACCCACCCACACCTGTGCATGGCAGGGATTTGCAGGGTCTGCAGAGAGGAGGAGCTGCCTGCAGGGTTTGGGATGGAAATCCACCCCCAGCCTTCAAGCCCAAGTGACAGTCCCATGAAACAACACAGCAGCTCAAGAGGGTTGGTTTTTCTTTTTTCCAAGGGAAGTAAGGAGCTATTTTTATACCCTTGTAACAGCCTTTGGACTGTCAGTAAAACGTGGGAGGTTTCATAGTAAATGTTTTGGCTGACATTTTCTCAGAAACAGCGGGAAATAATCAGCGCATAATTAGAGAGGAAAAGATCTGCAAATGTCTATAGATATATGTAGAGTGCAAAGGGCTTCTTTTTTTCCTAATTGACCTTAGTGAAGGTGAAGCTGAGCATGTTTTATAGAATTATAAGATGATTTTACAGAAATTCCTCAAAGGGTACACCAGTAGAAGAACTGAGTTGCTAATTCTCAGTAATTTTTTCCCTTCTCTTCTGCCATCCCCTTTAACAATAACCTTTTCTGACCATTTTGGATAAGAAAGAGCACTTTCTGTGGTGTCTTGCTTGAAAAGAGCTCTTTTGATGGAGTGTCCCTTGACTCTAGAGGGGATGGGCTATCTTTGCCTGAGAAACCTCCATGGTTGCAATTCTCTTGTGTCCTTCAAGGTGGGTTGAGCAATCTCTACTCAGACAGGTCTTACTCTCTCAAAAAATGCTATGTGTCGGGTCAGCAGGAAAACCTCCACAGGAAACCAGACAATATGCTCTAATCATGAAGGTAAATCTATCCACTGAAATGTTCACTGGGCTTTCTCTAGACTCAAGTGACTCCTAAAGAGACCGCTCCACTCTATCAGTTAAATAAATACATAGAAGAACTGTTTCCAGAAAGTCTGATTATGTCATCAGCCAAGTGAAAAAGCTCCTTCAGAGCTGCCCTCATCTGTTGAGTAATTACCGCGTTGGGACAGGGGCTAAAAATCTCCTTTCAGCCATAAGGAAAGACTTGATGCACATATGGAGCAGCTAATTTTAAAACTGCGGTATATCCTCCATTTCCCCTCCTCTCCTCTTTCCAGAATACCAAAGGGGTTAGGTCACATCCCAGAGCAATCACTTGCTATGGTTTCTTTTCCCCGCTCTGTTTTCTTTTATCAAACACATTTCTTTCTTTTCCTCTCTTGCACTCCCAGGCAGAGATCTTGTATATCAGGCTGTAGCCTGAAGCAAATATTGTCAGGTCATATATATATAAATAAAATTCTCTTCTTCCAAATGAGACTTTATAATGGAGATGTTCCTGGTCCCTTGTCTACATTGCTGCTAACAGAAGCAGTGTGTTACTGAGTTTAAGGGCAGGAAAATAATCAAGAGAAGATGAGCAGAGGCAGATTCCAGCAAAGGCTGGATACCAAGAAAACAGGCAGGGACAAGAAGAGAAGGAAGGAAAACGGCACTTTGCAGAATGAATAGCTCCTAACAAGTTTAAAGGAAACATTATTACAATTTTATTACCATATTTTATGAAGCTGCTCTGAAAAAGAAGTCCTGAAGAAGCAATTTGGCTGAGAACATGAATTTCGCAGCTGTATTTTCCTGGCCCTCCACCTGCCCTGTCAGCGAGCTGACGAGCATCATTGTGCCGTCATAGTGACACGCAGCTCACTTTGCGTCCTGCAGTCCTCAAAGAAAAAGTTATGGATGGGGTCATGGTGGGACAAACCTACAGAAAATCAAGCAGATACTAATATTCCTGCTTCTTCCCTATCCAGGGAGTTGAATCAGGTAAGATGCTGAGGCTTTTTGGAAATGATGCCTTCTCACCTCTGCTAAACCAGCAGTTTTAGTTCAGTGTGTGCAGGTCCCTCATGATTTCAGCTCAAGCTGTCCTGCCTACCCCTCTATAAAATGCCTCCTAGGAATTGCCTTCGTGTAGGCATTCTACATTCTGATTCCTGTCTGCTCCCTCCAAATCCTTGGCCTTTTTGCACACATTCCTCTGAAGGGAGAGTAAAATGAGTGAAAAATAGCACTGACAGGCAGCTGTCTCCAAGGGCACTGGCTTGCACTGTGACTTTGATAAAAATACTTCCAAACTCAGTTTCCCCACCTGATGATTAAATGGGAAGAAGCACTCGTTGAATTTAGTTGGAAAATGTCTTGCAACTTAACTCCATGACTTTGTGGTGATTTAAATGAACTGCAAAATCCTCATCTTGATAATGTATTTTTGCCCTCACTGGACCACTTCCCTGAGTTGAACTCGTCATGGATGTTGACAGTACTGAAGTCTCCACCCAGACAAGCTGCTCTTTGTGGGGAAACAGACAGGGAATTGATCTCTTCTCAGCACTTATTTTAGGAAGGGATGCCAGGAGTGAATCTTTGTAACCACAGACCAAAAAGGGTGTTTCGGCATCCAGTTCTTCTGGAACTTCCTCCTAGGCTTGTTCAGATGAGACCCACCCTTATGAATGCAAGCCAACCAAGGGTTAAAAATATCTCCACATCGGCTGAATTAGAATGATAATAAAAGGCCATCAAGTTTCAAAAATATCACCCATTGGGTAAATAAGGTGCTTTGCAGATTGTTGCATAATTCTTATGTAAAGATTAAGTTTCCTTACGAGTTCAAAACATAAAAAGGCTCCAGAAAAGACAGCTGGGTGGGAAAAAGAGTGGAGTGTAACTGTGCAATGGTGAGTTAACACATGAAACAAAGGGTTGAAATGTTGCATGTGGCAGAACTGCCTTCTCAGATGTTCTTTGGGAGTGTTTGAAAGAGTTAAGCCCAATAGTGGAATGCCTTGGGAATGCTGGCAGACGGAGAGCGAGCGGCTTTTTTTCTTCCCTCTGGATGGAGTCCCAGGACTGAGCATGCAAAGTGATGACTTTGGACCTGAGTTTGCTTCTTGGGTCTGCAGCGGAGAGCTGGGAAGTGATGCAGTGTTACCAAGAAGTCCTTGCAAGGGATGTGCAAATGCCTTCCTAAATCAGGAGAGGTGTTTTTACCTCTTCCTTGTTCATCCTTGGGTGCAGCAGGACTCGCTCTGAGAAGATACACAGAGGGAGAAACCACATCCTGAAGGGCGTATGCAAAGGGAGAAAGACACATCCCCAAACAGTTTATTTTGGCTGCTGGTTTTTGTTGTCCGTTTTGGTTTGGTGGTTTGGTGTGTTGTTGTTTTTTTTTTTTTCCTTGCTTTTCATTCTCCTTCTTTGATGGAAATTTCAGTGACTCTTTAACCTTGCAGTTCGTAAGGCGCCTTGGGATTAGCTGGTTGCCTCCAAGCAGGGAATCTGGGGTGATTCACACAGGGAGCTGGCATGGCTGCTGTGCTCTTTGGCTTTGAGGATCTGCTCTACAGCTGGGACAGCCTGGTGTGGAGCCTGACGTCCCGGGCTCTGAGGACTTGCCGCTTTGGAAACCTGAGGGTCCTGCAGCTCATGCTGAAGCCATGGTGCATTTCCAGAGACGTTTATCAGGTAGGGTAACAGAACACCAGGCCAGACCCCCAAACCCCAAGGTTGCAGGGGGGAGACCCTCTGGGAGTCTCACAGGGTCCTGTCCTGTTCCTACCAACCCCTTTGAGTCCTACAGAAGTGCTGGGACAGAGGGGCTGCTGTGGGCAGGGGAGGTGTGGCAGGAGAAACCTTTGGTTTGGAGGATGGTGATGGGGTCTCCCATGGTGGAACATAGGTCCAAACTCTCCTTCCCACAGAGCAGGGGGGGAATAAGCGAAAGCAAATTACAGTTCAGTGTGCTATATCCCCCTTTCCTTGAGTGCTAAACTCAGAAGTACAGCCTTAGCTTTTCTGCATCCTCAGGCTGTCCCTACAGCTGCAAAGGAATAATTTATAATTTACCTAGAGGAAAGGATGCCTAAAGGCACCTAATCTGTGGAGAATGTGCATTTACAGAGGGTTTTAAACTGTAGTAGCCCTAATTATCCCTAAGTGACTTGTGCAATGCCTTCCGACTGCTTCATCTTGCAAAGTCCCAGGCACCTGATTGCCTAAAATTTCTGTTTGTTTGATGTATGGCTTATGTGGTATAGAGAGCTTTGGGGCTTGGACAACTGGCTTCTCTGTAAAGTTACACAAACTGCTTGCAGCTAGAGGTATAGTGACACAGCTCTAATAAACTGTATTTCTGAGACTGGTTAAACTGGGTAAAACAAACTGAACATCACAGAAGGAAATAGTACTGAATGTCACTTTGAAAAGCAACTCATTCCAGTCCATAGGTAAGTCCAGGTTGCAGTGACACCAGAAACCAACCAGCTTGTCTGTTTTTTTAATCAGCTTTAGGCAACTGAGGCTAGACGTTTATTCTGCAGTGGGGACAAGCCTGTTGCAATATTTATCATCTCCACAGAATTGTCTAATGCCGGACACTGGAGTGATTGATTGGTATTTGCATTTGGAAAATTGATTTTCTGCTACTCCCATTTACTTGGTATTTTGCTTTTCCTGTGCTTTGGAAGTCTCCATGTGTGAAGCCAAGTCATACAGAAGGCAACAGATTAAAAGCCTGTAGAAATTGTGTGTGTTGGTTAGAGGGAGACCAGGGCAAGGATCTTAGTAATTTCAGCAAACTTTGAACCAGCTTCAAATCATGCTCCGGTTTCAGCAGACTTCAGGAATAGATTTTATGGTCTTTGGAGTTCAGCAAGCATGGGCAGCATTTTTATTTTAAGTATTTGTTCCAGAAGACACCCACAACCAGTAACACAAACCATTACCCTGGGCTTGGCTTTGAAAGCCTCCCTGAGATCTACCACTGGGATGGTTCCAAGTGAACCACGCTGCCCTCCCTGGGTTCTGATGACTCTTGGCTGAGGTGACCCCAGAGGTCAGTCTGTGCTGGGGCTGCCTATGGTTTGGGGCTGCCCCACCCTCTCTCTGCATCATGTCTTAGGAACCTGAACTTGAAGCCAATCAACTCACATGGGCCTGGGAAAGGCGAGGGGGAAGCAAGAGAGCTCAGTGCTGAACCTCATTTTTACCCTCCACCTATGTAAAATCATCCTCAAAAACTAAGGAGCTGGTTTTCAGATGTGTCCAGACTCTGATTACTGATAATGTATCCCAGTCTGTGCACCATGCATCAGGGGAAGCCACAGCCTGTGAAGTCTCCCAGGACTGGTGTTCTTTCAGCAGATTTATGTTGCTGGGAGCATTGCGCACATCCACAAGTGTACTTTTTCCATTGCAAAATGCACATGCCTTGAGCCATCCCCTATGGCATTATATCATGATCCTGCCACATTATTCCCTGAGTCACTAATGAAATGGGACCAGGAAAGGTGCCTCTCTTCCCACCCAAACAAGCATTAATGCAGCCTGAAAGATGCTCACAGGTCAGGATGGACTTAAATAGTTGTTTGTTTCCCAGACAGAATCTGTGAACATCTGCAAAAGCCCAGTAAAACCATGTCACTTTATTTGTCAATGCCCATGAGCTTGCAATTCTTTGGACAGGATCTGAAATGCTGGGTCAGGCACCAGGAGAATTGCTGCTAGGTGGAGGTTTGTTGGAACAGGCATCTCATAGCTCATCACTGCAGAGTTCCAGCAGCAGCAGTGTTATTAGCAGCCAGCATGAGCTGATAGCTAGCTCTGCACTTACAGATATTTATCCTAAAAGCATTTCCTCCAGTAGCCAGCATCGTCCAATTTAAATGCTGGCAGGGTATTTTAGTAGAGTATTGCTTGGACAGAAAGCCTGACAGTTTAATCACTTCCCAGAGACAGAAACTTCTTCCAGTGCTGATTATTTAGATGAGTAAATAAGATCTTGACTATGCTAGTTTTTGTTGTTACTATATATTAATCCCTGTTGCTACTGCACCTTGAGAGCAAAGCAGACCAGCATAGGACTTCTGCCTGGTACCAGAACCAGAAAAACCCTACAAAGAAACATTAGAGAGAAATATTAGTCAACTTTGTAAAATTAAGCCATGATTTTTCATACTCTGAAAAGTCTGATTTTTGTTTTTCTTTGTGTTAATCACATCTCAGTGCATCTCTCTGCTTCTGGTGCCTTTTGCTGAAACTGAGTTGGGGTAGCAGTGTAGTGCACAGCCAGGCTCTGGCTGAGCAGGACCCACGCTGCTGGGCACACAACAGTGGGGAGAACTCAGCTCCTCCACCAGCCAGGATCATGCTTGCTCAAGTATGGCTCTGACTTAGATAATTTTTTTGAATCCTTGCACTAGTCTGTTGTCTCCACCATACAAACAATCCAAAACTTGCCATTTCCCTTCTATTCTCCCATTTACAAAATACACAAAAACTCAGACAACATTGTACAGAGGGTACAGATTTACTGCCCATACAAGAGGCAATGGGTTCTTGGAAATAAAAGAAGCTCCAGGCATCAACATAATCACTGTAATTCCCTTATTTATGATGAGAGATTTTACTTTCTTTTCTCTCAGAAAATCAGCACCAATGCTTTAGCAGAGACAGATGAAATAGCAGTTTTGGGGTGATGCTGGCTGCAGTGGTTAGAGTGGGATCTGAAACACTTCAGTCTTCAAATCCAATCTGACACAGCAATTGGAAACCTGGACTTGCTCAATCTGCACTCTGAGCAGCAGTTTACTATAAAATAGGTTACAACAATCAAAAAATTATTCCTTCCTTCTTGGTCTCCCGACTGGATTTGTCTCAGGGATGCTGAGTGACTCCATTTTTCACTGTCTGTAAGCAATGCTTTGGTACTCAGGCCATCTGAGCAGTACTGAGAGCTAGAGGTTTTGGTACCCTGAAGGGTATCATCATCTGTTTCAGACTGTATTTCTTTCCCAGCAAATAAATCCTCCCCCGAGTCTGCTGTGATTCCCAGGGACACATTTGTCTGCCCAGTCTGAAATAAACCTCTTGCTTTGATCTGTTTTCAGTGGGGCTAATATTCACCAGTTGCTATATTTTAATTGTAGTGAATACTTGCTATATTTTAATTGTGTTTGGTGATCCACCATGTGGTTTTCTGACTGCATGATCGGAATTCATTTGAAAAAGGAGATAAACAAATAATAAACTTCCAGTTGAGTCTCTCAGACAGTCAGTTGTGCAAGATGCCACTGAGCTGTCGGATGTATTTTTACCAATGCCCAGATGTCTGACTGCTCTGACCTACTAAACAAATGGCCCTGTGAGCTAACACAATGTCTGCTTTTGCAGAAATACTCACATTTCAAGAAGTACTGGGGGAGGGCTGGCTTATTATTATGGGATAGGCAGTCAGTTCTGCATTTTAACCTCCTGAAGATAATTCACTATTTATTTAATCTCCAAATCCATCAACAAATGTTTTAGTTTCCCGGCTATGCCTGTACAATGTCAAAGAACATTAGGCAGTGCCGGACCTACATCTACAGTAAAAATGTGTTCATGTGTTTTGACTGTTTAAAATCCCACCAACTGCTCCTACCAAGTCAGAGGCAGACCACTGGATGCAGAGCCGTCTCTTGAGGATATCACTCACAGACATTTAATTCTTCACTCTCTGTAGACAGTAGTGCTGTGTACTTTTTATATACTGCTTCTTACCCACCAAGTGCTTGGAAAGACAGTTAAGTAATTTTATTGCTATAGAAACCGAGGCAGAACTGGATGAAATTACTCACTTCAGGTTATGGACACAAGGGCAGAATTATCTGCAGTATCTCACTGCCCCCCAAATGTCCAGTTACAGGCAATGGAATTAAGGAAGGAGGTGGGATGTAGAATTTTGAGGCTGGGTGCTAATCTAAAATAAGGAAGAGGAAAGAGCTTTTGCTGTGCTGGCAGATATTAAAATTCATGGAATATTCTATACTTTAGCAAAAAGTTTAATTTTGGCCATTAGGAAGAAATTTTTGTATATTAGGAATTAATTCTTCTCTAGGGCAGTGAGGCACTGTAACAGATTGCCCAGAAAACTTGTGGATGCCCCATCCCTGGAAGTGTTTGAGGCCAGGCTGGATGGGACTCGGAGCAACCTGGTCTAGTGGGAGGTGTCTCTGCCCATGGCAGGGGGGTGGAACTAGAGGACCTTTGACCTTCCTTCCAACCCAAACCATTCTGTGATTCTCCTTTCTAGAGCCTACAATTTTCCCTGAGGAGAATGCACCTCAGGTGTGTTTCCTACAGAATTCACAGTGCTGGTCATGGGCTGCTAATGGTTTTTCCCCCAGCTGCCATGGGCACTGGGAAGTTGACCTGCAGGGCTTTGGAGTTTCTCTTCCATTCACCTGGTGTTTTGCTGGCACCCTGCTGAGTAGTGCATCAAAAGAGAGACAGACTTTCCACTTCATGGTGGGATCTGAGACATCCCCACAACCCCATGTACCCTATGAGGAAACATGGTCTTCCTCCTCAGACAGGAACAGTTTGGAAATTCCATTCTTGTTTCAGCATCATTCTCCATAATGCTTGACTTGAAGACATCTCATTATGTTTAAGCACAATTAAAGATCCAGGAGCAAAAGCAGAATTTTGCATGCCTGCCCTGCTGCTGTAGAAGGCTGTGCAAAGCAATGCTGGGCAAGAGGGAGGAAGGAAAGGGCTGAAATGTTAAAAACATCATTTCAGATTGGCAAAATTTCCAAGTTTTGATTTATAGCTTCATCACCAAGTAGATGAATGTGGAATTCAAACACAACCAGCTCTTTGCTTTCCTTCCAGGCCTGACATATTAACATTTCCCATTAATCTAGTCAGCTCCAGCACGATGAAGGCTGAGGAAATGGGGGATTAGGCATGTGGGAGTGTTGGGTGGGCAGGGGAAAAGAGCCAACAAAATTCACTTTAGTTAACTAACTAACTAAAATAGAGAGCATGGGACATTGTTCAGGTCTCAGGTTCTAGCTGGAGCTGTTTCTGACTCCCTTAAAAACAGCAAACCCAGATCTTTTCTCTTCTGGTGCTGGGCAGAGGGGTTTTCATTGGGGCTGCTGACTTTCTGCTCGTAAGGACAATGGTGGATGTGGGCACTGGTGCTCCCATGGAGCTGAGCTCGAAGGGCTCTTTGCTGGCCACTGCCCTGTTCTCAGAACATCGTCATGCCCCAGTATAGCTGGGCTTCAGGAGGCTTCAGGCCCTAGGCTTGCAGTCTGCCTAATTCATGGTTTTGTGGGGAGGCGACTACGGCTTCTTTACCCTAGCAGTCTTTGCTGATCCAGTCTACAGTCTCTGGAGCTGCCCTGGAGACTTCAAAAACTTTATTGCTATATATTTAAGCATTTATGACTACATATTTAAGCAGCTATGAGATTTGAACTGCCTCTCTTGGGAAAAAAAAAAAAAAAGAACAACAAAAACACCCAAACCAACAATAACTAACAAAAATCACACCAAAAAAAATAGAGAGGGAAAAATAACCATCCACCCAGAGCTGCAGAAAGGCCTAATGAGCCTCACATGTTTCCAAAGGTAGCTCGGGAACTTGTGGCTTGCAGAGTTTCTCACCCTATCTTCATTATGGGCAGAAGCAAAGAGGATTAGACAGTGAGAGAAGGGGAGAAATGCAAATACTAAAAACTCATTTTTGCCAGAAATCATATCCAACAGACAGGAGAAGGAAAAAAAAAAAAAAAGAGAGAGAGCCTGTGGGGAAACCTCAAGCCATTTCCATTCAAGTTGTCTATGGAGAAAGCGCAAGAAGTGCTCACTAAGTCCCCACCCCCAGGTATTTTTATAGCACACTGTAAAGTTGCCTTCAGCATTTGATACAGATTTCCCCTGCCTTTATGGGGCTGGGAAGGGCTGGGACAATGTGGTAGGATCTGTGCTACTGCCTCCAGCCCCACCATAACCCCTCAGAGCACAGATGCCAGAGGAGGGGTAATAACACTTTTGCCTCCTGAAAAAACACCTACTCCCCTCAACAGCTTGCGGGGTTTCATCTTTCCTTCCACAGTCCCAAGGCAACTGTGGGGCAGAACCTGGAGGACAGAGAAAAGCTCCGGAATGGCTGAAGCTGAGCCATTAAATCACCTCAGGGGTTGCTGTGCTACCTTCCTGTTAAAGCCAGGAGCTGCACCAGGCTGGGGCTTGTGCTCGTTAATTTTTAGCAAATACAACACTCTGGTGTTTTCCATGGACTGCTGCTACTCCGGTGCTGCTAGAAAATGAGGGGGACCTTAAACCAACATTGACCCTCCTAGTTGTCTTTACATAAACTTTTAGGGATGGTAGGAGGAGACTGAGTGGCAAGTCTCATGACTGAGATTTTTCTTGCTCAATAAATACAGCAGCCTCTTAAAAGAGGAGGTGTACTTGGGGTTGGTTTGCTCCCCTGTGAATTCTTCCAACCTGCCTCCCTGTGAGAAACACTCAACCTCCAGATCCAGTCTGTTCATGAGAGAACGGCTGCCCCCGTTTGGAACATGGGAAAAGTCTTTCATGGTGTTAAATCCACCCCACTAATAAATGGGTTAGGATTGCCAGTGCAACTTACAGAGGCCACCAGCTTAAGCAGACAAAAGAAGTGCTGAATTGTTCCTAGACAGGGTAGATTTGATTCTGTCCCAAAGCCAAGGTCTCTGAAAGTCCACCACCAATGGCTTGGGCATTCCTGCACCATATTTGCTTTAGTCTTCAAGGGATAAACTGTGCTTTCCACAGAGAATACAAACTATCTCAGCTGAGACAATCTCCTGCAGTTCACCCTGCGTATAAGAGAAATGCATCTTGCAGCAAGGCAAGGGAAATATTTTTTGATACCCTGGGTTTGCAGAAGCTGGGTCTGAACTGCTTCTTCCTAGGCTTAGCTATTTTCTGCTCAGTGTCTAGAATCATGAGATGGGATGCATCTTGTGTTTCTTCAGTTATCAAAAATTAGGCAATTCATCCATGCTGATTCCTTCCAAGATAGGTGTCTTGTGCAAGTAATTCTCTAGAGGTGCCAAGCCCTTTGTGTGAAGACCAGAAAGAGCTGAGACTGCTAGACCCAACTGCATGCTTAAGTATTAAATACCCACAGTCCTGTGACCTAGAGTTCAGTCATGCTGTTCTGATTAAATATGTGTCATCCAAGGCCTGGGTGGGAGATTCTGGAAGCCTGCAGGAAGATCAGAAACCATCAGGACAGTGCCCAGAAGCTTGAGTCATCAAGCTTCAGCTGCTGGAGTTAGCACAACATGCTCTGTACTGGGACAGGCCCCCAGGAACCTGCTTTTGGTAAAGAGCTTGGCTTCCCCAGAGAGACATTTGTGAACACTTCAATCCTCTAAAGTAATTGGAAACAGCAGGGAGTTTTGCCTGCAGCATTTTTGTTTGGTTCAACCCCTTCTCCCTCAAAGGCAAATTCATCTTGAATATATGGCTCAGAGTAGCCCGAGAACAGGTCCAATCCCATCAGGCTTCCATGTGTTTCTTCTCTTGCATAACAGAAGATAATCATGGGAAAAAATAAGGCTTTTTCCTTCACTGTTTACAGCATGCCTTTGAGGCCCAACCAAAGTCCTTGTGCAATGGGTGCCATTTCCTTCAGATGTTCTCCTGGAGCAAAGGTGGAGCTGATTATTGCCATTGAGCCAATCCTGCCCTGTCTGTGTTTGCAGCTGCATCCAAGACGCTGCCATGAATCATCTGCACTCTTGCAAAAACTCACTTCACGCCCAACCAACAGCATCCAATTGTTTAGAGAGAAACAGGAGCTCTTGGCCACGGGGGGTTTGGGGAAAAACAGGCCAAATTAGCCACTCCAAAGATGACTCTTTTTTGATAGCAAAAAAGAACACAACAAAGCCTCTGAATGCCATCCAATTGTAAGTAGCAGAAGGCACTGAAGCTGAGGGACGGCTTGCCTCTTCTTTGCTCCCTCTCTTCCTCCCAGGTTGGATTGAGAGGATAAACCCGTGCACATTTGACACCCACAGGTGGCTACAGGCAATATCTGCACATTATTTACTTCTTAAGCTTAAATATGAAGTTTAAATTTCTAGTGTCCACTCCTTTTTATTAATCTATAAGAATCTTCATTTAAATCTCCTATGCACTGCATGTGTACAAGTGAGCTCACAGCAGAGTTGTTGTTTTCCTAAATTTGAATCTTATGAGCCCAAGCTGGAGGGAAATTGTTATGGGATTTCAAACCCTGTCTTTTTTCCTTCCTCTCCTTTCAGTTCAGGAGGTGCTTTTTTTTTAACCATGTGAGTCCACTGAGACTCCAAAACTGACAAAAGCATGGTTTCAGGCCAGTCCTATCCCCTGATCCTGGAGAAGAGCTCTGCATGGAAGCCAATGCTAAGTCTCAATTACAAAAAGTTATCCAAGGTCAAATTCCTCCATGCTCTGAACTTCCACGTACCCCCCAATGGGGATTAATGTCTGTCCAGCACCTGGCAGGAGTCACCCCATGTCTGCAGCATTGCATAACTTGCAAAGCCCCATTGTGTGCAGTTACTCATCAACTTCACTGGTCACTGTGCTGCTGGAGCTGCTGAACACTGGGACTTGAGGGGCTCTC
Organism: Donacobius atricapilla; assembly: GCA_013397315.1. Taxonomy (NCBI): domain Eukaryota; kingdom Metazoa; phylum Chordata; class Aves; order Passeriformes; family Mimidae; genus Donacobius; species Donacobius atricapilla. Next base: position 197,726 of record WBMY01003213.1, on the reverse strand, counting down.
ATAAAGCTCCAGAAGGGCAGGAGTGTGGGGTTTACAGTCATTGCAAACCTGCTTTGCTCCACTTCCGTGAGACCTGATCTTAACCCCTCTGTGCTCAGGGGCTTAACACATTTGTACAGTCAGTTCCATGCCCATAAAGAGGCTGCTCATGAAGAGAGACCTGATTGAGGGCTGGGAATCCTTCTGTTACTGTAAGTTGCTGTACTCGGGTTGACCTTTGCTTTTTCTTATTTTTTTAAATGCTTTTTTTTAATAATCTTTACAGCCCCACAGCCACGGGAACCTAGAGTGATACAGGTCCTCATGTGCACAGCCACAGCTGAGACAACAACTTTGAGTATCATCAGGGTTACAGGCTGAGCTGGGCTTTGCAAAACCTCAGGTGATCAGTTGGGGTTTTTCAAAACCAGACTGCAAAGGAGGAACTGTTTGTTCTGGACAAATTATATCAGAGCAGCCACTGGGATGAGGAGGTAGTGGAGGAGGAAGGGGAATAAGGCACAGGAGTTGGGTAATTTCTAATTAAAGGGAGAATAGAGCCAGTGTTCATCTCAGAAAAGAGAGGTTCTGGGAAGTTCACTGCATTGCATATTCTCAAGCATTCATCATCTGAAATGTCTTTTAATTGCCACTATTATATCATATCACAAACATTCTTGTAATTTATCAGTCATAACCTCCTACAAAGGGATTCTTTCATTCAAGCCATCTTTTCCCCTTGGATCCCAGTCCTGCAACACACTCAGACCAGGAATCTGGAAGTAGAACTTTTTTCCTTCTTTTTTTCTAAACACAAGTTGTTGCTTTGCAGACAATATGTTTCAGTAAAGGACTGTGTCCCAGTTTCAACTTCTTTCCTCTTCATCCCACAATAATCAGCTCTTAACAGCTCTCTTTCCTCTTATGGTAAAAGCTGAAATGTAAATAATCAGGATGTCCTAAGTGTCAGGAGCCAGCTGAGTTCTGCTAGCCCAGACCCTGGGTCTCCGACACCAGGCTGCCTTAAACATTTGGCTCAGCCAACAGACTGTATTTATAATGTAAACTCCCCTTGTCAGCTCCTAACTCCTGGCTCCAGTTTTAGAAAATTTAACATTTCTGGGGGTTGTATTTTCCCACCACTTAGTCAAGAGCTGAAATGCTTCCTCTCAGAAAATACACTTGTGTGTCAAAGGCCAACGACCAAAAAAATATCAGTAGTTTTGCAGCCTAAATATAGCACAGAACTGAGATCCCGAATTCCTGAGAAGGAGCCAGTGTAAACAGCCATCGTCTGTGCAACCTAGGAGGGGGCTGCACCCGGGGCATTTTCTTTATGTTATATTACATCATGGTGCCTGGATGTCCTGGCATGGGTGAGGAGCCCTTTGTGCAGGGACATCCTGACCAAAGTCCTTCCCATCTATGTCCTTCATTATTCAGCCTCAGCAAAAGGCTTCAGAGTCACCCGAGCCCTGGAGATGCTGTCCTTGTACTGGCTTGCACCCATGGGCCATAAGGGGTTGGTTGGGTGTTGACGTGAAAGCCCCCGGTTCAAGTGCTGCCCTTGGCTTTGCCAAGGAGTTGCATTGCAAGGATAAGCTATGAGGATGATCCCCCTGTGAACAAAAAACCAGGCAGAGAGAATTAAACCTTGGCCCTCTGTTGGGTCCTGGTCATCAACGCTGGCTGCAAGAAATAATTCGCTGCAAGAAAGAAACCATCCTGAGTGGGAGAATGTATAATAGCAAAACTAATCACATACTTAGCCATGGATGGTTTGACAAGCACAGACTCATTCCTCTGATTCATCGCATCTTACAGTTCATGCATAAAGCAAAAAGTTCATTCATGAAGTCTTTCCTACCAATAGCTGGGGGTGACCAGGAAAGATGAATCCATTTGCCCTGCAGAGATTGCCCAGAACCATCTTCCACCCGCTTCACCTTCAGCCTAGGCCAGTGTCTCTCATTTATTAATACATATGGATAATGTCTTAACCATTAGCTGTGGATGGGAAAGACATGATAGCTATTAGAGCTTCCCCTCCCTCTTGCATCAGACTTGGGAGGGGGGGACTTAAATGAAACCTGACCAAGGGAAGTGCAGCAGGGAATACAGTGTGCATGGTGTTGAAATGCTTTGTGAATGCTCAAGGGTGGGCAGAGCTAATTTCTGTCAAAGCTGATAACACAGGTTTACCACATCCCTTTTCATTTTGCTAACCCAACTCTCAGTGGATCTCATTATCCTGGAATTCGTTCAAGAGTCCTCATCTCCTTAACAGGGCTCCAAACACCTTGCAGATCTCCAGAGATTAATTGATATTAATACAGAGTAGTCATATGTTTTCTCAGTGGGGCATTTGCTCCCATGTCTCACAAGTTTGTTGTGTTTTAAGGATGAGTATATTTGGATGGCCTCTTGGGATTTTCTCCATAGGTTTTTTCAAAGGAAAGGTCTTCTCCAAATCTTTCTACTCACATGCATCTTTTTTGGGATATGCTTTCCTCTTTCATTCTCAGCCACTATTTGCTTTGGTGCAGCCAGGCTGCTGTTTGAGGATGAGGTATGAGACTGGGGTAGGGTGACAAACCCAAAGTGATGACAAGCCTGCAGCTTCGGAGAGCTGCATTGCCCTTGAAATACCACAATCGGCCCTCTTACAGATTCATGCCAACCTGCTTCCCTTCCATCTGCTGTTTGTCCTCTTGCTTTCCAGTATTTTTTGCTCTGCCTGCTCTTGCCAGGAGTTGCACCCTATCTCCTGTTCATAAGCAAATTAAAGTGCTTGCAGGTGACACTGCTCCTAACCCCCTCTGAGGCAAAACCCAAATGCCTCTCAGGATGCCAAGTGCTGCTTCACAAGTCCATGGTGCACCCCAGGAGTGAGAGCAGCTGAGTGATTGAGCATTGTAGTAGAGCAGCTGTGGAGCATGGGACAAGCTATTTGAAGAAGACTCCTATGTTAGTCATCACTGACCTCATTTTGATCACCCATCAATATGCTCGTCTTTTTATTTCAAAACACCCAGAAAGTCTTCATGCAAAATGAAACACACTCTGAAAAAATACTCCAAAAGGATTTTGCTGGGCCAGTTGGCAGTTTGGGAAATCTACAGAATCACTAACATTTGACAGTTTCCGTAACTATAAAAATAAAGGGAGTTTTAAATTAGTACCGTAAGAGCCGTGTGGAAGCTGGAGTCAGACTGGGACAAAGGTGGATCTCAAATCAGCAGTTCTGATGCTGTTCTGGGCTGGGGGCCTTTTTGGGGGGTAGCTGAATGCTGGGAAGTGCTGAATAAGCTGCTTCATTTTTGAAGGAAAGACATGAATAGCAATGTTAATTTAAAAGGAGAAATTTGCCTTGGATCCATTGTCCTGGTCTGAGACAAGGACACTAGGCTCTGCACCCAGCTTTGCCAAGGACACTGTAGCATCTTGGGATCTTGCAAGGCCTTTAATGTCTGTGTGTCTGTGTTTCCTCCTCCGTGGTTCAGAATTGCTTTGGGACAATCCAAGTTTATAAAACTGCCCTTGACAAGAGACTTCGGCCAAGGTATAAAAGCTGCACCGTGCATAATGAACAGTTATCTTAATGCGAGAGGGCACAATTCTTCAGCACCGAATTAATGCAGTGAATCCAGACATGGGCTTTAATTTCTTTCCCTGTTTTCAGAGAATCATTCCTAGTTTCCTTGGGTTTTCCTTCCCTTTCATGAACTTGAGCATCTGCACCTGAAAGGTGTCATAACCCACCACTAAATGGCTTCATGAGGCAGCCTTAAGCAGGTGCTGTTTGACAGCAGAAACCCAGGTCAGGCACCAAACCCAAGTATTTGCTGAATCAGAGTCTTTAACTGTATTTAACAATAAAATCTGTGAAGTGAGGAGCAGAGAGAGGACTTGAACAAGTTCCCCTTTCCCAAAACACGATATTTACTAGTAGAACATCTAAGCCAGGGAATTGACAGAGAAGTGAGGAATTAGGAGAAGGCATGAAGCTGTGATGCACAGTACCACCTAGTGACAGAGCCTGGCTGCATGAGAAGGGCAATCCCATGTTTGCAAAGTTCAGGGTCCATTTCCCCATCTCATCCTTAATCCGATTTCCCCGATTTTGCGCCACATCCATGACCATCTCCTGCGGGTGGAGGGACAGCACCATTCCAGCAGCTGCTGATTTTTTTCCTCTTTTTCATGGTTTCTTTTTTGCAAAGCAGGGTTTGGACGGACAGGGTTCCTTGTGTCCCATCAGAGGCAGCAGTGGGTGCTGTTTAGTGTGGGGTGTGCAGGTTGGGCTCAGCACGCATCTCCCACTGAATCACCCATGAGGAATTCCTCAGTGCATTGTGCGAATGGGGAAGGGAAAAATGCAGGGTCCAGTGAGTAATGCAGCCTTTCAGGGCATCTGAAATGAAAAGAAATGCCACTAACTTGTTCCATTTGTAGAAATGATGTGAAAGAGCAGTGTGACAGGCTCTGCTCAAGAGCAGGCTTGTAACCTTTTCCATTAATTTCTTTTCAAAGAATTGCTTATTGAAGGCTAAGCTGCTTTTTATAAGCCTTAGAGGCTGAGTGTGTCTTCGCTCTTTTTTATTATTATTGCTGCTCCTCTCCCTTGCTCTCTTTTTAGAGAAAGCAGTTACTCTACAGTGGTGGTGTTTTTCTCTGTGTAGCTGAGACAAACCCAGCATCGAGATGGGAATTTTCTCACCTTTTGGCAGAGGTGGGATTGCATACATCAAAGTGAACTAGAAGAAATCCAGTCCTGTGGAATTTCCCCATATTCCAGCCCACAGATTTACCTATGATCCAAGCAGATGTACTTAAAAGAATTTGAATCCTTCTCTTCCCTACGGTCCCTTTACACACAGTCCGGAGCGAGGGCTAAAAGGCTCCGCTCAGTCTCCATGTGTGGGTGACTGAGCAAAGGCAACTCAGTGTCTGGGGTGCTCTCCTGCAGCTTGTGGGAGGCAGCACAAGAGCACTGCACCTCCCTGCAAGGTCCCACACACATGAAAGGCTCCTGCACACATTCTGCCTTAAATGTTTGTGTGAATTACAGTGGGGCTGGAAGAGTCTGGGACCACCCTGTGCTCTGTGTTTTGTGTGGACAGGGCAGGTGTGTGTAAGGTTAGAGCTAGGGTCAGGGTTAAGGATTGGGTTAGGGTTAAGGTTAGGGTAACCTGTTCGTCCTCTTACCCAGGGAAAGGCTCCCCAGGGAGAACATATTCAGGCTCTCTCCTGGTCCTCAGCTAGAAGGATGGGCTAAAAGCTTCTCTAGTTGATGAGCGGTCTCTTGCTTGCACACCAAGCAAGCTGAGATGATTTTCTTAAACTGACATCCCTTCGCTGAGTTTCACTAAAGACTGGATGGGAACCCAAACACCAATGCTGCCTTTCCTTCAGTTGCTAAAATCTAAATCACTGGAGTGCAAAAAAATAACGCATTTGTTGGGACCACCAGCATGATTTTATCTTAAGAAGGTAATGTAGAGCCCCCTGAGTGCATTGATCCCAGCAAGAGCACCTGCTCGCTGCCACCCATGGAATGAGGCCTCTCATGCGCACAGCCATCCCACAGCAAGCACAGCATTTCCAGCATGATTTCTTCTTAGCTTTCTTATTCTTCTTGAGCTCATTGCTTTTTTCTTTCCCACAAATCCATGGTGCTATGTCCAGCTCCTGAGCACGGCAGCTCTGGAGGAGCTCCTGCAGCTGGGTAAACACTCCTGAGTGAATGAGGCCCTTCACAATGGAGTCACCAGGAAATCCAAACATTGTAAAGGCCAACAATTCAGCAGGGACATAATCATGTCATTACAACCCAAGCACCAGGAAAACACGGTCTGAATTGAATTGTACCCTAAACAATAGGCTTTCCACCCCACAGGTCTTCAGGAGTGGCTCTTTCCCTCTTGACTTCGTTCAGCCATTCTGCAGACAGATATTGGGATCTTCCCCCCCCACCCAGGATGTTTCAGCTAGGCTGCACCAGCCCCACTCCCTTACAGTCCATGTGGAGATAGGATGGAGGGATGATAAATGCAGAAATATTAGCAAGTTGAATTTTGTCCATGTTTCTGCCGGGGTAAAGGTGAATTATGACAGTGAGTTTACTGCTGATTTATACCAACCAGGCTGATGGAGAGCTGAGTCAGGGTTATATGGGCTTTTAAGACAGCAGGTCGAGGAGCAGAGGTGGAGGAGTCTCTATTCCATAATGTTTTTCCCTGGCATGTGGGAACAGGTGCTGGAAATCCAGTGTCATTTACTTCTGTCTGTGCATTTGTACAGTGGCTTTGTCCACTGTGGTCTTTTCTGGCTCCTGGATTCGTTGCAAGCTCCCTTTCCTCGGGATGTACTAATCGTATATGTTTTTCTGGAACGCAATTGCATGCAAAGCAACTCTCATTAATCTCTGTCCATTGCTTCAAGGCAAACTTCCCTCCTTGTAAATTGGAGATTTTACCAGGATCTGACCTTGAGCAGAAAAGCCAATATAATACATGCCGATGTGGGCAAACTGGCTGTGAGTCTCAAGTGAGCAAACACCGAGCCAAATCCCGAAGTCCAGAATTAGGCAGCTTTATAGTAACTGAGGAGCTGGCTCGCTGTGCTATTGGCATACAGGGAAATTAATCATATCCTGCAACAACGTTCACAGGATGTGTTTGATTTATTACTAATCCTGTACACTCTTGCAGCTGCTGATGTGCTGCCAGAGGGTACCGTAATGATGCAGCTGGCACCCCTGTCGTGACAGCCATCAACACAGCCAGTGCCTGGTGCTGGATCCATCATCCTCAGTGTTTGCTACCTGAGCTGAAAAATCAAGCCCTGGAGCTGAGAGTTTAAGTTTGTCTCCTATATAAATAACAAGAATTTCATATTCTTATACATTCTTATGCAACAATAAGAATGTGCCCAGACCAGGGAGGCATGTGTAAAATAATAGATATTTCAAAATACTCAGATCTGCAAAGTAAAACTGATCTTGGCTCAGCCTATGTGAGTTTCTATCACCCAGCTGCCCCATGCTGGGCAGTCAGTGATGGAGGGGTGTGGGGAAGCTGTGCATCACCCTGAGGCCAAGATGGTTTGTAATCAAGAATGGAAAGACATAGCTACAGCAGTGCTGTCTTCCCAAAATACATCTGACCCTCATGAGATTAGGCCATGGAAAGAGGATATAGAAGAAATTAAATTCTCATTCTCCAAGGGTTTCTTTCTTGCCTTGTTTTAGTCCTGGGCCCTGCCTGATAAAAGGCATTTCAGATTTTAAAATTCACAGCCCAATGTTTGGAAGAATTGAAATATATTGACCGTGGCAGTATTTATATTACATGTTTTTCCTGAGCTTTAAAGAAAAATTGCAAATTAAAGCCCCCTTTTTTTTTTTTTTTTTTTTTTTTGGTAGGGAAAGTAAAAAAAAAATTGTTGTGAATTTTCCCAGTTTTTCACAACCAAATATGACTTTTAGCAAAACATAAATTTCCAGGGCATTTTGTCATGGGTACTTTCTCCACCAAAATACGACTTTCATCAGGACCTTTCCAATTTACCAAAGTAGTCCCTTTGCTCAGGGGCTAGTCATGCAGACAGCATTAAATGTGCTTGATGACCAGGAAAGGGCTGTGTCCATTCTCACACCAATGATACCAATGACAAAAGGAGATTAGACTTATTCAGTTCAGCTCACTTCCCATGGAAGAACCTGCTTTGTGCAGAGCACAAGAATCTGATTTTCAGAGCAAGGGTGATGTGTTTCCAAGAGTGAAGATGAAATGCAAGGTAAGACAGCTTCTGAAGAGGATCCCACTGAGCTCAAGGTTGTTTCAAAAGACCTTTGTTCTTTACGATGTACAGTCATGTCATGAGTTAGGCCTGGCTTTAAATCCCTCAAAATCAGAGATTGGGTGGTAGGGCTGGTTTAAATGCACATAACTCATAGCCATGGACATCAAGATATAAGATTTTACCTGTTTTATTAACACTGGGATAGTGTTTTTGCCTGATGTCCCTATCTCCTTCCACCCTGGCCAATAAAGCAGGGGAAGGTTGGTGTATGGCAGGAGACCTTGCATCATCTGGAGACCCTTCCCCAGGGCAGGGTCCTCCTCCTCCTCCAGCACAGGCAGGACATCTGTGACCCAGAGTGGATGACCCTGGGGCAGAGATCCTGGTCAGACGTCACCCAGCCTGGCTGTTAATCATCCCACAAGGAAGGGGAACTGGCTGCATAAATCATGAAACAAGGGCTGTCAGCATCAGAGGGGATTCACAGTGGGAATGACAGGCATGACCTGCTTTTCATGCTTTCTCTTTCTATTTGGTGGCATGCTGTCATTCAGTGAATAATCTAGAGTTTTTCTCTCAGGGGTTTCTCCATTGTTCCTTCAGTAGTGAGGATAACCAAGGTGGGGATGTGGGACAGCAGTCACACAGCTTCAAATGCCCCAAACACAGTCTGTTGCAGCTTGGTAACTCTACTCATCCTGGATGCATAAAGTCTTACTAATGGTGGTACATAATGCACAGCACCTTCGGGGTTGCCTTCAAAATTCTTTCAGCATGGTCACCCACTAGTCCTAGGTCTCACTGAAATGTATCTGTCAGTAGAGCAACAAATATACATCAATTTTGCACATAAACATATATATGTGTATGGGGAAGAGTCCTTAAAACAAGCAAACTGCCAACCTTCTTGCAGCAACCTTTGGTTTTATTCTGTGGGCATGCTCAAAGAGGGAAAGGTGGGTTCTGAGTTAGGACATTCCTTGTTGTGTCAGGAATGGAGATACCAGTCCAAAAAGCCAATTCAGTCGCTTCAGAAAAGTGGGGTTGGTTTCTCAGCACCTGGGATTCAGCATTTACTTGCACATCACCCCAAATGAGTTGCCTCAAGTTAATGCAACCCTCAGTCTTCATTAGAGCTGAACTAAGATCTCTGTTTGCCTAAATGTGACATTTGGCACAAGGTCTCTTGGCACTGCACCAGGGAAGCATTAGTCACCAAACACTTTACGTGATATGTGGCAGCATGTGTGGATGTGTGGACATTCTGGCCAGATCTCCCAACCAAAATCTATCATGTTCAGCAGAATCTTGCTTTAATCCCTTCTAGCTCATCAAGCTGTTGATAATTATATTATAATAGTAAGCCATCAATTACTAGAAACTACAGAAAAAGAAATGAAAACATTCTCTAAATTCATGCTTTTGCAAACTGATCTTGACAGACTCTGCTGACAGTACCTTGCATCTGCCATACTGACCACAACAGTGTAGGTCACTGCCTAAATGGGGATTGTATTTTTATTTTAGTGCGTTGCAGATCTTTAATCTTGTAGAAAAGGAGGTTCAGGGGTGATCTTATCACTCTCTATAACTACCTGAAAGAAGGTTGCAGCCAGGTGGAGGTTGGACTCTTCTCCCAGGCAACAAGTGACAGGAACAGAGGAAATGGTCTTAAGGTGTGCTAGGGGAGGTTCAGGTTGGACAATGGGAGGAATTACTTCACAGAAGAGGTGATCAGACATTGGCATGGACTGCCCAGGGAGGTGGTGGAGTCAGCATCCTGAAGGTGTTTAAGGAAACCATGGACGTGGCACTCAGTGTCATGGTCTGGTTGACAAGGTGGATCTTGGTCATAGGTTGGACTTGATCTCAGAGGCCTTTTCCAGCCTCATTGAGTCTGTGATTCTGTGATTACAGTAGGGTCCAGCAAAAGGTCTGGATGCTGTAGCACAGGGAGAAATGTGCCTTTTCACAAGCATTTTCTTGCCCACACAGCACCCAAAATGCAGGGGCAGCTACTCCTGCCTGGACAATGCCAGATGCAAAGCAGAAGCAAAAGCACTTTTTGCAGTGATTATTTTTGCAGCCATCCTTAGGAGTATCATTCCCCAGAAAGCCTCAGGTGGCTTTGGGTACCCAGTGCTTTCCACAGCTACAAGCTCAAGAAAGAGTCAGAGCATCACGGTTGCTCAAAAAAGGCAAAGTCCATGGAAAGCTGAGTTATGTTTTTGCCTCCAGAGTGGGCTGGCATCCTCAAACACCCCCTAGCAATGCTGTAGCCATAATTACAGTCCTTAAGCTGCTGCCAGTAGTGCCAGGGCACTTGGTTGGAAAAGGGTGCAGTGAGACACAAGCCACTTGCTCCCATTCCACTGCTCAAGCTGCCACGGAGGCACAAGGAACAGCAATGGAGAGACAGCCCTGTCTGCATGGATACCTATCCACAGGGGGCTGCACAGCAGGTGCTGGGTTTGTCGTATTTATGTAACTTTAGGCTCTGTTTCAGATGAAGACAGGGGTTTGGGCAGGCCAGCTCCACGGTGCTGCTCTGTAATTCAGTCTAAATGCCACTCTTCCCTTGGAGACAACCGGAGGCCACTGCAGATTGCACTGGGGGTTAGCCACAACCTCCAGAAAATGATGGAAAAATACACTGCGTCCGCCATCCTTTGTCAAAACACTAACAGCCTGCCAAAGCTGGTAAATATTCCATGGAAGGCAGAGGAGGTCACAAAGTGCATGTTTTATCGGTCACCAGTGCAACATTCGCATCTGGCAGAGATCCTGCTCTGCACCCAGAGCTGCACAAGTTTTCAGAATTAGCATTGTGCCTGGAATGCATTTTTCACCCAATCTCCTCATTTCTAGGGATGCCATTATAAACAGAGGACCTGGTTTTATTATTAAGTAGCAAATCAATCCAGCTATGCTGAGCACAATCCAATTATTGCTTGTAGTTACTGTAGGCTGAAGAAGTCATAAATAAATAAGCGTGGTATTTAATATTTTAGTCCCACCCTGAACACCCAGACCACCTGGGTCTGTCAGAATGGCTTGGTTTAGGGAGGATTTTTGGTAGGCATGGCAAGGCAGCACTGTCAGAAGGCAGGTTGTGGTGCTCCATGAGGGCCCAGACAACTGCAGGATAGTGAGGGGTACATGCAGGTACTTTTTATCTTTTGTTTCCCAGGATGAAGGTCAGCAGGGTCCTCTTCCTGCTCCTCTTGTACTCACCTAGTGGGAGTAGAGTGAACTTATGTCAGTCTGTGGGTGCAGGAAAGCCAAGAAAAGGTGCTTAGTGAAATCCCAGATAGTTCCCAACGGGACAGGACTGAACACAGGGCTCACTTTCCTTCTCTTACCACCATTCCCAAAGCATCCCAGATGTTTGGTTTTGGGTTTCAAACCTTATTTTGAGAGGGTTTGGGTTGTTCAGTGGAAATAAAGCATCTGCAGTATACTAGTTATTCATTACCTCATTAGCACAATGATGTATGAACAGCCACACAAGTACAACGATGCTCAGTTGCAATATAAACACAGTCACCGCTAAACTGACTAATTTAAAAAAGTATTCCTTACAGCTGGCTTTCTTTTGGGGTTATTTTTTTCCACTCTCCTTTTTCCTTAGACTGCTTTCCAACTCCTAACTTCAGCTGAAGCAGTTTGGGCAAGCTGTCACAAGTGCTGCAAGGAGGGAAGGTGTCCCCATGCAGGCAGCCTGCAGGGACCTGCCACACAGAGCCTGTGTCCATGTCTGTGTCCCTCTCCACCCCCTGTCAAAACAGCACAGAACTCTGCCCATGCTGTGATACTGGTGAGGAGGATGCTGTTGTCTAACTTGTGCACTCATTTATATTCAACTGTAGGGTCAAACTAATTACTTTTTCGAAGCTATTGCCATTACTACTACTATTACTATTGTTGTTGTTGCTGTTATTATTATTATTTGCTGTTTCTGCCAGGGAGTGTATAAAAATGACATTTGCAATTCCGCACCATCCTTTATGTGATTTTGTTCGTGGTTGCTTGGTAGTGCAGAAATCAGTTTTCTTCACTAGTTTGGGGAAAAAACTAGTGAAGCATCAAAGCAGGTGGCAGCTTCTTGATTCTGTTTCTCAGAGGCAGCAAGCTGACCTCAGCTATCTGGCAGTTTAAGGATTTTGTTTTGAGGGAATAAAAGGATGAGAGGAAAATGGGGTATTTCCTATGGATTGCCTTGTTTATTTGCTTGTGCTTGCTAGTTTCTCTGCAAGCGGAAATCAGCAGGAAAAATAATTTCTAGAGAAAGCCATGAAAAGGGAAGACTTCCAGATTTCCCTCCAGATATTTTACACAGCCCTACATAAAGTATTTAGTAAGCTGCTACTGAAATCAACTCCTCTCAAAGGTTGTTCTTTCCTTCCCTGACAGCAATAGAATGGCCTGTTATGGGGTGTCCACTCTCCAGGTCTGTGTTGGCTATATTTTAGCTGAAATAACCATTGAGAACTGACATCCTTGTTCTGTGGGGGAGCCTTGTAACATTGTTCTTACTCTCATGGATATAGTGACACAGAGAGCCACAAGGACCAGCCATGTCCTGATCTCCAGAGCTTTTCCCATGGGATTGAAAAGCAGAGCAGTGGCTGCTGCACACTGTCCCAGTTGCTCTAGAGAGTCAAAGGCTAGAGCAGACTGCACATAGATCCAGTGCATCATCCTTAAAAGTTAAAAATCTAGTGACACGACTTGAAAAACCTTCCTATTTCTAGGTAGGCTGTAGCCCAGAGGCCCGAGTTCAGAGGTCATGAGATTTCTCACTAGCCTCGGGAAGTGGCAGCAGAAGGCTGCAGGTTTCTGTGTACTGGTACAATCCTCAGACTCAGCTGTAGGTCTGCACCCACTCAAAATCTGAGTATGTGTGCTCTTTCCTAGAGGATTTGTTCATTTCTTTTGGCCTTGGTGGAAGTACCCAGCCCAGCACAGGCAGCTGCAGGAACAGTGCTATAAGGGTTCTGGGAATAACCACAGAGACAACCTATGTGATCACCACTGGAAAAACCCACCATTCACCACCAATTATCACATTCTAGGTCTCAAGAGAGACTACAATTATTCCCTGCTCCAAGTCTAGAGCAAATCAGCATTTTTCCAGTAATTGCAGTGTAGTAACTATTGTAGATGTTGACTTTTTAATAGCAAACACTGCTCAAGCATTAGATTTACAGTCACGTTAGTTAGTTTTAGTGACTTGGGAATCAATTACCTTGCTGTGGAACATGACCAAAGATTATAGGGTAGCCCATGTAATAATTTACACTGCCATCTAGGAGGGAAACTGTAACTTCAGTGTTTCACATAGCCAGACACCCTGTTTACACAGCAATAATTCCAGTAATAACAGCCATAAAAAGGGAAAAGGGGAAAAGCAGTGACTACAAAATAGGGGGAGACCTGTGGAGAGAGCACTAGGAGGTGTTGGGAACTTTGCCATTCTCAATTATTTTTCAGAGTGATAATGGTGGTAGCATTTGGTTAATGACTGTGTTTTCCCAGTTCAATTCACTTGGGTTGATGCTGCACAGCCCTGCCCAGGAGAAGGCTTGTCCCAGCCCAGGCACTGGGACACAGCCACTCTGTTGTGTCATCAGCAACACAAATCCCACTGCCAGCCCTCACTCCCTCACTAACAACCTGCCCTCTTGACTGGTGCCAGCGCTGCTGATTTCCAGGATCAGTTTTATAGGCAGCATTTTGCCCATATTCTGCCCACCTCTCTGCTTCCCAGCACTTGTTCCCACACTTAACTCTTTTATCCCACCTGGGGCAGGAAAAGCTTGTGCCTATTTCTCCAGGCCCCTCTACACAAAGAAAACATCTTTCCTTTAACTTCTTTGAAACAAGACCACCCAGATCAGCTTTTCAGTCTGTGTTTCTAAGCAAGTTATGGAGAAAGAACATTTAATTAATGTTTTTCTTCCTGCAACAGAGTTGCTGCTGTGACCCTTTAACTAATGGCTTTGTTCATCTTTCTCTCATTTATTTCCCATTTATTTCAGTCCTCCCTTCACATGAAGCTGGCAGCTGAGCTTTTGGAAGCCTCCAAGTACAGTAGTCCCCTCACAAAACAACAAGCAGAGAAATTATATAAAAATCGGTTACTGTCATTATAAAATGAACTAGGATGGAGCCTTCCATATGCAAATATTCATCATCATACAGTAAAAAGTTTATCCTAATACATCAGACAATTCCCTTGACTTAAACCAGCAGAGCATAGTCCATTTTCAAAATTACTAAGGTTCAAAAATATTAAGACTGCTTTAAAATAATGTAATTAATAAAATGCATAGAGTTGGGCTCTGTTCTCCTTCACCTTCTGGATTCAGCCCAGAAAAGCAGGTTTTCAGAAAAATGTCATCTATCATGAGACTTGGCAACTTTTCACTCTCAGACCATAAGGTCACAGTCACTGCAGCAAGGCAGCTGTCTCTGGGATGAGGAGGAGCAGCAGAAGTATCTGACTGCAAGCCAGGGGACAAGAAAATTAGCATTGCTCTAAACGAGGAGCCTGAGCTACTGTGGGGAAAGAGCATCACAGCCTCTCTGAGTTGGTCCAAATCTGATGGGGATGTGTGACCCTACTCCAGCCACCTGCCCATGAGGTAGGGACATCTAAGCCATGATCCCCAGAGAGCAGCACAGCCCTGCTACCATCCACAGTGGTGGGTCCTAAGCAATCCTCTGCAGACCAGGCACGGGAAAGCCTTTTATCAATTGTTTCCCTTGTTATAGATTGAATGAATATGCAAAGCACAATGTATGAATGCAGTCAACTCCCAGTGCAGGTGTTTGTCCCAGTTTTGGAGGTGCAGTTTATTTGTATTTAGTTGCAGAGACTGTGGGGCATTTGGGTTTTGTTTCCTCTCCTGCTCCCATACAGCTTTCCATGAGAATTGCTGCAGAAATTCTCGTTTTGCCTGAAAATAATTATTTCACTAACCATGACTGGGTTCAATTGCTTTAATAACAGCCCTTGCAACACACTTAACGTGAAAATGTTTTCATTGTATTCAAAATCTTATCAACAACGAGTGCAGTCACCATCACTGTGTTCTGCAAAGCCAAATCTCAAATATTGGTGAGTTTGTTGTATAGTTTAATTGCCAGGTATCCTTTCTGGCCAATGGAATATGCTGCTATCGCTCATCTGAATAGAAATTCTAGCCATATTTTGAATTAAACAAGCCCAAAGAGTCATTGCAAAAGGTATCACTTAAACAATAGTTGATTTGTGTGTTATATCTGAAATCTCTATTCACCTCTCATGGTTTAATGAATTACACTTCACACCCTTCTTAGGATAGAGAGAGGCGTGTCATGATCAAACTCAGGTTATAGGTGAAGATAGAGGCATAATAGAAACTGAAATGACTCTGAGAAGTAAGTGGGAGAGAACAGATTCAACCATAATCACAACCTTTTCCATGTGAAAAACAGGCACCTAGTTTTCCTTAGCCCAAAGACTGCAACAACCCTACAGAACTGAAGAAACTACCACTATAGCAGCCATCAAATACTGGGGATTTGGTAGTTGAGAAGTTCAGTGGAGCTCACCAGTCTTCAGAAAGAAAATAACTCCTGTTTCTCACTCCCAGAAGTCACGGTGGTCATGGGGAAATGGTGCTACACAGTGCAAGTCCCACATCTCGTCTCTGAAGTAGTGTCAGACATGTTACAGATGTTCTCAAAGTGGGGATTAGATTTATAATGTTGACTTTTTATGAATCAGCACTGATCCATCCTTCCCTGCAAAAATGGAGCAGGGGATGACAGGCTGAGTGACAGGAGCATTTTTGAAACCACAGCAACTAGGGTAAGATGTTCACCTTTTTAATGCAGAGGCTCTGTGGTTTGAGACCTCCCCAGGACATGTGAAGTTCAGTTTCTCATCTCTTATTTTTGGGGAAAAATATCTACGCCACTTATTCTACAGCCTCACATATGCCTGCTAGGCCTCTTAGTCATTAGACGAAAGACATAAAGAGTCATCAAAGTGACATCAATAGGCAAGACTCTCATGTCCCAAACAGCAGCAAGCAAGGACGGCTGAGTCCCATCACTGGGACACTTCCAGGCTCTCCTGCCCTTCTCAGGGCTGGTCTTCAGCAGCTCTGGGTCTGTGTGGCCCAGTCAAATAGAGTTAGACATCACAGGGACATCACAGGTTGGTGCAAACCATGTAGATGCCAGGATGCTCAGAAACCAGACCACCACTGTGTATGGCAAGCCTTTGTGAAGTGAACTAATCAAACCCTTCGGTCTCCTTAGCTGGGGGTTAATAGTCTTTGTGGTGACCACCTGGACAGGGTATAAGACGAGCTGGGGTTTATCCTGGTGGGCCTCAGTAATGAAAAGGAAATAGTTTTCAGGTAAGTAATAGAAGCCCATGCTCCCAAAGACATCAGATAGGCAACAATCAGACTCAAGTTAAACAATAAATCAAATAACATTGAGCCTTTGTTCTAGCAGAGCACTTTATGACTGGTTCTGTGTTTATTTAGAAGATATAAGCCCATTTTAAATGTTTTCATATTAGGTGTAATTTGGATGTTTGTTATTGACTGAGTCTAAATGCAAACATGAATGGTCTGATAAATATTTTCTGTCATATAAGATCTGTTCACTGCACTTTTATGACATGAGGGCTTTCTTGCTCCGAGATTTATTTTCTGTTTCCTTCCTCTCTTTACTGGGATTGCCTCATAAAGATTAAAAAAAGTGTAAAGTAGAAATCACCGATAAAGCTGTCAGAAATGGAGCAGCCTTTGTTAATCACTGGTTCATTAGCTGGGGGAAGAAGAGGGGTCTCGAGCCAGCACAAAGGGTTTGGTGTCACAAGGCCTGTGATTTATTCCTACATCTGTCTCTCCCTCTCTCTGTGGCCAGTTTGGTACAGGATCTTACCCAGGTAAATTGATCTCTCTATGACTCCATTTTCCCATCTGTTCAACTGAGGTAATGATCTTGCCTCACAGAGATAGTGAAAACTTTCAATAAGAAAAGGTTACCTGAAAAACCACACCTGCATCTGAAATTAGGCTACCCCCTACTAACACCTACAGGATCTTCTCCTGATTTTGTTTGGTGGGCAAGTAATGGAGTAGAGAAAAACACTTGAAGGAATAAAATAGTATAACCAAAAAGTAACAGAAACTGGAAAGTAAGCTTACAGTACTTTTTATTTCAATAGCTAAAATTGTCATTTTACCACATCACCTTAGTATTTCCTGAGCCCGTTTTTAAGGTTGCAGTTATGTATTGAAATATTATCAGAACGGCTTTTTTATTTTTGCTACATTTGTTTAGAAAAATCTTTTAAAAATTATTTCAATGCCATATTGAAATGTTATCAGGATTTTCTGCAAAACGTAAAATAGAAAGCTTTTCCAACTGGTGTAAGTTTTGCAGTCCTCAGTAGAAGGCAGTGTAAAACTACAAAAATATTCTTCAAATCTGAAATCATGCAAAGTACAAAGACTATTTCAGTACAAAAAGCCTAACAAATGAGAATTGGGTTTGATTAATTCCTCGGCACAAAAGAAAGTACATTATTATGTAGCGCAGTGCAAGAAGTACATATAGATTTTGCCTAACAGGAGGCACGTTTCTGGGCTTGGCTGTCTCAGCTGACTTATTTGATGTTCCTCACAATTACCTATGCTGGCTTTTGGCATCAAAGAAGGCTTCTGGCTGACTTTCACCAGCATCAGTTGGCTGCAGCATCTGAGGAAGACGTGGGGGAGAATAATTTTGCTTTTTTCCAGCCTTGTTCTCAGGTTCTTGCCATTCACTCATCATTTGCTCAGCATGGATGAGGTTGTTCACTTGCCTTTGGATGAAGGAGGTTTTCTCTTATTAGTGGCATTTTACTTCTGTCTGTGCTGGAGCCATGCTGGTGGTCTGAGAGCATCTCTCCCGGTCTCCTCCAGCCAACAAGTGCTCTCTGCCAGCACCATGAGCCTCTTCTGGAGCTCCTGTTCCTCCCCTGGGGAACGGCCTCTCCATCTCCTACCAGTACCAATCCCTTTTTATGGACGGAAGGGGCCCTTGCCATGTCTGCTCCTTCCTGCACTGGTTTGCTTTCAAGCCATTTCAGGTGCAAATGGCAATATTCTGTGAATAGAAAGAAGTTTCTCAGGCAGAGCTTTGCTCAGCTCTGAAGAAGAGGGCAGCATGTGTCCCCTCTACCCCATGGGAGAAGGGATCTGTGATGACTTGATCTCCATCAAGGAAGGGAACCCCTCATCCCTTCTATTCTGCCTGCAAGGACAGGTATGGCTCACAGCATGTTCCATCAGGAAGATTTCCTTCTTTCTTCTCCTGGGTCCCAGACCCAGGTGGGTGCAAAGAGAAAGGAACTGGAAGAATGGCCCCTTTCTCCAGCATCACTCCACTGAGTTGTGGGTGACCCCAGGAGGGCTGGTGGCACACCCGGCTCCTCTTCAGCCCGTTATGCACACTTGAGCTGTTTGCTTTGTTTGGCCTCTTGGACGCCAGGATTACCCGGAGCTAACTGGGACACAAGCGACTTACACGTGACTCCTGTCCCTTACCACACCAGCCCCAGGCTGGAGCTGGAGGCAGCAGGCAGGATTTGCCAGCCCAGGGTCGTAGCACCAACCAGCTGGAGTTGGCTTGTCCCCACCATCCGTTTCAGCCTGTCTCATGAGGACCAAACTTTTCTTCCCTGCATAATAATCCTGCCAGCATGCACTTCCCTTGCCTAATGAAGGGAGGATTTATTGCACCAGCTCTCTGGGAATGTCGAGGTCTGCTTCCTTCCCTCTTCAGCTCTCTGAGATCCTTTAAGTAGAGTCTGTGTGCAAATTAATCAGACGCCCTGGAGGCTTATTTTGTCCAAAGCTAAAGTCCTGCTTCTCCCTTTCCCCCGCCTTTTGTGCCCCAGTTACTTAAGGGATTGTCCTGGAAATTAATGAAAGTGTGACATGGGAATAACACCCACAGTTCATCTCAGAAGGGAAGTGTTTTTCTGAAAGGCTTGACTAGAAACATCTCGTGGTTCACCCAGTAAACCTGGAGATCTTCCCAGTCGGAAGCACTGTGCCATGACAGTTGGTGTTGCCTGTGCCCTGTCCCCCATGGTTTACAGGTCCAGACCCCGTTATGAGTCAGGTCCTGCTGTGAGCAATTGCATCTTACTTTTTGGAATGAGATCCCTATGGTTTCCACCTGGTTTCCAAAGTCCTCTGCATGAATTGTCGCAAGGTCACAACTCATCAAAATCTGTTATGGAGAAAAATGGAGTGAAGGGGACAGGCTTGGTGGTGGTACATGTAACCCTCCATCTCTTTTTTGCTGGCCCTGGTCCATGGAAGGGGATGAGGGCAGCCTGGTGGCTTGGGTGACCAACTGGGCCACGTCAGTCTCTTTTTGACCTCTGGATATTGAGGCCCATTCAGTGTGTGGAGGATACAGATCGTTTCAGATTAAAAGAGGTGATGCCATTGCTTCTTCTCCAGCCAACTAGATCAGAGCTCATGAGCAATAAAACCATTTTATACCACAAATTTCAGAGGGAACATATGAATTAACCCATAGGCTAATCTGACATTTTATTTTCTAGGTCTGGCTGACCCTTGTCATGGCTACAATAAGTCAGCTGCATTGATTTACAGTGAAATTCATGTGCCTAGCAGCTTATATCATCTCTGGAAATGGATTTCAGCTCCCAAGTTACTTAGGCCCATGTTGCTTTTTAAGTTTTGAGGCTTTTTAATCTTTTACTGCCACTCAAATATGATGAGTTAAGGGTTGTGCAATCAATAAGAGTTAGGCCATTGAACACCTCCCACAGGGAGGCAGGCAGTTAGACACCTTCAGCAAATCCTGAATGTTCTTTGAAAGCATTTTCCTCACCTTCCATGCGTTTCAGATGTACCATATGGGGGAAATAGCATTGACTTCTGTAAAGCACTGCACCTCTTACGGATGCAAATCAGGGAGTAAGTGTGAATATTACTTCATGACACGACACCTCGTCCAGCCCGTTAGTGCTAATTAATGCAGTTCTGGGTGTAGACAGTATTCATTAAGCTTTTCTGAAGCTACTAGAAATGTTCATGTAACAGCTCACACATTCTGATGGCACCCACAGTCCTCTCACCACGTTGCCTATAAAGTATTTTGGTTCTTTAATCTTCGCTAACAAGAGTGGGAATGAATTGTCAACAGTAATTCTCCAGCACAAGGCCATGATGTTTCCTCCTAGCTTTATTATCAGGAACCAAGACAAAGGAATCAGCTTGTTTTTATTTTGACACAGAGGCATCTGGTTGCTGGAAGCTGGATTTTGTGTATGTCAGAGTTAAATATATGGGTTGCTGTTCTGGTTTTGGGACTTGCCATGATAGGAACCAGCTTGGAAGAAGCATGGCCCTTCCCTGCTTCTAATCATTGCAATGACAGTAGCTTTGCTGCCTCCAGACTGGATGTTTGCTACCAGGGTATATTGTTTGGCTAATGCCAGCTCCAGAGACCTTGTAAGATTATGGAATTTCTTTGAAGAAAAGGACTTTTGCTGCTGCTGCTGAATTATAACTGGGAAATGTAGAGAGGAATGTGCATGATATGACTAACATTTTTGCTAGGGAAGAAACTCACATCTGGCCAGTTTTTCTCGGAAAGAAGAGTGCAATGGATAAATGAGAAGAACTAGGGCAAAATCCTTGTCCAGTTCTGGGGGAAAACCACTCTTTCTGACTGAGTAATCGTAATCTGCTCTTGGCAAGGACAATACTCCACTGTCTTTTCACATTATAAGAAAGAGTTCCCATTTCTAAGTTCTTTGTTAACTCCATCAGGTACCTAGAGGATGTTATCTTCACTTAGACAAGCAGATTATTTTTAATACAAATGTTGCTTTGTGAATTAGAGGATGAAGGAAATGTAGCAGGAATATCTCCCACCATTGCAGGAAATGTTAAGCATTTCCTTTTGGGTAAATGTTGTTCATGGGGCCTTGGATGGGTAGGAGAGGTCCTCTCCTTAAAAAGAGTATGAGGAAGATGCAGCTTTAGGTTTCACCGCTTTGAGGGTCCAACTGCTCTTAGGGCACACCCCACTGTATCATGTGGCATGAGTAAAGATGCTCTCTTGCTGTCTCCAAAGTATTCCAAAACCCATGCCTGTTTTGTGCCAAGGGAAGAGACTGGATTATTTTAGAGAGCTGGTAATTTCAAGCTAAGTGTAATGAAACTCCCTACACTTGCTCTGAAAGCAGAACAGTACAATTTTAGGCAGAGGGAACTTTGGTTTCCAGTATTTGCTGCTAAGCATGAAGCAAATTACTTTCCAATTAGAGGCTTCCAATCTCTGCTGCTGTTTATTTAACCTACCAGGAGAGCTCTTTTTTCACCAGGTGAGTAAAGCTGCCCCACATCCTGGGTCTGCTCTGGGTTTGGAGGCAGATCCTGCCAGGAGAATTACCTGGAAGGGCAACGTGTGCCATAGAGCAAAGGGTGGGGAAACTGCCTTGAGGCTTTGCTACTTGAAGGATCATCCTACCCTAAGGGCAAAGTCTGTGGCTTTGGCACATTCCTAGAGAGCAACAAGCACAAGCAGCCATCTATATGGTGAGTGCACCTTTGAAGCAGCTTCACCTTCGATTTCGGTGAAAATCCACGAGAGAAGATGATTTTTCCTTGCTAGTTCTAATCAGGGTAAGGACTGAGTCACTGCTGGGGTTCATGCTCTTCCTCAGACGGAACCTGCTTGAGACACATTGCGGCCTTTGTTGAAGGAAAGAGCAGAACAGCATTTGGGAGGCAACTTGGAAGTTTTACCTTTCTCTGAAATTATAAGGTTTAAAATTCCAGGAGGTTTTGCAGTTTGTGTTCTGGTGGTTTGCCCCTCAGGGTTGCTTCAGCAGCTGGATGTACATGTGGATTAGATGAACCCATAAAACCACAATCTTTACCCTTGCAATGGAGCCATGGCCACCCTGCACTTCCTGCAGCATGCATGGATACCTTTTCTGCTTCTTGCCCCTCTGTCCTGACCTTGAGATCACCTCCAGAGCAGAGCTGGGCCACCGTAGCTGCTTGGTTGTAACCCTCAGCAGCCAGAGGTCAGAACTGCCTCAATACTTGCCCTCTTATTCAAAGCCATCCCCTTGGGTGGAGCGAGCTGGATGGGTGAGCCTGCCTGGGGCTATATGCACAGCTCTGTGTTTATGCCTCTGCCCTTAAAAACAGGAGAGGGAACGGTGCTCATGCTGTAGCATTTGGTTAATTGTATCCAGAAGGATTTCGCAGCTCACTTGCCCCTTCATGTCCAGATAGAACATAAAGACTCATGGTCTTGACTTTGAGTCTGACAGCAAATCAAACCCAGCAACATTCTCAGTTAAAATGAGGCATTCTTGCTCCTTCACCACCACCATGTCAGGAGAGTGACTTTGTCATCTTGCTGTGGGGAAAAGAGGGAATGTATCCTGTATCCCGTGAAAGTCCCAGATCCACTCTCACCATGAGCATCCTCGTGGTGGCATGAGTGCCAGCTGAAAACAACTGAAGGAAAGTGCTCACCCCCACACCTCCCCTCCCAAAGCAAACCTCTTCCCAGCCAGTCTATTCCAGAGCATGACACAGCAGCTGCTTCTGTTTTGACCCAGTGAGAATAACCCGTCCCACAGAGAAAATACTGATGGGGGGGGCAAAGCAGTAGAACAAGGTTTAACCACAGGCATCATGGTGTGGGTGCTTCATGCTGTGCATGCTTAAATCAATAAAACAGCACTTTTTGGAGGCCCACACGTACTGTCTTTCTTGACTGATCTAATTATTTAATAGTGACACCCTGGCATGAGGGCTACTCTAGCGCAATGTGTAGATATGTCCTATTGCTGGGCAGCATCCCCACTCTTTTACACCGTGACAAGCTGCACCCTTCACCTAGACAGGACCAGGGGGAAAATCACCAGAAGGGAGGCTGCCCTATTTCCCAGGGCTTCAGCCTGGCAGGAGCTGCTCTGTCTCCAGCCCCAGGGATGCTCGAGGACCCTGCTGCCCTTCTCTCCTTCCAGCCGGGACTGTGCTCGGAGCATCCCCGCTGCTCTCGCCCGTCTCCGTTATCATCTCATGGCGTGCACGCGTGGGCAGGGGGGTGAATCCCGCCGCCTCGCACCCTTTCTCCGCGCGTCCTTCCATCCCTTCATCCCTTCATCCTCCTCCCGGAGGCGAGGGGGAGCCCAGATGTTGGCAGGCCCGAGCCAGGTTCATCTGTTTCACATGACCCAGCGCCAACTGCTGCTCACTGCCCTCCTCCCTCCTTCCTCCTCCTTCCTCCCCCTCCTCCTCCTCCTCCTCCCTCCCCGGCTCCAGCCTCGCAGCCTCGCAGCGCGGCAGCGGCCGCGCAGGAGCCGGGCGCCGGGGGCCGGCAGGCGGGGAAAGGGAAGAAGAAGGGGGAAAGGAGGGTTCCAGCATCACGGCAGGGAGGATGGGACGGCCCTAGGAGCGGCCGGGAGCAGAGGGAAG
>WBMY01003213.1:0-174326 GCA_013397315.1 Donacobius atricapilla | reverse complement strand
GCGGCCGGCAGACTGGGTGCGGCGGGGATGCGCTCGCCCCGGGCTCGGAGCTGAGGGGCCGCCGGGGCCGCCGAGGCAGCGGGAGAAGGTAACGGGGTCTTTGTCTGCGGAGGGGAGGCGAGGCGGGCCGGGGCTCCCCTTCCAGCCCCGGCCCCCGGGGAAAGCCCAGCCGCAGTGTGCGGGCTGCTCCACGCCCCCTCCCTCCATTTACCTCAAACGGGGAGAAATGTGGGCAGCAGCTGCTTTGCCTGGCCTTTCCCAAAAAAAAAAAAAAATAAAAAATTCCCCAACCCCGAATCCTTGAATTCGGTGGGCGAGTAACGGAGCCGAGCGCGGCGGCTTGGGGAAGGAGACGGTGTGTGGGGGGAGAGAAGCCGGTGCTGTGATTCCTTCCCTCCTTCCCAAGCAATCTGGCTGTCTGTCCCCGCTGACTGCCAAGA
The DNA here is from genome assembly GCA_013397315.1 of Donacobius atricapilla. Classification (NCBI taxonomy): domain Eukaryota; kingdom Metazoa; phylum Chordata; class Aves; order Passeriformes; family Mimidae; genus Donacobius; species Donacobius atricapilla. Next base: position 173,886 of record WBMY01003213.1, on the reverse strand, counting down.
TGGACTGCTCCTTCCCTTCCCAAATGGCTGCAGCAAGTTTAATGCAGAGCTGGGGGCTTCGCTAAGGGGAAAGCTCCCGTCTTGCTTTTCCTTTCCGCTGTGCACCTTTTCCTGAGTCGGGAATAGAAAAGTTGCTCCAGATTCAGGGCTAGAAAAGACAAATGTATAGCTCTGCTTCCAAACTGTGCCTCTATGGGAGTGCATCTGCACGCCTTGCAGACTGGCTCCTCGTAAGGAGGGCTCTTGGCCGCATTGTTACCCGCTGGCTGCTGGGGAGGGCAGGAGAAAAGTTGTTTCAGACCTCTCTATAAAATTTCCAGGAGAGACAATTGTTTCTAATAATAGCCCTGGCAGCGGTTTAGCAATACAGCACACACAGATTCGAGGAGATCTAGCAAATCTCTCCCAGGCAAGTCAGGTCGCAGGGAGAGCCGAACTCCCAGCTTGTTGGTTTGGTTTGGGATTTCGAAACGTTGTCCTGAACAAAAACGCCGGCACGGCTGGCCCTTTCCGCCGGCGAAGGGGGTGTGGTGCCTGTGCCGGCGCGCTGCACTTGGTGGGCTCGGCTGAGCCAGGCTTTCCCCGTGCCTCGTGTTTCCCCCGGGAGAGGCTGGGTCCTGGCTCTGCCCGGCGCCAGCTGGATATCGGGGTGTCTCGGACCCCGTTCCCTTTAGATTGGCCCCCGGGGTCTGGTGCGCATCCCCCGCCCATGCATGGAGGGGACTGTCACGGGCGCGGGTGTATGTGCCATCTTCCCTGCCCAGAATTGCCTGCCAGGCACCAGAGAATTCCCGATGGAGCTAAACCCTCAGGCTGTTCCCTTCCTCCTGGGGCTGAGGCAGAGGGCCCGCCGGAGGGCTGCTGCCTGCACACTCCCTGGGACCGTGACGCTGACCCTGGCGATCGTGTGCCAGCTCATCTTGGTGGCTCAGAGCTGCTTGGCTCAACCTTCCTGGCACAAGTTGCAGGTAGCCTGTTCTCTTCCAAATATTAATATTTGGAAGGTGGTTTTAAGCATTGGTGCCAAGGCAGGTATGTACCACGCTCTGCAGGAGGGCGAGCTGCTTGTGGGGTGGTTTCTGCAGCCCAGCTGTGCTGCTGAGCAACGGGGTTGTGGCAGAAGCATGAGGAGGTAAGGATTTATTGCTTCTTGGCACAAGAGGGGATACTTTGAAGGGTCTTCAGCTCAGTACTGCCTTGTGCTGCTGCTGAGGTCAGCTGTGTCCCTCAGAGGCCCAAACGGGCTGAAGGAGTTGGCATTGCTCATCCATCATGCTGTGGGATCAGTTTCCACAGAAGGGAGAAGTGCACCAGTGGAGCATAGCACGTGGATTTATGCATGTGGAAAATAAACATTTTGTTCTTAGGTGAATTTTTATTTTGAACACCCAGGTTAAAAATATGAGAGCTCTGCTGTTATTTGAACATAGATGCACCAGTGTGCCACTCACAGCCCTTTTGGGCAAGCTTCTCATGTCTCCTTTTAGACTATTTCTGGTGGTCCTGTTGTTGCATGTCTGAACTAGTTATTGCATTAAAAATGCAGCTTAATATTTGGTGATACCTGTAGTCACAGCATTGGGTTGCTCGGGGCCCTACAGCAATGCAGCATCACTTGGTGCAGAGAGAGATCCTGTCAAACTGTTCAGCCAGGTCAAGAGCTTCAGCTAGTGCACTGGGTGTTGTTAGGAGGGGCATAAGACTGGGAAAGACTTCCCAGGTCGTGGAATCTAGTCCCACACATCACAGGTAATTACAGTGGTACATATCCCCTTTGTTGCTACTGTTACTGTGTGAGTAATAGCAGAAGGTTTGGATCAGTTTTGAGTGCAGCTTAACAGCAAAGCCAAAGTGAAACTGCCGGTATGGATGAAGGAGAAAATGCTGTGTTGGGGTGAATTGGAAAGGGGCTGAGGAGTCACTGAAGTCTCAAGCTGCAGTCTGTTAGGACTATGAAGGAAGGGTCATGCACTGCAAGAGGGATGACACGTGGAGAGGGTATTAAGAGTGTGTTGATCCAGCATTAACCAAATTTGGGATCAGGGCTTAGTGGTGTCCCCCGAAGATGCAGAAAGGCATGGTATGACCCACTTCTTGTGAGCTGGATCGCTCGGACAAGCAAAGGTTGCTGTCACGCCCAGGGCCACACTTATGCTCAGCTCTCAGGAAACTTGGGTTTCTTTTACACAAAACACTCGGAGTTTGAGGAAATCAAGGTTCCTGGTTCTGGTTGAGCTGCACCCAGAATCTCCATCTGGGTGGGAGCCATCCCACAAATGCCCATGTCTTGGGAAGCTGGGGGGACATGCTGTGGGGTCAGCCGTAAGAGCAGGTAACAGTAGCTCCCTGGGATCCCCATGCCTCCTCACAGGATGGGGTGCACAGCTGGCTCCCAAGGTCACTCAGCAATGCCAATCTCCAGTTATCCTTGCTGGCTTGCTCCTTCCAGCAGCTGGAGGAGAGAATTGCCCTGCAGGCCCAGTTCAAGCAGAGCTCGGCAGCCCAGCAGGCAGCAAGGTCTGACAAGGTTAAGCTGTGATGGAATTGCCTACAAACCTCCTCCAGCTCCAAATCCCAGGTTGTCCCAGCCTCGCTCAGGTTCCCTAAGCCAGCAGTGCATTGCCTGGCATGGCCTCAGGGACCACTGCAACTGACAGCATCCACTGATATTTCTTCTGCTCCCAGACTTATAAAAACTTAAAAAGTTTTGACTTATAAAAGCCTAATCCCTAGCCCTCCTGTAAATCTCAGTATGTGCCATATCCTAGAAAGCCACAATTTTGCGAGGCTGCACAATGAGTTAGAGCCCCTGTCTTCTTTTCTTGGGATGAACCTTGTCAAGGACCAAAATTACTTTGATTGCTTTTCTGTCTGATCTGACACTGAGAGGAGACCCCAGACAGATACAGTTCTGAGCTTCTGGGAACACTTTCATGTTGATGAATCACAAGCACACAAGTTTTGATCCTGTCTCCTCTGCTCCAAGCCACCTTTGTGCTCCCATCTGCTCACAAGTCGATGTCAGCCTGAAGGTTTACTCCTTGCCTGCGGTTGGCTCTAGTAGGGTGCCTGCCAAAAAAAGTAGAAGACCCTGATGTGCCTCCCCTTACCAGCCCCAAGTCTGGTGCCAGATACCCTGCGTGCCTCTCTGTGGGATGAGGTGGGACTTCAGCCCTTGCCCTGCCTTAAAGTGGAGAGGAGGCCAGAGGAGCTGGGACCGTCTGATTTCCAGAGCCATCAATAATGTTCTTGTTTACAACCCACCCCGCTCCTTTCCTAACAGATAGACAATACTTCTGCTGTTGTCCTGAGCTTCTCTGTGACACTTTCACATGATGTGGAACAGTTGCTGCTTCCCCACCCTCAAGAAAAGATCACTAGTGGGTAGCTAAATGATCTTTTCACCCTCTGCCTGCACTGGTGGGATGAGGTGTGATTTAGTTTAGAAATCTTTGGGAAAAGTCACTGAGGGAAAAAAAAAAGGCAAGTTGACTTTTTTTTTTACTTAAATTCACTGTAAAATGAAATCTCCTGGAAAGCTGCAAACCAAAAAAGAGGTCGATATTCCCAATTTGGCTAGAGAAATCCTTTTGTATGTACACTTCCACACGTAATGCCTAACATTTTGACAATGGCTGTTGGGCTTGCCAACCCACTAGGCTCAGGCTCTAGTGTTTGGATTATTTATTTATTTTTCTTCTTGGAAGTCTCCAGATCTCTCAATCAAAATAAACCCGCCCTTGTTTGGGTTTCCTGGCCATGTGGGATTGAACGTGGCTGCAGCTGTACCACACACGCTGTAAGCACTGCTGGCATCCCATCCTTCCCAGCTGAAATATTTCACAGGGAAGTGCTTTAGAGATAGTGGAGCAGCCACGAGCTGCCCTGGGTTTATGCAGGACAAGGAAGGGATGGAAAGCTGCTGCATTAAGTGAGCAGCTTGGAAAGGCAGCACAAAATCTGAGGCTGAAATGTGGCACCTGTCCTAGAGAGGGGAGTGTGGATTGAGCATTTTTCACATTTAAACATGGTTTCCCCCTTGCTGTGCATGGGGAATGTCTCTCCTGGCTACCCCCACCACGGGTTTTGTGAAGACACCCATCATCCCAACACGTGGCTGCCACGTGTGTGCTCACACATTCATTTCCTGGTGAAATGGGGCACGCAAGGGGACAGGGATGATTTAGGGGATGTGTAATCAAACACAGTGCTTCCTTTGTGCACACACACATCCTCCCCCAGCATGGAAGCATGCTGGAAAATAAATTTGCACCATACTCCAATTATGAACTGCAAAATCCAAAAGAGAAAAAAGTTCTATCTGAAGTGGTCTGGGCTCCTTGGGATGCTTTGCATCCCTGCTGGGGTGGTTATGCAGTCAGTGAAGGTGTCACCTGGGACTGTGCTGCAAGAGGTGATGGGAATTGGGAAAAGAGACCTGTTCCTCATCAAGACCAGGGAGAACTGCAGGGAAGCACCGAGTCTGCTTTGCCTTTGTGTTGCACCATGGAATGTGCCTTCTGAAATGCTCTGGGAGTGCTGATGGCAATTCTAAGGGAAATCTGCAAATCCAGTGGTGCTGAGGTGTGTCCTCACTTTCTCAGTCCCCTCTCCCAGGCACAGCTGATTGTGTACATGGCAGAAGGCTGCTCCAAAATGGGTATTGAATCCTGGGAGCTTAGGGCTCAGGGGTATTAGATGTAGCTGCTGAGTTTGCAGACATTGCATCAGGCTGTTCCCTCTTCTCTTCCCATCCTTAACTCTTCTGCATCGATTCTTCATAGTGCTAAAGAGCTGCTGAGTTTAGTTCCAGAGAGGAACATCCTTCCCTGGCTCTTAAAAAGCAGAGGCATATAGTAAAAAACAGCTTTGTATTGTGTTTATTCCAGGTCTCTCCTATGCAAAGGTTACAGACTGTCCATATTTAGTATGTCATGAGATGTCTTGATGCAGAGATGACCTGGTCTTGCTGCACCAATAGCCAAAGAATTCTCAATACAGGTGATGCAATATCCTGGCATTAGTCAGGCAGTGAATATATAAAAGCACAGGCTGTGTCCTGAAAGTAGTTTTCCATGCTTGAGCCCAGAGTGGGGTAAGTCTGAGCTCCAGTCCTCACCAGACAGACACACAAGTGTTCACCATCAGGAGCTGTCAGGACTGGAGAGGGCAAGTTAGACCCCTTCATACCCCTCATCCAGGGTGTGCAGAGAGAGCCCATGGGAGATGTTCCAGCCCTGCAGCCCCAGCTCTGCCCCACTCAGCAATGGATGCACTTGGGAGCGAAATGAAAAGGGACAAACCAGACTTCTGCAAGCAAGACTGGTTTCTGAAAACACCTGCATCTCTGAGGATGAGTCAGCTCCTTGTCATCTGAATGTGCTCTGCATCTAACCCTGTCCTGCCTGTGAAACCCAGCTGAGGGATGATGCCCACCCTGCACTGACCCTGTCAGCTGCTGCTGCTCAGGCAGAACCGCTGGCAGCTGCCCAGCCTGGGCACCGCCACAGCCCTGGCTCTCGACATCAAATCTGTGTCAAACCTGCTGATTAGCAGTGGCTGCAAACAACCCGGTGACATATTTTCCCACTGGAAGCATATCAGTTCTTGTAGTGCTATTCAAAACAAGAAGGGAAAAAAAAACCCCAAAACCAAACAACAGTTCTGTACACAGATTAACATTTTGCTGCCTTTTTTTTTTCCACATCTGGAATGACTTTTGTAAGTGTGTTTCCTATTATGTGTTATATGTAACACTGCTCAGTGCTCTCTATTGACCCACTCTGTTACAGTACCAGAGTGATGCACTGCCCAGTGCCTTGGCTCCATTGATCAGGCCAGCACCACTCACACCTCCCAAGGCTTAGTGATTCAGTAGTTACAAAACACTCAATGAGCACTAAAAGGACACTTCAAGCCATAAATCTTAATTTGTCCTTTAAAAATATTTCACACATACTATCACTTCCATTGCTTTGGGTCACTTTGGTCATCTTCCTATGAACCTACATTGATTTTTTTTTCTCCAGCAATCACATTAGTTTCAATAGCAAATAAATCCTCCTGTTTTCTTCTGTAACTAAACAAAACCTCCCGCGAATATGTTCCCAGAAAACTTGGATGCTCTTATGTAATTACACCCTGTCTGCATGCACAAACAAGTGATATCTGGAACATTTGGATGAAAGTATGCAACATTTCAAGTGTGAAACTGTACAAAAGTTTAAAACTTTATGTGTGTTTACAAGGAATTTAAAAAGTCAGGTGTAGGAGAGATTAATAGGCATGATAACATATTTTGGAAAAATGATAATAAATAATAATCTATTGCCATGTACTTCATTGCCACATGGTCATTATCTTATGATGACTCACAGTGCTTGCTGCAGAATATAGTAGAGAATGAACCAGAAGGTGACCAGGAGTCCCTGCAAAGAAGTTGATGTGACTTATAAAAGACTTCAAAGTCCCTCATTGGTAAAGGATTTCCCTTGTAGATAATTTAGATCATTTTCCCTTAGATCGTGCTGTGTTCTTTGTGCATAGCAAACAGAGTGAATACAGAGCTCTTCCAGGGGAAGCAAGACCCTTCCAAGGTATATCTTGGTTTTCTTGAAGCACAGCTATGCTCAGAAGTTGATGAAGCACCTGTCCCAGGACCACTCCACTTGTCCTTGTGCAAAGACACCAGACATCCTTTATCCTCTTTCCCTCTGGGCCTCCCATTTTAGCTGATATTTGTTTCTTTGGGCTGCATTAGGGACTGGCAGTGTAAATGATGGATCATCACAGCTCTCATATGCAATGTGCAAACATGGGATGAAACTGCAGAACTTGCCTTAGAGGGATTATTATCCGGAAAATAAGTTCACCCTGGGTGAAATAAGAAAGAAAAGCTCACCAAATAAAGATATTCACAGACTTTGGCTGAGCTGAGTTGGATCAGAAGAAGTTTATGTGCACGGGAAGTTATTCTGGGTGTTAACTGGGAAGCTGGCAGCAAGGAGGATTGTCTACCTGTTGTCTTATTAATAGAGCTTTGAGGGGGACTATTTTTTGCATTTTTTTTTTCTTGTGATAGTGGCAGTTTTTCAGTCCTTGGGCATTACTTTGGCATGCAGAAGGATAGCATAGTCTGGATGAATAGTCCCAAGGTCTTTAAGGTGGGATGAGGCTGTGATCTGCCCTTGCCATTCCCCTTCCACTTCCATAGGATTCCACTACCCTTTGGCTGTAGTGGTTTCATATGGATCAAGTGGTTTCACTTTCTGCTGCACATGCAGAAAGGCTGTAAGAGCAACATGGGCTTCCCAAGTAAAAGTGGAGGAGGTAGCTACAAGTTCCCAATTTGAGGCAAAGTTTTAACAGCTCTGGCATGTTCTTGACCTAAAAATGCTAGCCCAAAGCAGGTGACCATGCTGAACCACCTGCACAACTGACCACAGCTGAGTCAAGGTTTATCAAAACACACTTCTGCTGTGTGCAGAAGAGGATTCAAGTCTGTAAGATTTAAGACTTCTGTGACCACCGAATACTCTAGACTAAAAACAATAAATAATACTGAAGACTGTGTAACCTCCCTGTGGTCAGCCTCAGCTCCAGAGCTCAGAGGATGCTCTGACCAACCACATCAAAACTCCTACACTCTCCACTCCTGCCTTGTAAATAGTGGGGATAATTCTTGGAAGCTGGTATATTTTTAAACTGGCGAATGGTTTGTTTCCTTGCCAAGAAAGGGAAGGGAAAGAGTTACAGGGGCGAAGGAGTCAAACATAGTAAAAAGTCTGCATTGGGAATGCTTTCTCCTCCTGCCTCAACATCAGAAGGCAGGGAGGGTGCAGGAATTTCTGCTTCTCCTTTGTATTTGAAAAAGATTTAGATCTGTATTATTTTCAAGAAAGAAAACAATACGTGACCTAAACCAGCACAGCCTCCATTCTAGTGAGGAAGCTGGTCTGTCCAGGAAAGGACTTTCTTATCTCAGGATATAACTGAAATCAGGCCATTGAGGCCAGCTGCACTCAGAGCAGTAATTTAGGCATCTGCTGGGTAATGCCCTGCTCAGTTTAGAATGTGGTGTTGGAATTAGATTTCATTCTGACTACACAGCTCAAGTACCAAGTGTTTTGAGGTTAAGACGCGGCATTCCCGGCTTTAAAGTTCGCCTGAGAGTTATTGCTTGATGTTGTAAATGGACTTAAGGACCGTAGGAGACGGTTTTTCATTTCAGCCCTGATACAGTAAGCCACTTAAACACTTGCTTATGTCACACTGAAATAAAGGGGATTTATGGACATAGCTATGGGCTTTGCTGAATCAGAGCATTTTTGCTGAGCGCTGTTTAGGGGAAGCATGAAAAATAACCTGTGCAGATCTCCCTGGGTGATGCTGAGCCCGAGCAAGGCTGGAAAGCACTGTGTGGAGGAAGCGAGGAGCCCCTGGGCAGGCCAGGAATTCTTTTGTCCGCTCCTAAGACAAAACAGGGAAGTCACCAGGTCACTCAGCCTGTAGCTTGCCTTAATTTTTGTCCCATCGCTCCCTGTCGGCATCCACACAATGGCTGGGCCGCGCCATCCGTTCCAATGGCGCTTCCGACAGGGTGACACTGTGGCTGACACCGTCCCACCTCCCTTCTCGAGGAGGACTCTTCTTTCTAATTACTGAAGCTGTTCTCCTCTCTCCTGACAGATAACCATTTGCAGAAATGGTCGCATCACTTGATGCAACGCCTCTTAAACACATCCCTGTGCAGATCCCCTGTACGAAGGGTAATGTCAAGCACCACTCCCTTCAGTGGGATAAGTGAGGATTTTAAGACCTGTATCTATAATCACGCTTTTGACAATTCTTCCTCCGTTCACTAATCCTTTGGAAAAGACATTAATTTTTCAAGGAGCGGGGTAAAGAAGCTCTCAGGGAAAGCCAAAGGCCTCACACGCAATACATTCCTCTGGTCCTATCAAACCTGTGGAGGTGCTGCATCATTGTCAGCTTCTGTTTTCTGGCCAGTCAATCTAGCTGTGGACAGTGCATGTATTTTACAGAGGCTCAAAGCACTTCAATAACTGGGAAACCCACACTGCTTTAGAAAGTGAAGTCTGGTTATGCATCAGCCATTGGCTACTTCTCTTCTATCACCATTGTCCATATCTACAGCATATTTCTGTGGCCTTTCTCCTCAGCTTCAAAGTTCCATTTGCCACCAAGTTCCCTTGAATTTGAATACTTAAAAGGTTCTTCCTGTTTATTTGAATATGCAGCATCTTGGTTTTCATACCAAAGTACTGCTAGAAGGTGACAAATACCTGAGAATACTGCTGGGATACCCTTCCTAGGGGAAAAAACAACTGGCTTACAGCTAACCTCTCCCACTCGAGAGTACCAAATAGCCTTTTCCATAAGAAATAATAGCATGAACAAATTAGAATGAAAAAATGGTGTCTAATGAGCTCCCACTTCTTCATACCCAATACCTGGAAGCGTTCAAGGAGAGGTTGGATGGGGCACTAAGCAACCTGATCTAGTGGGTGGCATCCCTCCCTGTGGCACAAGGGCTGGAACTAGATGGTCGTTAAGGTCCCTTTCAACCCAAACCATTCCATGACTCTGTACAGCTTATTTCAGAAAGTCCAGCTTCTCTTCTGAACTGCGTTGCTGACCTTGGCTACATGGACCTCTGCACACAAGCCAGGAGTAATGGGCCAAATTAAAATCATTTTTCTGCCTCTTGAAAAAAACAGTAACACAAACTATTTACCATTCATTTAGGACAGACTTGTGGAAATAAATAGTGGAAATGAGGACTGTATTGAGGAGCACCAGTTTCTCCTGACGTCTCATCCTCAGAGCTTCAAGGCACTGAGGCACAGGTGCCTCAGATATTGCCCATTTTAGTGAAAAGGAAGAGCAGGGAAGTGAGTATGTGTGAGGGCTTTGGGCTTGGATGAGAGGATGGCATGAGTAGAGCTGCAGACCATGGTGATGTGCTCACCGGTGCAGGGCAGTGGGTAAGCCCCATGACTGGGACAGATGAACCAAATTTGCATCAACAGTTATCTTCCTCCTCTCCTTTAGGTATTTTTTCCCATCAAGTCACACCTAAAAGACTAGATTTAAGCATTGAAACAGGCTTTCCAGGGAAGTGGAGTCACCATCCCTGGAAGTGTTTGAAAAACAAGTAGGTGTGTCACTTCACAATATGGTTTAGTGGTGGGCATGATGGTGTTTGCTTGAAGGCTGGGCTTGATGTTCTTGGAAGTCTTTCCAATCTTAATGGTTCTGTGATTTTATGACTGCAAAAACAAGCAAGGCTCAGGGCAGAGCCCAGCCAGTGCTCGTCCTCCTCCTCACATCCCGTCTCCCAGGTCCCCATCAAGGGTCAGCCCTGTGGCTCAGCTCTTTGCACGGTCTCACAGCCATCCTCATCCCAGCCACCATCAGTAACATTTATTAGGTGCAGATGCAGACCAGCAGTGGGGAGGATGCCCTGCAAACACATGGAGTTAAAAGAAAGATAGTCCAGTCCTCCAGGCTCTTGAGGTGTGAGTGCAGGACAGGAGATGGCAGATGGATGCAGGCACATGAAGAGGAAGTGCTGGTCAGTGTGACAGGCAGCCGTTTGCCAGACTGGCCCCAGTTCAGCGAAGTGAAGGGCTGCCACATGCACAAAGCAGTGCAGACATCAAAAACACACTGCTTTTCCTCCCTCCCTCTCTCGACAAGCTTAGGAGTTGCCAGGATGAGAAGGAGGTAAGAAGTGGTCAAGTGGGAGCAGGATGTTTAATCTAAGAGTTTACTGTAATCAGTGGGCTGTCATCTCTCCCTATCTCCTTTCAGCGGCTCTGTCCAAACAGTGGACAGAGTGACAAAGATTTTTGTGGATTCAGCACAGTAATTGCCTCCCGTACAGGCAGTGAGCGTTTAGGAAATACTCTGTCTCCAATTATAATTTCTGATGTGATTCAAGGAAGAAAATGCTGTATTTTTCTTTATTCCTGCAGTCACCGGCTAATGAAATGTGCCACGGATATTTATAGAACTGACATTGTAAATAGCATTTGCATTTGGTGCCTCTGAGTTATTTAGTGTGACGGTGCTTTCACCAGGAGGGCTTTTTCATTTTGAAAGGGAAAGGTTCTCTTTGGAGCCGCTTCCTCCTATCGCCTCAGCTGTTTGTGTTGGATGGAGCAGTTCTGTGGGCAGTTGTGATAAGTAAGTGACAAAGTGTTGGGTGTACAGGGATTAGCTGAGTGTTGTGAAGGTTTTGGGGCTGTGTCACAGACAGTTTATAGGATTCTCCGAGACAATGTTTGAGTTACAGTGAATATGAATAGAGAGGAGGGCAGTCACCAGAGCACTTCATGGCACAAAGGAAAACAACCGCCAGCCTGCCTTCCCTAGGAAACCCGTTGTGTAAATATTTGGGTAGAAGCCTCCAAAGGAGATTTAAAGTCTTGTGATAAAGGTAACTAAAATGTCCTTTCCTTCAGAAAAACAGCTGCAATTCAGAAAATCCCATGAGTAAGCACAAGACAGATTTCCTTTCTGTAGCATCTCTGTATTAGAGTGAACAAACATATATGTCAGGACTTGCTGTCACTGATGGACCTCAAAACATTTTGCAAAGGTCAGAGTCAGTTTTTCCATCCTCAAGGTGTAGAAGCCAAGGAGCAGAGAAAGAATGCATGCCCTGCATGAAAGGAATGAGGAGATGTTGGAGTGCATGCTGAAAGAATCAGCTCTCCTGCAGACTACTCCAGCTCCTCAGCGACAGAAACACATTGCTTCAGGTCCGAACGTGCGTTACAATCAGTATCCGTGTTTGGGTATTGAAGATTTATTATGCCTTTACATACTCATGTATATTAATGACAGAGTTTTTTAAAAGCACTCATGCTCAGTTCTTCAAGCACTTTGGGGGGTCATGCTGCATGTGCAGGCACTAAAAGAAGTGGCAGATTTTCAGAAAAAAAAAGTGACTTACTGAGCTGGTTTTTGGGGGAAAAAATGTGCTCTGCATTTCGGCACAAAATTTCCATCTGAGCTCATGTTAAGTCTGGCCCGTGAGATGCTCGTGGCCCATATTCACACCCAGCGCATGCAGCTTGCCGCCATATGGGTGAACTGTTAGTGTTCAGGAGTGTGTAACACAGTTCCACCTCTTCACATGTCTTGAGAAGCTTTGGAAATCTGAGGGATTGGTGTGGATACAGCATCCTGGAAGAGCTGCTGCTGAGTGAGCAGCAGGAATAACTGGGGAACTCGAACTAGGAACTGTCTCACCTCGCTTGAAATGTTTGAGTGTTCTCTCTGCTTTGACCATCAAGGGCATCTCAGCTGTTAGGCTGAACTTGGCTTTTTAATTTCTAGAGTTAGGGAAGAGGGATCCTGCCCTCCAGAAGGAAAGCGGGGGTCTGTGTTGGTACAGGAAATCTGACTGAGCTCACTGTGAAAACCAGGACTTGATCAGGACTGAACTCCTCTGTTCCCTTGCCACATCAAGTGTCCTCCCCTTCTGTCAGTTACCCTTCTGTCAGATACCGCTCTATCCTTTCCTCTTCAACCATTGATTCTTTGGATGGGATTTTGCTGGGATTTTGCTTTTTCAAGGTGAGGGAAAAGCCATGCCTTTGTGCCTCTTAGTTCCAGTTCCTCATAGCTTGGTTCTCCCCATCCTTCTCTGGGTAAGAGCCTTGAGAAAGGAGAACCTCAGTTCAGTCCTGTGGTCTCCCTCCATCCAAATTCTGGTACTCTCAGCTCATTTTGGTGACCTGCTTCCATCTATAGGGCTTAGGTGTTGATTTCCCTTCCCTGATTGCACAGGGGAGCAGCAAGCATTCCCTGACTGGTTTCGCAGGAGCCAGCAACAGCCGTATGCATGGCAGGGCAGCAGAGTGCAGAGCAGCCAATTTGCACAGTGTTAGAGGCAGCATCTTTTACCCAGACAGCCTGTGCTAAATCAGGGCCTTCTCACTGTGCTTTGAAATGTTCCTGTTTCTTGCTCTGACAAACTAGCAGAGTTTGTATTGATCCGACAATGCAAAAAAGCACATAACGTGGGCATCAGACACCTGGTGGAATAATAAAGCAGAAAGGAGGGAGGGCAGGACCATCATATTTTAGCTTATATCAAGTAGGAAGCCTGTCTCTACCTTCTTTTGTTTTCTCTTGGAAAGCGCTGCTCATTTCTGAGGCAAATGAAAAGCCCCGTGGCTGGAGGAAGGAAACGCTTTAGCAGATCTCCAACCTGTGGACCTGCTGAGCTTCAAGGGATGTTCATGAAAGGCCTTTCAATTAGTCAACCATCATGTGCTGCATTTCAGAGCTTTGCTTTATTCAGATATTTATTCATGTTCCCAGCTGTTTGCATTTGGGATTTCTTTTAGCAGTGAAAGTACTAAGGGGTTATGAAACTCAAGGCTGGAAAAGCACGGAGAGCTAAAGAAGCTCCACATGGGAAGCAGGCACTTTGCTAAAACACTACAGCACAGTCAGACATCTCAGAAAATGTTCCCTCTTCCCCCTTTCACCTTCTTTTATTCATATTTCAGCTTTGTTATAGCCAATGGAGTATAACACATGAAAGCAGGACTGTGTTCCCATCCCTGCCATCGCCACAGTGCACTCACTGCTTTATATCTTGCCTTGGGTAAACTCATATTAAAGCTGGAATATCAGTGCATATTCCCCATCTTGGAGATGCAGTGGATATGTGACAGTAAGAGGATGAGGGAGATGTCAAAGCACAGCTCAGGCCCTCAGAGTTTCATCTGCTGGGGAAGCCCAGTGAAGGAGCCTTGTGGTTCCCTGTGTCTGTGTGAACATGACCCACTCGACTCTTCCAGGCAGGAGAAACCATTGCAAAGCCCTTCTGTGAGCCTCTGGCATAGCTTTACAACTGAGCTGAAAGTTGTTTAATAGTGAAAAATCTCACTCACCGAGTAATACACCTTAGGAGAAGCCATATTTTGCATAACATTTCTTACTGGAGGAAATTCTCGTAAGACAATTTATTGCCATGGCGGTAACTGGCTGACATTTATGAGAAACCTTGTTTTACAAGGCTTTCCTTTGGCTGCAATGCCAGAGCTCCAGTTGTGCTGATGGAAGAAGAGAAGGAACGTGATGTTATTTGGTGTGCAGGATACTCAGAGGTTTGTTGATGTGAGTAACAAAAAGGGGCAAATTCTGCATGAATTGCATGGGATTGTGCCTTCCAGAATTGTAAATTGTGGATGAGTTCAAGGGAAAAACTCATTTTGACTGAAGTTTTATCGTACTATGGATGTTCAATGGCCAGCTTGAGGTTCAATAGAGTTGTTGGAATACTAGAATCTTTGTTTTGTGGTAGGGGCCAGGTAAGACTTGCTTCAATCTGGGACCAGGAAAGGGAGAGATGGATGTGGGACAGAGCTGTCAAGAGGGAGGGCAGAAGCACCCAGAAGAGGCTGATGAGCTCCTGTGTTAAGAGACAGCAGGATGAGGGTGATGCTGCTGGAGGTGGCTGAGGTGGCAGATCCTGCGGCGATGGCCACAAAAGTCCTGGATGCTTAAATGGGCAAAGTTGATGGTGGAGCACCCACCACTGCCTCCTGGATGCCAGCACATGCAGCCCATCAGCCACAGGAGCAGCTGAATTTTAACCCACAGAGCTGAAGCAGAAAGCTGAGCTGCCCTCAGTTAACCCCCCAAGCGCACTTCGCACTCTCTGAAAGGCCGTTTTGTGTCAGGGGCTCAGCTCAGCTGGCACTGGTGGGAAGAGGTGATGGATGAGGGCAGGAATGCCCAGGATGCTGCAGCACTCATGTCTCCAGCGGTCTGTGACCCCCCTCGGACAGGATCCTGTGGACTCTCTGCTCCCTTCTGGTGATACTTTAGGACTCACCATGGCAAGCAATATTATTAAACTGAGCTGGGGATCCATGCAAAGCACAGGCAGGTGCCTTGGCTGGGGGTGGTGGGTCCCTGGGGCTAAGCTGAGCTGTGGGGCTGCGCTGGGTCTGTGCCAGCCTGGGTCCAGGTGTGCATGAGTGTTGTAGGGTGAGCCCACACTGTGGGGGCTGCCTGTGTGCCGCCTAAGTCGTGCTGAGAAAGGGATTTCCAAGAGCCAAAGAAGCTTAAGGCTGTCCATATCCCATTAACAGATAGTGGGATTGTGCCTGTCTCTGAAGGGCTTTGTGGGACTGAGCTGGGATCTGTAACTCTGCAAAGTGAAGTTGCTCCTCACTCACAGTGCTCTATGCAAGAGAGGGCTTGATGCACTGTAGAGGAATTCCCTCAGACCACAGCTTATTTATTTCTTAGGACCCCAATCTATGGACCTTGGAAATCTCATGTAAGTCTTGTACACATAATAGTTTTATTGATTTTATTTGTTAGCTGTTGTTATAAACTGCTGGTGTGGAAGCACCTTCAGACCAGCACAGTGATGTCACAGGCGGCTTCTGGGGTACGTCTTAAATAGGACAAGCCCATTTCAGGATTCAGAGCCGAACAAGCACCTGGTGCCACTCCAGGGAGCAGCATCAGCATGGCCCAGGGAGGAGCCTGGCTCCACAGTAGCTGTGGCATGGCTGGATCACTGCTGTTGAGGGGCTTGGGGAAACTTTCCTGGATGTCTCCTCTGCCAGCCAAGCCAGCTGCAGAGCTGGAGGCTTCAATATGAAGCGTCAGGGCCCCTGTGCTACAACCCCCCCCGCCCCCATTGTACACACTGGAACACCCTCCTCCTGGCAGCTGCAGCCGAGCACCAGACGCCGCTCCATGACAGCTACCAGGGTGGCTTTTCTTTTTCTCCTTCCAGCCTTTTCTTTACCCTGGTGCCAAAAGAAAGGGGATTAATTAAAAAAGGAATAAGTAGACACAAACCAAATGGACTGCATCAAATGGAAGCCTCCAACCTGTGCTGGGGGAGGCCAGCAGCCACATGCTGAGCTGTAACACCAAGCACCCTGACACACGTTCCTCTTCTCTCTTGCAGATGACAGAGGGTCGCAGATGCCAAGTGCACCTTCTTGACGACAGGAAGCTGGAGCTCCTTGTTCAGGTAAGAACTGCACTTTTCATCATTTGATAGTTTGCTACAGCCATGAGTTCTCACCAGGGTCTGGGGAGAAAAGGATTTTCAGTTGGCTCTTTCAGCATCTTCATGCTGTGATTGCCTGCAGAGCTCAGGGAAGCTGCAGTAGTGCTGCCTGGGAAGGATCAGCAAAGGCATATCTGTGGGAAGGACTAATTCAAGACATACTTTTACTTTATTCTGTCTCCGTCCCTGGTCATTTTTGACACTGTTATTATATTTTTAACTGTGTTTTTGAGACACTGCTTAGCTATTAGGAATTGCATCTTAAAATACCTCCAGCTTCTCTGCTTGCCATCCTAAATTGCTGAGCTTCAGTGCTGGGCTCCACACCAGAGGGGATTGTGCCCATGCTCCCACCTGTACTGGGAATGTGGCTGGCAGCAGAAGTTGCTGTGGTGGTCATGCCACAGGCAGGCATTTCTTGTAGGTTCATGTGTCAAACACAAATTTGTATTAAAATTAGTCCATGTTCCATCTGCCTTATTTTTTACTTTTGAAAAAAAGAAGGAA
This sequence comes from Donacobius atricapilla, assembly GCA_013397315.1. Taxonomy (NCBI): domain Eukaryota; kingdom Metazoa; phylum Chordata; class Aves; order Passeriformes; family Mimidae; genus Donacobius; species Donacobius atricapilla. The sequence continues at coordinate 157,295 of WBMY01003213.1, read as the reverse complement.
GACTGAAAACAATGAGAGTCTGGTGGTGGCTTTGTAAGGATGGGCTGGTGAAAGCTGGAGTATCCCACATTTCCTGACAATTTTGGCTCCTGTCTCAGAGATCCCCAATGGGTTAATAACAAGAATTAGAAGAATGTCTTTCCTTTTACAAAGGCTGCCACAGGCAGCCAAAGCAGCAGGAAATGAAACTTCCCATAGCACCCAAATGCCCTGGCTAAAGCTGATAAGATGGGAGGGGGGGCAGGATCCTCCCCAGCAAACCTGAATGGGGATGGCTGAAGGAGACTTGAATCTCCGGAAGCACATTCAGCCTCGCTTTCTGGAAAGTTGTTTAAAAATACCATTACAAAACTGTTAATGGGTAATGTTTTTTAAGCACATCATCGCCTATGAGGTGATATTCCTCAGCTTCCCCTGACACACAGTGTGTTCAGAGAGTGCCTGGATAACCATGAGTCAGGCCAGTGGTGGAACAAGAACAGCTAAATCAGGATGACTAATTAAAACACAACAGCATACTGATGGTCTCTGCATAGGCTGCACCAAGTTCTCTGACGCTTTGCAGCTGGCTTGGGGGGAGTTCAGTCACCTTCATTACAAGGGCATAGCACTTGGCTTCCTCTTTCATCCAAATGCCTTTCCTAATTTTTCTTAGTTCAATTAAAAATTTAAATGGATTATTGGAGAAGGGCTCTGCTAAAGCACTGCTCAGTATATTAATAATCACGGCTTAAAATATACTGCAGGAAATCTATGTGAGCTGCCCTGGCCAACCTACTTATTTGGGGTTTGATCAATGACACTAAAAAACCACAGGAAGATGACAGCCAAGGAGGCTGGTGTGCGAAGATGTGTCTGCTTCTGAGGGAGCCGAAATGGTGTCACGTGATACTGGTTTTTTAAGTGTTTGATCACACCTTCAGTGGAATTCCTTGTAATCAATATAGGAAGCAAATTGCTCTGTAAATCACACTAACTAGTTTGCAAGTGACCCATGGTTGAATTTTATTAGTACAACAAATCGTTTTCCTGTTTCCAAGTAATGTGTGAATGGGGGAAGCCGGGAGGGTGATGATGAAAAATTCATGCCCAGAAAAAGCAGTAACCTCTGTTGCATGCGGTACGCAGATCTCTGGGTACCCCCATGCCCCCAGAAGTACGGGAGTATCCACTGAGGCATCTCAGATACTTTTCTGGCTTATTGACGATGCTGTTAGGTAACTTCTAGTCAGGGTGAAATCACTTTTAGGTGGAGCAGATGAAGAGGAAAGTGGATGTTTTGGACTGGAGTATGTCTCCAGTATTGATGCTCTTTGCAGACATGGGCACAACACTTCGATTTGCCTGCCTGTAAAGCACAGGCAAAGCCACCAGCTTTGGATTGGTCCTGGAGCTGCTCCATTCAGCAGGAGTGGGCTGAGGTTACCAAGATGAGCAGCTCTTTGTCCCAGTGGACTGGGCTCCCTCTGGGAGCAACATGCACTTTGCTAGGGGAAATCTCACCAGCTGACCCACATTGTTTGTATCTTATCATGAGATTTCAGATAAAAGTTGTTTTGAAAGTTCTGAGCACTGTTGTTTTTATTAGTGTTACTTTATCTTGTAGCTGAATTGAACTAGAAGCTGTAAATAAAATGTTCATCCAAGCCCAAGCTTCTGGCTGTCACTTCAAAGCTGTATTTTTCTGTGGGTGTCTTGCCATGGGCTGGAACAGAGGGCTGATTTGCTGGGTTTTACCATGAAAGAGGTTCCTCTATAGCTTTGCTGTGCATCAAGATGTAGATCTGCATTGGCTTAAATTGCTCAAGAGTCAGTCTCTTAAATTCTCATGTGATATTTCCTCCTTTTCACCAACCTCAGCCCTTCTTGGAAGCTTTTCCACTGCTATGAGAGGTTAGGAAAGAGCACTGGTAATCAGTAAACTTGATTTCTCTCACAGGTGAGATCAAAATAACAGCCTAACTTGGATCTGGCTTTATAACACCTTTCAGTGCTTGTGTGTGATATCAGGTGCTCTGCCTGGAGAAGGATTCAGGTATCCTGCTGCTGTATTTTCATAAAATGACAGAACCACAGAAAGGTTTGGGTTGGAAGGGATCTTAAAGACCATCTAGTTTCCCCCTGCCATTCTACTTTTCAGTAGAACTGAGTAAAGAATTTCTTCCTAACACCTAATCTAAATCCTTCCTTTTTTTTTTTAATTTTAAACTGTGCCCCCTTTTCCCATCTCTATCTGCACATGGAAAAAGTAACTCTCCCTCTTTTTAATAAGCCTCTAAGTACTGGAAGGCTGCAGTAGGGTCTCCCTGGAGCCTTCTCTTTTCCAGGCTGAACAACTCCAGCTTTCTTCTCTTTTCTTCGTGGGAGAGGTGCTCCAACCCTCTGATCATCTTTGGGGTACTCCTTTTTGGTCTAGAGGAAAAAAAAAACAGCAGAAGAAGCTGGGTCTGATTGAAGGAGAGAGCTGGGTACAGCTCCCTCAAAGGAATGCAGGAGGGCTCCTGGAGCATCTTGAAACAGCTTTGGCCAGTGACTCTGGGGAGCTGAAATTATTTCCTATCCTGCCTGAAGTGCTGCTGGGAAAAAACAGATGCATCTGGGAACAATCAGGGTGTTTGCAAAAAGCAGTGTATTAAGCAAATGTACTCCCTTTCTGTCTGTGGATTAGCTGTGATCAGACTAGAGGGTTTATGGATATGTCATTTGAAACATATCAGTTGGTGGGTAATGAGGACCATACCCCAGGCTGCTGGAGGACAGAGACTAGAATTGGTGCTTCTGCCGTGGCTCAGTGTGACACTTCTGCCAGGCCAGACTGAAATGTTTCAACGCCACAGATTCCTTCCCAAAACTGCAAAAACTGCTCTGACAGGCCACACAGCTATTGCTAGTGAGACCCACCAGGCATATAGGTTTTATTTGCATTACCATACCCCAAAAGTGAGATTTTGGCTCAGGGGCAGCATTTATAACCCCTTCTGTGAATGTTGGCTTGCTTCAGATTTGGCATATAATGCAAGGGCTTGGGGTTACCATCGTCAGGAAAGAGATCCTGGCCTTACTCAAATAAAAGGTCTTGACTGAAGTCATGTCCTCCCAAGTCAAGCGGCTGCAGAGTGCTGCAGCAGTGGCTAAGGAAAAGCAGAAACACAGGCGTTGTGGATAAAAGAAAACCCTCCCCAATGTGTTTTGTCAGATAAATGCTGAAATTTAGAAGGGCTAATCATAAACAGAGACAGAGGAGGATCATATGGAAATCGCTTCCTGAGGGTCTGAAACTCAAAGGCTGTTTGACTTGGGATTAGTCAGAAGAGTTGCATTTGGTGTGTGTTTCATTTGATATATGCCTGTTGCAGATCTGGGGGGTGTGGCAAGTTTACACAGCATGGGTTTTTGGCAGTTTTTTCTTTCTGAGCAAAAGCCGAGTGTGGCTCCTTGGATCTTACAGTCTGGGGGTTTTTTTCCCTGGTTCTGTTTGATGCATGTTTAATTTCTAGCACAGTCCTTTTTTTAAAGTGTTTGGCTTTATCCAGCTAATCTTTTACAGCGAGCGAGCCCATTTTCTTACTTCTGGAAAATGGATTTCCTCCATTCCCCACTCGCAGCCTCTCTACCTGTTATATGATTTCCCAGTGACCGTGTATCATTTGTCTGCTGCGCATGAAAAGTTTGTGTTGCTTTATTTAAAGACTTTTGTGTAACTGACAATTCATTCCTTTTTATGTGGGTTTTATAAACATGGCTTTTTTTCTGGGATGGCTGAATCAGGCAGCCCGGCTTGATCCTGGCTCCTGCACTGGCTGGCGGTGCCTGTTATCTGACAGTAGCTCAGGCAACTGTCATCCAAAAGTGTTAAGCCCCCTAATTCTTCCTCTCTGGAGGAGCTATTGCAGAAATGGAGCTCATCTGAGGCTCATAGCAGAGCTTCTGTGGGGTCTGAATGTTCTGCAATTTGATTGTAGGAAAAAAATGGGCAATTTGTTTCTAACCTTCTTCCCAGGAAGCACTGAGCCTGACTTGGAAGAGCCAGGGAGATATGGGGAGGTCAGCGCAACCCATAGGTATTTTGGGGATAAACCCACCTATATGTCTTTGTTGACACTTCTCGAGTAGCTCTTCTTGCAGCATTTCTACCTCCCAGCTGCCATGCAGGTGCTTCCAGAAACACATTAGCAGTGATATGTGTACATGTACAGCCAAAATTAACGGGATGCGCTGAGCAAAATTAGCGGGATGCACTGAACATCCCTTTTTGCCTTGCTCAAAACCAGCTCTGCTTTGAGGGAGTCAGGAGTCTTTCAGGAGCCCAGGATTTGTTTGCAGTGTGCCTGCTGTGGTGCAGCCTCTCATCCCCAGGAGCCGCCTCCAAGCCAGACTGGGAGACCCTGGAGCTGTGAGCCAGCGCCAGGCTGGCAAAGAGCCCTGTGGGCTGCTGACTCACTGCCACATGGGTGGCTGTCACCAACGTGGCTGTCCCAGTGGAGATGCTCCGTTTGGAGCACATAGGTGTCCCTCACTCCTCTGGGATCAGCCTCACTGGCACCAGCCTGAGGCTCACTGTCCTGGGAAGCAACGTCGCTTTTTGAGAGCAATAGCTCCACTAACTATGGCTGGAGGGAGAAATAAAACAGTCTGCTCTCCTCCCAAGAATCTGTTACAGTTTTTGCAGTATTTTCAGTACTGCTCGTGATCAAGAAATTGCAATCCATGGGGTTTTACCCATGTTTTCTTACTTCCTCACTTCTGTATGCCAATGAGCAGGGTGGTTACCTGGGCTGGCATGATGGAAAAACTGCCACGGTTCCCCTTTAGGTGGTGCTGAGGCTGGCACCTGCCTACATCGGCAGAAGCTGCCTAACTTTGGATACATGTTTTGCATGAGGACCAGCAATATATCCCATCCTCAGTGTGGGATAAATAAGCCCCAGGATGGCCTCAGTCTCCCCAGGGAAGCCACAATAACTGCAGAAGAATGGGGTCCAGCCCTGCTCCACTGCCAAAACTGGGGATCCTTTTGGAAACATCAGTTCCAGGACTGATGAAGAAATGCAGCTGCGCAGCCCTGACCGTAAATGGAGATGTTTGGGTGCCAGTAGTTGTCCTTGCCATGTGGGAGAGGCAGCTCCAGTCCCTGCAGAGCACCAGACTCTGCTCCAAAGGCATTTCTAACCATCCCTTTGGAAGGCAGTGGCAGCCAGTGCTAGGCTGGGAGCGAGCTCAGGCCCTGCCAGCCTCACTGCCCTCCCTACACCCTTGCAGGAGCTGCCCAGTGAATACATTCTTGGAGCTGTCTATAGGGCATATCCTGCTGGGCATGGAGAGCTGGAATGGGCTGGATGATGCCCTTGGTGAGTGCCTGAAGAGGGATCCCTGCATCCCATCTTCCCACCCAGCCTCTCCATGCCTGCAGTGAAGCAGATGAAAAATGTTCCTTGGACTTTGTACAGGGGCTCAAAAGTGATAACTTGATAACTGCCCTCTGAGTGGCTCTGAGGGTTGTGGGGTGGTGTGTTGCTCCTCTCCAAAATAAAAAAGCATGTTTTCTGTAGGGCAGACAAATAACTGGAGACCAGGCTGAACTTGAGTGGAGTTTTCTACTAGGACTCTGGCAGGATCTAGTCGCTCACAGTGAGAAAATGTGAAAACATTGAATTTGGATCATAATTTAAAATGAGTTTGAGCTGAAGGGGGCTCAAACATGCCTTCTAGAAAGGAGGCTTTATTTTCCCAAAATTGCAGTGTTAGGACTCTGGTTTCTTTCAGAAACAAATTCTGATTTACTATAGTAAGAGTGAGACTGTAGTCCAGGTCAGCAAGAATTTGCAAAATTGCAAAGGGGATGTTTTAACATCTTTGGCATTAAAAATCATGGTAGCCCAAAGCTTTGGATCAACTCAGAAGGCTCCTGCCAAGCAGTGTCTGAAGTGGGATTTATATCACTGGGACAAAGCACACAATTGCCCCTTCACAGTCTGTGGCTCAGGGCAGACGAGGAGTGTGAAGCCACTCCCTTGACAGGAAGGACTTATCCTGGCCTTTGTGTGCCTCCCGAGTTCCTGTTTAAAACTTCTGATCATTTTGAGCACAGCTGCAAACTGCAAATATGTGGCTGGGCTTGGTCACCATGGGATGGGGAGAGATGGAGGAGAGATTGCTGTACCAAAAGGGCAGTGGGATCCCAGACTGGCAATTCATGTCTCTGCTCTCACTGAGCAACCAGTGACCTATGAGCTAGGAGCTCTTCTGCTGAAAAGTTGTCTGTTTACCAAAAAAAGATACGTTTAGCATTGCTCTAAGGTGAATGTGGTGCTGGGAGTGTGGTGCAGGGAGCATTCCCAGCCAGCACACCTCCTGCAGACACTGTTGCTGTACAATACCTAGATGTTGTCTTAGACCAGGTAAATGCATAAATGAGAAATGGACCAGGAGAGCCAGGTGTGCTTCCAAATCCATCCTTCTAGCCTCTAAGGCATGCCTCTGCTGAACTGCTCTGTGAAGCCTCTCTAATTCTCTCAAAAAGCATCCACCACTGCCATCCATGGCTTACAGAACTTCAGGTGTCAGACTGGAGGGCTGTATCTCAGGGGTTCAGTTCTTAGCTTAGGCTCCAGTGAACCCAGAAGTCTGCAGAAGTCAAGCCTGGAGGGGAGAGTATTTGCTGGGAAATGGAAATAGAAGAGAACAGAAGCAGAAAATAAATTTGGTGTGCAGAGCTGGGGAGTCCAGCTGAAGAGCCAGAGGAATCTCAGGCAGGGTGAAGGTGGCAAAGCAGATAATCTCAAGGCTGCCCTTGATTATGAGGGCAGAAAAGATTTAGGACAGGAGGCAGAATTGGCATCTCAGAGGGAAATCCTGAGCTGGGCTCAGAAACTAGGGATGAAGATCCTCTGCTGTGCACCCTGGCTTGGTTCCATTAAGAACAACAGACTGGTGCTGGTCCAGGTTCAGCAGCTCCCAGGTGTGCTGGGTGCTCCAGGCTCACCGGAGCTCACTGTGGGTGAGAATGGATACAGTTCCTGTGCTACAGACAGCACTCAAGGGATGGAGCTGCCAGAGGAGAACATTCCAGCAAGGCAGGCTGTGCAGAGCAAGCTGGCAGGTCATGCACATCAGTGAGGGTCACAGGGAGCAGGATTTGAAGAGGTCAAGTAGGGTGCACAGCTGCAGGCAGGGATCAACGGCAAGCCCAAACAGACAGGGAACATGGAGAGCCTCCAAGGGGATCTGCAGTGCACCGAAGGTCAATCTGGTCAAGCAGCTCCAGAGAAAGCAAAGCTGTGTCTGGGAAATGCAAGACTGGAAATTAATGAAACCCAGCAGGGATAGCTCAGCCCATCCAGATTTGTCCCTCAGCATAGGCATGGGAGGAGCATCAGCAGAAGCTGGGACAGGTGGAGGCAGGGGCAATAGCTGCTGGGAGCAAAGTGCCCCCTGAGAATGCACCGGGTCAGGACTGACCATGCCAAGAGCAGAGGTACTTCTGTGTCTTGAGAAAGTTAGTTGGAGGGAGGGATGCTTCCCTGGTACAGCAGTGCTGCACATTCCCCTCATTCTGAGCTGCCTGATGGCTTCTGAGCACTGCTGAGGGCTGGTTTTCCCCCTGTGCCCTAGGACCCCTGTAACTGAACCCTGCACATTTGCCAGGTGCCACTTGAGGAGCCTCAGGAGAAAGACTCCCACAGCAAAGTACTTACGGCCGCATAAGAAAATGAACTGGGAATGGCAATCATTGCCCTCCACAGAGTGAAATGAGGGTGTAGTTTCCAGAGGCCTGCATAATCAATACCCCTATTATCAGTCTTCCAGAATAAATTGCATTTAAACTAATACAGGCTGGGGAAATATCCGTGAGCTGTCAGGAGAGAGATAAGCTGAAGACACATGTTTATTCATACTGCATATGCTGAGAGCTGGATGTTCTTTACAGCTGGTTAAATGGGGACAAAGATATTCAGTATTTTTTGCAGTTCTTATGCTAAAATTTGTCCAAACCCCGTAATTTTGAGCACACCTGGAACTTTTCAAAATTACGGGGGGGGGATGATGAAAATTCCACTAAAACATCTGATGAAAGGAGAAAGCTTTCCTTTCCTGTGAGGTAACTCATGAAGTCTTGCAGAGCATCAGCTATTTTAATTGTCCTGCTGACCTCCCACCACGTACACCAATACAGGAATAGCACATCCACCATCTAATGGGTCTGTTACAGAGAAAACATCTCACTCACAGTTACTTGGGAGAAATTCAAAAATTCACTATTGTTTCTGCCAGGCTCAGCTGCTCCATGGCTTCAGTGGAGCTTTTGTTCAGCCAGGACCAACCTGCCAGTGTCCAGCAGTGGCTGTGAAATATGTCATTGTGTCCCACAAGAGGCTGCTCCAGCCATGGACAAGCCAGGATCCCTCAGCCTTGCTTCCCCCACCCAGGAGCAGCTGCAGGATCTGCTCAGCGTGAGGCACCAACAAGCTCAACAGTGGAAGTAAATTAGGTTTAGCAGCAGGATGATGAGGCTGAAATTCCCAGAGCTCCTCCTGCTCTCTGCTGCTGCTCCTTCATGGTGAAGTAGCCCTTGTGTTGGTGCCACATCCCATCCCTCACCTCCAGCCTTGGCTTGTCTGATGTGTTCCACAGCAGGCAGTGGTGAGATTCACTTCTTTTAACTTAAGGCACAAACAGTGTGGGTGTCTGCCTGAGCCATGCTTTTAGAGGTGGTGGAGAAGGGAGAGCACTTGTAGGGCACAGCTGAGCTCATCCTAAAAGGGATCATCTGAAACGAGTCGTGCCCCTTTCTCTCCTCAACTGCAAAAAGACTCTGCAATCAGCTCTCTCATAGGTGTTCACACTGTGGGTGGTTGTGTGTGGTTGTATCAGTCCTGTTCTAGCTCCAGCTCCTCCTTTCATATCCTCCTGGCTGGACAAGAAACCTAAGTAGTAAATTCAGCTGAGAAAGTGCTAAATGTGGCACAGGATAGAAGCTGCCTCCTTGAAGATAGTGGAAATAGAAATTTTTTTTTTTATAGCATGGTCTGAGCAAGCAATTTTGAAAAATAATAACAGCTGTACCAGAGATGATTCCAGGAGATATTGAACAATCTAGAGGAGTGTAGCTCAGGAGAAATTATGAACAAGGCAGCCTAGTAGATTTGCTTTCATGCAAAGGTAAAAAAGGTGCATTTCCAATTGGAGCTAGCATTTCAGGATGGAACATTTCCCCTTATTGCTGCCATCAGGCTGTGTAGTACAAATACTAGGATGATACTGAATGGTTGAGCAGCTTGATTGTCTAAGTTTCGTTACTCAGCTTATAGAAAATTGTTTTTTATACCCTTTCTTTTTCAGCCTCAGTGGACGCAACTTAGACAAAAGATCTCAACTTTCAACCAAAAGCCAATTCCCTCAGCATGATGCAGTGAGACCTTTGGCCACAAGTGGGGCTCCTGGGCTCAGGGGCATTGCGCATAATGAGTACAAAGGGCCTTACGTGCCTCATTTGGAAATTATTTCCTTTTCCTTTCCTTTGCTGCTGGTAACCCAAAGCAGCAGCTGGCCATGGCTGCATGGTGTCAGGTGGGAACAGTTTGCCTGCAGCAATGGATTCAGGCCAGGTGGTTTTGAGCAGCTCACGTGCACTTGCACAAATACAGGTTTGAGCATCACACCTGGCAATGACACCGAGCAAAGAAGGGCTGGGTCTGACACCATAGTGCTACCAGCAAAGGCTGATGGGGCTAGTTCAGCTCACTGCCTGTGGCACAGCAGGGAAAGGAGACGCCTGCAACCCCACAGAGGGGGCAGGAGGCTTGAAATGGGCAGCATAGGCATGCAAGGAGACCTTGCTGCCCTTCCTGAAGGAGACCTAAGTGTTCCCCAGCCTTGCTTACCCCACCTCTCCCCCTACAGTCCTGATCCATTCCCCCTGATTTTGTCCAGGAGTGTGTTTTTTAGGACCATTCTCTCTGGAAATGATGCAAAATGCCATCCTCAAGTGATAGAGCAAATCTCCAACCCCTAACCCTTGCTGTATTCCCAGTGTGTGGCTCTTTGGTCTTACCGTCTTTATTCTGGAGAAGTGCCTACTTATGGGGAAGCTTTGGGCTCTGTGAAGTCAAAATGGATTTGTCTCCCTCTTTGGTGGATTATTTCCCCATGTCCCCCTCCTCCCAGGAAGCTTGCTGACAGCAGCACAGCCATGAGTTGGGTGCCTGGAGGAGGAGTGAGGCAGTCACTGCAAGCACAGAAAGGCTGCCTGTGGCACTTGTGTCGGCCATAATACTGGATATCATCAGAAAAAACATCAGCTTTTCTAATTTTCAGGACAGAGATGGCTCTTGGCTTATAATTGGGTCATGCTTTAAAAAAACCTGCATTAGCTCATCATAAGCAGCAAGATGTACCCATTCCCCCCTTACATTCCTGCCCCGACCTCTCCCAAAGAGGCAATCCTTTTGGATGAGAGGTTGTTAATACAGATAGGATGTCTTTTACTTTCCCATCTCTCTGCACTCAGACAAGGCTCATTACAATTATATTTGAACAAAAACTCTCCTGTTATTACCTTTGCTGGGAAACTGCCCATATTTCGGGAGGAAGAAGCACAATTCTAAATCTGCCTTGGGAGGAAGCTTCAGTCTCTGTTCTGACTTTGAAGCTATTTTGGTAGCAAGTCAAACCAGATACTTGGAGATAAGGCCAGCAAAACATGCCAGCTCTGGAAGGTTTTTATCCTTGGGAAAATTGATCAATAGTACAAATTTTGGTTTAGTGACATCTCTATCCTGGTGAGAAGTCTCCCCTCCTCTGTGTGGCCAGTCTTCAGCATCCCCATTAGCAGAACAAGTGCCTCCTGTGCCCTCCTGTGCAAGCAGGCAGCAGACTCACACTGCAGCTTGGTCCCTGTCATATCTGCCTTCCAGAGCCACCATCCTCTTCATCCCCTGGAATAACACAGACTGAGTATTATGGGCAGCCCCTCACCCTCACACAGGCACAGGTACATTTTGGGCTGCTGGGATCAAACTGCCAAGCTGCAGAGGTACCTCTGGCTCACTGCTGGGTCTGTAACCCCGTGGTTACAGTGCAGGATGGAGGAATCAGGGGGGTTGGAGCAGGAGGTGCAGTGGTGACTAAATGCGACCTGATGAGATTGTGAACAGGCCAACAACTTCCAGCTCATCCCAGCCCTCCTGGTTTGGCAGCCCAGACAGTGTTAGAGACTTCAGCTTGTCAGAGTGGATCTTGTAATATCTCTAAGTTACTCTTGTCTCCTGGAAATGGAATGAACTAAAGAGACTTGCATCTGCCCTTTTAAAGAAAAAAATAAACCAAATCAGCCAAGCCATTTTCACTTCATTTCCCCTCCTCACTTCAAAGCCAGGATGACCACTTAGTGCATAGAGTTATTCTGACCCACATGGTGATGTCAGCAAGCCATTACTCGTGTTTCCCCAGTCCCTCTGATGTTTATTGGTTTGTTGCTTTATTGTTTGTTGGTTGTTTTTATCCGAGCATCCAGGTATCAGCCCCACGTGGCAGCCAGACCATTGCATGGGATGAGCCTCCAGCTGCTCAGCAGCTCGAAGGCAGAAAGGCTGTTTGGCTGTGGCATTGGCTTGTGGAATTTCTTGATTACCAGAAAGACTAGGTTTTGGATTAATTTTGTTCTGTCTTTTGAGGACATTTCAGCAGTAGATGCTTGATTAGAATGCCTTTCCACTTGGACTCTGCCTTTACTCCTTCTTCATCCCTATCTCTCATGGCCAGGGGATGAACGAGCCTATTTCATGATATTCAGTTCTTCTAAACTTCATCTTCTCTTTTAATTTTTATTGTCTTTGAGCAACCAGAGAGTTTATATGTACTAATGTGCTTTAAAGAGGAGGAAGCACTATTCTAGCCCCATGGGGACTGGATGCCCGTTTCTGATGGCTTCTCACTCTGTTGTTTCCCCCTACTCTTGTCTCAGGCAGATAAATTTGGAACACAGACAGCAGCTGGGATAAGCTCCACTAACTCCATTGTCTTTCCTCCCTGCATTCATGTCCCTTTCACAGGCCTTTTGATGCCCCTTCAGCAACCAAAGCTGCATCTTCATGCTCCACAGTGACTTTGGGTCCAGGCTGTGGGATAAGGGGGTGAGATCTGTCCCTGACAAGGGACATATATTCCTGAGAATGGGTGCCCCAGAGCCAAATATTTCTAGAAGGCAGGATGGTGACTTTTATATGTATCTGGGAATTTGTGGAATTATTCAGCAAATATCACTGAGCTACAGAGACACTGATGGTCAGGCACATTTGCTGTGATTCAGAGCTTGTCACAAGCATTTTGCACAGCTCTAGCTCTTGGGGTCTAGCTACTGGTTCTAAAGCAGTCCATTCCCTGAAAAACACTATGGAGGCAGAGAGCATGAATTATTATTTGTTTTCACTGTGTGGACAGTTGATCAGTGACAGATGTTTCTAATTGCATTAAGCAAGTGGAAATAATGAGAATTAGATAGCAGATTCTCCAGGAATTTACATTTAGATTGAGTTACAATTTGCTATTAAAGAAGCAAATTCAATGTAGATGCATTCGTTCTTCAGCAGAAATGGGAGACGATTATTTTTAATTATTATTTGATTACTTAAAAATGAGCTGTGTTACTGTACTTAAAAATATTTGACTCAAGGGGATGACTTAATGTGTGCACTTTATGTGTCCCTTTAAAGACATGGAACGACGAAATTGTTCATCAACAAACATCTCCACCTCCCCATTACAGTCATACTGAAAGGCAAATGAAAACCAGAGGCTGCCAGAACCCCATCTCACAGTGCCCAATTTGGCCGGTGCTGGGATGCTGGTGATCGGATCAGGCTGACCCAATCCATCTGCATCCCTGACAAATTGAATTAAGTTGCACTGATGGAAGACAAGCTGCATCCCCCTTTGGACACCACGCTCTGCTGGGCTTGGCAGGAATTCCAGGCTGATAATCCCCATGCCGGGCGTGTGTTGTGTGGAGCTGAGGGCGAGCCAGGCGAGGCCGAGCAGAGGTGGGTGCTCAGGCTGGAGCAGGGCGGGGGGACGAGCATGGCCTCGGTATGCAGGGAGCAGCAGCATCTGCTGCCTCCAGATGACACATATCTGACAGTTATCTCCACATCCATGCCAAGAGGAAATGAGCTGTGGTTCAAACCGCTGGAGGTTTTCCTTTTGGGACTCTCTCTCACAGCTTTTTTATATTTTATTTTATCTCCTAGATTTCAAGTTCGGCTTCAGACACAGAAATGTGTGAGTCCCCTGTCAGCAGAGAAGGGATTTATGTGCAGTGCAGATTATTGTATGTCTCTGTTTAGCACAGAATCCAAGCTATAATATTTTTTTAACCAACTAGCTGGCTCAGCTTTTAATTTTTTTTTTCCTTTTGCCTAATGAGAGCCTTATCCAGAACTCCTTGAAGTCAGAGTCTGTCTATCAGCTTCAGTAGGCTTTGGATCAGATTTCACATCACTGATTCATTATTAATTACACATCTGGGACTCCCTTTTCAAAGAGTTCATTGTTAAATAAATTCACTTTTAGACATTACAGACTTGGCATTCTTGTGCATTTAATAAAAGTCTGGCAAACCAGCAAAGAGCCATAGGCCAGTCTCTCTTCTGGTATTGATGGATGAATCTCCACTGAGCAGCCATGGTTTACACTATAAGGATATAACATATCTCTTTGCTTTCATATAACCACTTTCTGTGTGAGACTGTTTAAAAATTTTGCCTTTTCTGGGATTTCTCCTCTCTTTTTTATAACTCTTCCTACCAGCAAGAGTTCCTCTGTGGATTCAGACACTGCAGGGTGAAATATATTTGCCATTGAGTTTCTTTTCTCTTCAAAGAGGTTCTGGCATCTTTTTCCTTGTACGAACTGCAATCACATCTTCAGAGCTTCCTGGGAGAGTAGACAGGCAGGCAAATGTTTTCCTGATCCCTATGGCAAGTGGAATGGAACATCGTCCTTCTAAATATATATGGTCTTTCCCATAGTCCTCAACGATCTAGCTCAAGTCCAGATATTGAAATGACCAAGGAGCTGCTCTTGAAGCTCTGTTTACAGAAGAATCATGTTGGCAGGGGAATATGTAGAAATAAATGTTTTCCTACTGAATTCCATTCAATAGAAGGCTATATCCTTGGTGAAAAAGGACATCTTATGTTGTGATTTAATGGTACAAGGTATTATTCCCACTTACCAGCTGATGGCACAGGGACCAGCAGCACAGACAGGTGTTTCCTGTGCTGCCAAGTTCTCCTAAGCTGCACTCAGCCCATCCTGTGCTTTTGCAGGGCTGCCCAGACACAAAAGGAAAAAAGGATGGGGTGAGGCCTTCTTTTTCTCCTGATGCCAAATCAGAGTTCAGCTGAATGGTCCTGATTAGTACCAAAGTCTGAATAAATTGTGGGGATATATTCAGATGATGGCTACCCAGTTTCCAAAACTTCACTTAGTCAACAACAGTTTAAGGTATATGGAAAGGAAACCCAATAGAAATGCAGCTCCCACTGTTTAAATAATGAAGCTCTGAATGTTGATCAGAGGCAGACATCCACTGAGTCCACGGCATGCTCCCAATGCGTGGGATAAAATCTACCACACAGTTGTGGAAGGGTCTGTGAAGGAAGAGAGAATTTTGACACAGGGGCAGTTGAACCCCTGGAATGTCAAAGCTAATTCCCTGCTACAAAGTGAAACATCTCTCTCCTGTTTTATCATGGAGAATGACAAAACCTTTTTCCTGCCCAAATTCATCTCCCTCAGTTTTTCAGAAATCACATGAAATGCGATACTTCTCATCACCCTCATGCATGAAGTGCAAATCTTTCCAAACTGCAACCCTTCAGCATTAGCAATTATAAAGTTGTTTACTACTTGCCACAGTGCAAGTTTTGGGGTCGGTCCACAGCCATCTGGTAGGATATGAGGAGGGAAAGAGAGATGAGAGAGATCTGTCACACAGGCAGTGTGACTGCTGGCCAGTCAGCAGAGATGCCTTCAGTTGCCAGAGGCCATGAAGACTTCCAGCATCATTTTCTGGAGATCTTTGTGCTTCCAGCATCTGCTAGCAGCATGACTGATCTTCAGGACGGCCCAATTTATGAGACTTTGTCACTCAATGAAATTTACTGGGAACAGCCTTGCCCCCACTGCTGCTGTGGAATCTGCTCCTGCCCATCTTCCACAAGGGGTTTAATGAAAGGAGGAACACGTACAGTTGCCTAATCACTTCCATCTCACTTTGCAGTAAGGATGTGTCTGGGTAAGACTCAGAAAGACATTTTACAGACATTGTCAAGGAAGCTCAGCCTGTGTCCAGCAACTCACTGTGCTATGCCACTGCATGTCACACTCAGACATTTCCCCATCCATAGGCCAAGGATCACTCCTTTTCAGAAGCCAGGCTGCCTTTGTTTGCTTTCTACCCCTCCTGCTTAGAAAAATTTCTTCAATTCTCCATAGTCTCCAAGCTTCTCTTTTCATGGTTCATTACATTCATTGGCTAATTCTGCTATCTCCCCAGTACGTGGGTCATCACCCACATTTGTATGCACTTACATTTTCCAATTATTTTCTTAGTAGCTGTTTATCACTAACAGATTCTACCCTGCCTGAATTCTCCTCTAACCACTCTGTCTCATTTCTTTATTCTTTCTTTGCAGAAAAAAAAAGGTTAGTTTGTTTTGTTGCTGTTGGATTTTTTAAATAAACGACTCACTATCTCATCTGGTCATTCATTTCACCCTCCTCCTTTATAATGGAACTGGTTTATTACCAGCACTTCTTTTTACAAATATCAGGGGAAATAAGCTTTTCTTATTCTCCTAGTAATTCCTATGGTGAGCAAGTATTATTTTGCTTTCTTTTCTTTTGAGTCGTGGCCAATTACCATTTTTCTCCATTGCCTTCTCCTTTACTTATGGGGGTTACAGTGTGACATTGGTGAGCCTGGAGTCAGGAAATTAAGCCCAGCATCCTTGTCCCCTTCCCATTCACCTTCAGGGTTGCCTACAAGGCATTAAAACAGAGCTGTGAGGAGGGGGGACTGGTAGGATCCATTTAGGCTCCTGACTGTCATGATGTGCACTAGGGTGATGCATCTGGAAGTGGAGACAGAACTTGCTTGTGCCCCAGGTTGCCCCATCGAACCTTGATCTGCTCCTTGAAGTGTCTTCTCCCTGTCCTCCTGCTATTGACACGGGCAAGTGCTGGATGTGGTGGCTTCGGACTGACAGAGGGGACCAGACCAGAGGATCCAGGCAGCTTCCTTGCTGTGACCCAAGGCACACTGGACCTGAAAACCTTCGCTTCTTAGGGACACACACTGAAGTTGACTTCATATATAGGCTCTGAATGTACAGCCTCGGTAGGGAAGACTGCAGAGGTGTTGAAGACAGGATGAGTTTCTGTGTTTCTGCAGATGAAAAGTTGTTGATTTTTTTTCCATTCCCTCTGAAATAACCATGATTCTATCACAAACCTAATCCTTGGTTATATCTTGCATCTTCTGCTGACTCAAGAAGCAGTGTCTCCTCTCGGGTGCTCACCCAGGGTGGAGGCCCCCTCTGTCTTACAGGACAACATGTATCAGACCCTGCCCCATGGCCCAGCACAGTCAGGGGCCAGTCCCAACCACCACTCTGGTGAACCTGGGGACCACACTCAGGCGCAGGAGGCCAGACTACCAGGGAGGAATTAAGTGGGATAGCACTGATTTCCTGTGCCTTGGGAGCTGGATCTACACAATGCATCACACTTTTACTTGACTTCAAGGTTAAAGCGGCTTCCTTAGCTATCCCACTTCTCTCTTTCCCGGCCTGCTTGACTCCTCATAACATCTGAGCTTTGCCATCAGGCAATTAGCAGTGTAACCAACATCTGGCAAGTGAAGTTCAGCCTCTCTCTCCTGACCTTCCCAGGGGAAGAACTGTCTGTCTGATGTGTAGTATTTCCATTGAGTGATTTACATTTGAGTGTGTTAAGCCAGAAGCTTCAAAACATTGTGGTATGTTCTTAATATAGCAACTGTGCAATATGCACAGGTAATTAAACTGATGAGAACATCCAGGAAGACCAATGTGCTTCAACTCCCAAGTTCCTTAGGGGAGGTGAATCCAACATTGCTGTATGTATGGAGAATCTGCTGGTGGAGTCAGCTCTTTTGACTGCATTCCTAAGTATGAGTACAAATAGAGAAGATGAATACACAAAAGCCCATGCACTCACTGTGCTTCTGTAGTCATTCACCTCCCCCAGTCTCAGCACAGGAGGATGTAGCTCTTGTTAAATTTAATTCATTTCCCTGCACTCACAATTGGTGTGTAAAATAAAAAAGGATGACTTAATCCTATGCATCCAACCTAGCACTATTATTGACTTTATTTACTTTTATTAACATTATGTTTGCTAACAGAGGGTTTTTTAAATAAATGATTTTAATGTGTTTAGAAAATATGCTACAAAAATAAGCATTCACTTAGCTTAATAAATATTTTCAGCAATGAAGAAGTGACTTTGAGTGAGGATGGAAATAAGCATCCTTATTCAGGAGAGATTTTTAAAAAGCAAACAGAACATAAGAATGCAGCTAAGCTAGTATGTCTTGGGAAATTATTTTTCCTTTTCCACATCAGCAATAACAGATCAAGAGCATTTCCAAGCACCAATTTCTGTAGGCTGCTGAAGGGAGATGGACATTTCTACAGTTGATTTGAAACTGGATGAACTAGAGCGCTTCAGAGGTTTACAGTCGAAAAGATAAATGGATTGTGTGAGCTGTCCAATTTCATTATGTGCCCTAGCCAAACTCTTTCTTTAATGTTTGATAGAATTATGATCAAATATTTCAAAATAAAAATGCTGACCTCTGTAGAAATTGTTGTTGACCTTGTCAAGGTAGGTTTAATGCTATAAAAGAATACCAACAATCTCTCAGTGATATAAAACTTTAACAGACACTACCAAATCGAAATATATATAGAAGGCAGCTGGTTATTCACACTGGCCGAGCGCTTATCAAGCCCCATTGTCAGCTGAGTGTGAAATGGATTCCTGCCCAGAAAGCTGGCTCTGAAGCTCGCTTCTTGTTCAAAGTTTGATTTGCCACATGTGTAACAGTCAGATGATTTTCTTGCAGCAGTTGACTACCCTGTTTCAAAATTATACACATCTCCAGAAACTGAAAGGCAAGTACTCATGAAGACCCAAAATACTATAAGCCAAACATTTATAATACCGATTATCTGAATAAATTTGTCACGTTCTTTCTTAAAGTAGGCCACCTCACTTCCAACCCAAAGTGCTGCACAGAATGCCATATCTGTGACTTTTTTTCTTTGACAAGGGTTTGAACCAAAGCCCTGCGTACAAGCCCTCTTAACTCCCCAGCATGTGCAATTCTTATCTTGAGCTGCTTCAGTTTGTATTAATTTAGCACCAATCTCTAGTTGGAGAGCTCCATCCAACCTGGCCTCTGTATCCATCACTGCTGCATGTTATGTGCAAAAGGTGAAAAATCTGAGCCCCCAGTTCTGTGATAAAACCAAGAGATATTTTTAGCCTCAGCAATATCATTGCTTGCTTAAATTGATTACAGATAATGACAATGAAATCCATCTCTGTTGCAGGGGCATCTCCCAGAGGTTAAATGCCTTTGTGTTGAAAAATGAGACTTTTCTGACTCTTTGCAAGGATGAAGGAAAGAAGAAAGAGTTGTCTGGTTACCCAGGCTTCTTTGAGGGTGTGGAAGCATGATTTGCTATGGTCTTCTTTGGGTAACTAGTGCTGATATAGCCAGTGCTGCTAAACCATGGAGATCCAAGTGCCAAATACACCCAGCCCCAGTGACCTGGAGCTCAGGTGGAGTGGGAGAAGCTGAAGCCATCATGACCTTGAAAGTCGTGGTTTGCTTTAAAGCGCAGATGCTTCCCTCCTCTGCTTGTATGAAACGGATGGCCCTAAGCCCGTGCAAAGTCCTCCTGTGTGTGGGTATTTTCCTTCTGCTCTGCTTATCTGTCATCCATATTTTTCTCATTTATATGTACAAATTTCATAGATGCTTCATGCATGAGGAGATGGGAAGCTACCAAATAGATCACTAATAGGTTCAAGACATTGAGGATGATTTAAAGGGCTGGTGAACCTGATCATCATAGATGGGAATGGCTTTTCTTTTGCTCTAAAGGATCTGAATTTTCTTGAAAGTTGCTTGTTTGGGTCCACATAAGTGAATACCTTTTTATTGCACCAGTCCTTCTGAGTTAGTATCTCATAAGCTTGCTCTAAATTCCCTGATTTTTTTTTTTTTTAAAGTCAAAACTGTCAAATCTGGGATGTATTTTCATTAAAACGGTCTTAACCCACAGCATGCAGCTCCTGATAATACCATAAAATTTTTCATGGGGTTAAGAGCAGCCTCCCGAAAGCACAGATTTGCTGGATAAGCACATAGCGAAACAAGCAGCCAGCCAAGAGTGTCTTCAGGAGTGTCTTGTAAAGGTCAAACCAGATTTGGTGTTAGGATTTGGGAGAAACCCAAAGACAGATAATAGAAGAAGGATCTGTTTCTTCCAATAATCCAAAAACAAATCTAGAAAGTTTAAATAAAGAATAATAAAAGTTGAATGTGCAAATTGACTTGGGGCAACTTTTTAACTTCCTTCAGTGATGTGTTTTCATGGCTGATTAGATGAGCTGGCAATGACTTTGGCAGTGCTACAAAAGCCATTTTTACATCAGTCAGCATAAGGAATTCCACGCTTTCCATCAAATCCCTCCAAAAAAGAATTCTGCTTTCCCTTCCAATCCAGGTTTGCTTCTGTGGCTGGCCAGATCTTCTCACTCAGTTCATGCTCCTGGCCACAGTTCAGTTGGAAGGGACTCAAGGGTGGCTTGAGTTGGCTTCAGTTGGAAAGGGCTCAAGGGTGGCTTGAGTCCTCACATGAGGTTACCCTGCGTGATCTTTCTTATGCTCAGAAAGATATCCCAGGGGGATACGTGAGGATTTTGACCACTTTCCTCTGGAAATCCTGTGCAGAAAGGACTGCTTGTGCATGCACTAATCAGTGCTTTGGCACACAGGAGGTACACTAGGGGACACAGGGCCTGGCACAGATGCTCCAGGAAGGGGATGTGCATCGAGCCTTCACATCCAGGCTGCATAGCTCAGAGATGCTGACTCTTGGGGGATCCCAGAAAGAAATACTTTACAGTGTGCTGCTCCTGATGGCACCCCATGTAGTCAAGGAAGCCTGGGACATCAGTGTGAATGCCAGACACAGCATCCTTTCCCTCTCCCCAGCCCTGCAGGAGACAGGGAAGCAGATTCTCATGTGGGATGTAGTGCACTAGGGCACCAAATCTCCTTGTACTTCAGGTCTATGGACAAAAAATACGTGATCAGAACCAGGGCCAGCCCCAAACCTGGAGTTTTCCTTCTGCCATCCTCAGCACATCAGCCAGTCTCTTTCTTTAATGTATGTGGGGACATTAACTATTCCCAGTATAGACAGAGAAGGGATGGAATGGGCAGAGAGCTAAGGCAGGGAAGAGGGAAATGCTGAGGCTTTTGTCGTGGATGAGAGGAAGATCTAAGCATGGAGCAGATTTCCTGTCCCAGTACCAGTTGCAGCTGGCTGGCCTCTTTGGATGCAGTCACCTGAAAACTCTGCTGGAGTCGCAGGATGATACAGATGGCAACAGAGAGGAATGGGGTCACTGGGCATTGACACAGACCCCTTCTAAATGGGCGAAGAGTGCAGCTGCCTCTGCATCAGAAAAGAAAGGGAGGAAGGATGCTAGAGACCCAAAAGTGTCTTTTTCATCCCACCAACTGCTTCTCATTTTGGTTTTGACATGAATTTGCCATGCAGACTTGGCCAGTTCATACTTTTTGCTTTCTGTGACTGCAAAATTATTTAAGCAGATTCCCATTGCTAATATGTAGGGGAATTAGAGAGTATCAGCAATGCCTTCTGACTTAAGATATGGAGTGTCAGGTATCATCTGAATACAGAAATGCAGCTATCTGTAAATATTTCTGAGGCAACTTGTCAGTAGGATGTTTCTAATCCTTTTACCAAACAGATTTTTTTTAGAAAACTTGGGATTTTTTTTTTGCCTATTTCTCTCTGACCCTAATAAATCTTAATTCTCACAACTTGCGAGTGTTGACTTTCCAAGAAAAAACGTCAGTGGCACTCTGTCACCACCCTCCACATTCCCGAGGCAGCTGCTGGAGGCAAGTTGTCTCATTTGCTTATGTAAATGAGGAAAAGAGATTTTTAGAGCCAACCGCTGACTCTGGGAAGGAGGTGCTGCCTGTGCCAGCACGAGCAATGCTCCTGCCGCCAGTCCCCAACACTGATGGAGTTCAGCTGTTCCATGATAAAAAACAAGGCGCTCCTTCTCCAGGCATTTTGCATTTCAATGAATAATTTTTCACCCAACTACATCCCAGCCTGCTTTGATTATGTGCACTCCATATATTGACATAATAATGTGGAGTTGAGGAATAAAGGATCTATCCCATAAGGGGAATAGCAGCCCCTAAAGCCCCAAGTCTTTAGCCTGAGCAGTTCTGTACAATATTATTACCCCGTATTCAGATGACACAATTACTAAAAGGGCCGTTACTGGGTGTTCACAAAACATTGTATGGAGTGACTTTGGATTTTTCTTTTCTTGGAAAGGTGTGAAATGGGTTAAACAAGAAAATGATAGAGCTGTTGGCAGACCCAGTTTGACAAGAGGAGAGCTGCAAGTGAGGGACAGTTCAGTAGCCCCTGGATGAAAGAATTCCATGTTCCATGGTCAAGGAAGCAGGGGAGGGAAGGAGTTACAGTCCCTAGCTATCATGGGGCAATGCACACGGGTGAGCATGGATTTACATTTGCTGGCTTTCAGCAGACGAGGCTGTTGGCCAGTGAGTATCAATGCCCTGAGGAACAGAGGCAGAGCACGCAGGGCCTGTATGGGCTTACTTACTGCCCTTATCTCTCGTGGTGTTGGACGATAGGGTTGTGACTGGTTCTAGCAGATGATCTAATTCATAGGGAGGACCTGGAGTTTGCTTCATTAGCAAATGCTGATAGTCAGTGGAGGGGAAGAATTGTTCGTGAAGCACAGTTTGGCACTTTCATTTCCTCCTGATTACACTGCCCAAGGCTGGAGCAGACTGAAGAAGAAGCGCTGTTCCCTGCCTGGTAGGACTCTGCTGGGCACAGCCACGGGAGGAATTGCTCTGCATTCATGCAAACTGTTCCTTTTCCACCTCACCTCTTCTTCTGATGGGCTGGCCACACTGCACGCATTCCCCAGCCTACACTGCAACTCAAGCCACCAAAAATATATTTTTCAAACATTCAGCCTTTGAATGTTGAGCAAAATTTGACCAAATCAACAGAACTTGAGAGGCTGGTTTGAACTAAACACTCTTCACAGTCCATCCTGCAGAAACCAAACCTGCTCACTGCTAAATACCAAAGGTTTGAGTGCTGGAGCCTGTGCCTGTCCACGGCTGGCTTCTAGCACAGAATTGGTGCTGAGCACCAGTCCTGCAGGCAATCTCTAGCATTGCAGCACTTCGCTTAGCAGTGTCTCATCTCTGCATTCTTGTTTTATTGCACTGTAAGTCCCTCCAGCAAGGAGACAGTGGATGGTGGCAGTGTTATTAACCTTAATGAGTGAGGCATTGGTTGGTGTGAGTCGGGTACCTGGTTCCCACAGCTTCACATGTGTCTGTGCTGGATGGATTTAGGTGGCACGTGTCTGTCCATATGTTGAAACTATACATTACCCAGAAACCTTCTGCTGCAGAGAATTAGGGAAAAGCTATGACAAGGGGGAGGGGGGACAGATAGGCTTGTTTGACAGTTAATAAAACAATGAAATATACTTTGTGTGTGCCTGAGTTTCTAGGGACATACCAGCAGCTGCTAATACCTTGTCATCTGTTTTTTATTCATGGCACTGCTGGACTGTGGATAGATAATCTCTTTCTATAACTCACTCATTTCTAAGCTTAATGGGAAGCTGTCATAGAGAAACATGCTTCTCTGCCAAAAGTGGGCAGTCTGTCTTTCCACTGGGGGAACACATGATTCCAGAGTTGCTCGCTCTGCTCAAATCCCAGTAACATTGTCTTTTAATTATATTGAATATTTAACACTGGAATGCTTGTGTTTCTGCTGTATTTCCCACAATGACTGACAGAAACAGCCCATTCCATCTCTCAGACAGAGGCACTCCATCCCTCTGGTTGTCTTTGTGACCCTCCTCTGGACCCACTCCAACAGGTCCATGTCTTTGCTGTACTAAGGGCTTCAAAGCTGGATGCAGCACTCCAGGTGGGATCTCACCAGAGCAGAGGGGAAGAATCACCTCCCTCGACCTGTTGGCCACACTTCTTGTGCTGCCGCACACATTTGGCTTTCTGAGCTGCAAGTGCTGAATCATGCCCAGTTTTTCATCCACCAGTACTCCCATTCCTTCTCCACAGAGCTGCTTTCAGTCTCTTCATTCCCAAGCCTGTCTCTGGAGAATACCAGGTACCAGGGGTTTCCCTGAGCCTGTGTCTTGCACTTGACCCTGTTGAACCTCATGAGGTTCCCATGGACGCACTTCTCAGGCTTGTACAGGTCCCTTTGGATGGCATCCTTTCCCTACTGCTTGGTGTCAGGCTTCTCCCAGTCTATAAGAGATCCTTCTCCCCGGAAACCCTCTTCCTCCTCCCATCCTGTGGCTAACTCATGCCCATAACATGTCAGTTTTATTCCTAAACCTGTGTGACAGTGGCTGATGTTAGGAGGCACCAAAATGGGGTTTTCATGTCACCTTGAGCAGCAAAGTCTTGTTCTGCATCACTTGTATCTCACATCCTCCTTTTCCTCTTTTCAGCGCTGGGCAAGTGTCCCATGAGCAGACTCCAGCCTGCTCCACCAGTGGGTACAGCAGCCCATGTTAATGAGCTCATGCTAACATGAACTCATGCAATAAATACATCAAAGAGCCATGAAACATTTTGACATTGAATCAGTTTGAATCATCATTCCTCATGCAGCTTCCCTTTTCCAAGGAGCTCTCAGGTTTGTCTTTCCCCTCCCTACTTGCCTTCAGTGCTCTCTGTGCTCTGCTGTTGTTCAGGGAAGTTGCCACCAGTCTAATTGGGAAGAGACACCTGTAAGAGTGCCTCTGTGCAGAGATAACTGGAGTGAATGGAAGAGAGACTCATCCCCTGTGGTTAACTTGCCAGTGCTGAGTGCTCCTTTAAATAGGGGCAAGGAGATACAGAGAGCCTGGACATGGCATGCATTGAATTTTTCTTGGTGTAGTTTTTGCTAGCACAGGCTGTGCCTGTAAGTCTAGGGTGTGAAGTGGGCTCTTTAAGCAATGAGGAATTGCAGGGAGACATCACTTGGAGTGTCAGCCAAGTGTGAGCCCACATGGACCTTCTTGCATTGCCTTTGGTGCTTTTTCATCATCTTTCTTCATTGCAAGTTCAAGTCACAGAGCTCCTGCTAAGGCTCAGCCCTTTCCCTGCCACCTCTTGACACCACTAATAAAGCGCTCCCTTTCCTCCAAGTCATTATTTGAACAAACTTCAGCTGTTTTGGAGGGCAAGGAGGGAGTGAGTTCACTGCTTCAAGCCTGCAGGGTTACAAAGGGCCCCAGCCATGTGCTCATTGTGCTCCTCACTGCTGAGGCTTTGTGGATGCATGGCATTATCATTTCAGACAGACCTCTCCGGCATGGCCCAGGGAGCAGGGAAGGATGTCTGGGTCATTCTGCTAATAAGGAGGCAGCCCCTAATGAGTCCATCTCTGCTCCCCTGCCTCTCCAAGAGGAAGAAACCTCAGAGTGCTCTGAAGTCAGGCTTGACTTCACAGCAGAGTTGTCTGCTCTGCAGAGTATCAGGAATCCTCTTGACAAGGTTTGGTGCCATCATACCTGGCAGGTGGATCCTGATATATTAAGTTTTGTAGAAAATGTCATGTTTGTAAGTCCAGGAAGTCCAGGCTGCAAAATGTAACTTTTTCCAGGCTGGAGTAGGATTTGGTGAGTACAAGTAGGGATCCAGAGCTAGGAAAGCACTCAGGTTACTGCCACACAGAGGAGCCTCAGGGACAGGGTTTGGCTTATAAATGGCCAATGTCTGTGCCAGAGACTTGGATACGCTGGAGTGTATCAGCCTTTCCTCCTGGCAGGAGCAAGCTCTTACCAGGAGCAGATTCTTCTTCCCCAGGGCCACAGCTCCAGCATGCTGGGACCACAACTGGGTCCCTGCTGATTTCTCCAGTAACAATAGCCATTGATTTACAGAACACTATTCTTTACATGCCTTTCTGCAAAGAGGGTCCCATAGAAGGAGGGAGCAGCAGGAGATTCAGATTCCCTGGCTGTATAATGCTGCTCTGACAACCTACCCCACCAGCAAAGCATGCTCAGCCCTCACTGGTCCAGACAAAGGATTTCTCCTGGTGTTCCCCATCCCAAGTTCAGGCCAGCCAGCTGCAGCTATGACAACCCCACAGGCTGCTATTTGTGATACAGGTTACATGGAAGGTGCCCAGGAAGGTGTAGGTAGGCAGGAGATGAGGAGCAGCAGATGCAGAGGGGTCTCCACACCTGCTTGGGCAGCTCACAGAGTGACACAGTCCAGCTCTGTAGCTCTGCATCATTGAGGACATGGTTCAGTTTCCACTCAGAATGACACCTGTTATTCTGATTTATTTCTGTGGGATGCACAAGGTGCATCTTGCTGGCCGTTCAATTGAATTGAATCCAGAAGGTCCCAGGCCCACTGTCTATTGATTTCTCTGCTCTCAGAGACCAGTCCCCATCTCCTTCAATGTGTCTGTGATGGAAGTTTTATTAATGCATAATTTTCCCTCTGTAAAATGAAGTCCAGAAATTAATAATGAATTAAAACAACTTGCCACAGGCATTGCTAATGAGCTCTTTGTCTGCGCAGCTCCCATGAAAGGAGGTCATTGCTCAGCCGTTCCCATCGCGAATGGCAAGAAGATTAACCGCTAACATCGAGCGGGTGGATCTCTCCTGAGACAGCAGGACAGGCTGCAGCTCAGCTTCTGCCTGGCTGGCTTTTCCTGCCTTATCCTTACTGGGCAGGTTTGTCTCGAGGAGCCTTTACTACCTGTAGAAGACACCTTCGTCCCCTCCTCTCCAAACACTCAGGTTGCCTGTCTGTGTTGAGAGGACGCCCGAGTCATTCCACTGGAAAGGACAATAACCTTGCAGAGCTTAAGGCGAGAGCAGAAAGTAATCTTGGAGGGGACTAGCAGGGCTTAACTTCACTGCCATAAGCCTCTTCAGGGACTCTGGCCCAGAAACTAACCTGGCACCATTCCAGTGCTGGGTCTGCATCTATTGTTCTTTTCCCTTACCTTGCAAGGCAAAGGGTTATCCTGCCTTATCTGCTACCACAGGCTTTGGAGGAGGCCCCACTGCAAGGGCACTGGAAATTGTGCCCCTGCTGAGCCTCACAGGGCTGTGCTGGGAGAGGAGCATCTGCTTCTGGGTAGCAGGTATGGGAAAGCTGTCACATCATGCTGACCATCTCTCCTTGGCCTTTTCAGCCTGGTCTC
Source organism: Donacobius atricapilla (assembly GCA_013397315.1). Lineage (NCBI taxonomy): Eukaryota > Metazoa > Chordata > Aves > Passeriformes > Mimidae > Donacobius > Donacobius atricapilla. Next base: position 130,659 of record WBMY01003213.1, on the reverse strand, counting down.
ACTCAGCAGAAATAAGGAAGCGTCATGTTGCATTTACCCATCCTGGGAAGGGTCGCTGAAGGCAGGTGGTTTTGGGTGCTGCTACTCATGTGATAGCTGGGGCTGGATGCAGCAGTGCATGGGGCAAGGGAAGTGGAGCATCACTTCTCCATGATGTGAGTAGCAGAAGGGACTTTCTCCCTTGTCCAGTGTCCCCTGTGGCAGTGTTGTCTGGCTGCAGCAGAGGAACCCACACCTTCCCCGTGTCCATGGGCAGCCTCTTACACATCAACTGTTTATTACTCCATCCTGCTTTCTTGCAAAAGCTCAACCTTTAACTTTTATGTGCTTAACCCAAGCTTGGGAAAACTGCTGTGTTTGAAGCATGATGTTTCGCCACTCTATCCCACCCGCGCCCTCTCAGGTGGGACACCCAGCCAGGCTGACTAATGGCTCACTCCCTTGCTTGGCAGCACAATTGCTTGTTTGTCAAATAACTGAGTCATGCAGAGCACTGGGCACCAGGCAGTGACAGCCACGCAGCTCCCAGCCTGCAATACACTCCAGCATGGGGATGTCTGGATTCACCTCCAACTGTCCCCACCATGGCCTTGGCCATGAAGGAGTCGGTTCTGCCATGCATTCCCACCCCTCCTCTTGTAGCCCTGAGCTGGGAGGAAATACCTTTCTGGTGCAGAGAGAATTTGGCCCAGCCAGAAGAGAAAGGAGCAGAGACCCTTAGGCTAGGGCAGGAGAAAAGCAAGGCTTCAAACTGTACCTTGATAGCAGGAAACAAACCCCTCTTCCTCTCTTTCCTTTAAAAGTTTGTGCTTGTTTGTCTGTTGTTAAGCTTAAAATGCACCTAATGCCCCAGTAACTACCTGAACTGAGCCTGTGTATCTCTGGCAGTCTTGCCATCCTTTTCATCACAATATTTGTGTATATCGTAAGTCAAATTGTAGCTTGTCCTTAAAATGCTCTGACAAAGAGAGGTTCATCTTACAGGAGACAGGGATGCTGCAAATGTCAATCCCACCCAGCACAATGCCAGGGGAGAAGTATCTGAGGAGCCCTCAGTGAGATTGGTGTAGCTGGTGTGCTCTTTGCTTGGGTCTTTGATGTGACTCAGGGGGACAGGGGACCTGACCATGGTCCCATGCCTGGGTCACTCATCTCTGAGGACCATTGGGGATATTGTTCAGGAGTGAAGGTCAGTGCAGTTACCAGTGTTGTCAGAGCAGATCCCCCAGTGGTTGTGCCTCAGAAGTCTGACTTGGGAATTAAAACGAAGCTGGCTGCATCCTACCTATTTTTTATCTGCCAGGCTGTTCCTCCTACACAGCAGCTTCTCTCGTATTCGTTCAGAGGCTGCCTTAAACCAGGGCTGCATTTAGGCACAGCTATTGCTTCTTTCTTTGCTGGCATGACCTAGAAACCCCCCCATGCATTGGATGTCCCCACTAAGGTGGGTAGAATATGCTGTAATGCTCATATGAATGCCTGGAAAATATATAGATGAATTTGTCCCAGCTGTGTCAGACACTGTGATAGTTCTGGGTTTAGGGACATTTTCAGAGAGTCTGATTCTTATGAATCTGTTTGGAAGTTAGGTACAAATCAGGCTTTTTTCTACTATAACTGTGTTTGTGCTTATAGGACAGAGCGGTTGATTAGGACAGCAGGGTTCTGATATCCCTGCCACCCATTTTCTGCACAGCATCATAATTTCACCTTCATTTAACAACAGGTTCATGTCTGGAGTAACTGACTCAGTGCTTGGCAGACTCATTGGGGCAGTCAAGCCTGCAGACAGTTTTATTTTCATGGAGGTTTGCAGCACAGAGATTTGTAGACCAAATCCTTATGAACAGTCACCTGGGAACATTTTTGGGATCTCTGACCCCAGCTGTGTCAGTGCTGCTGTAACGATTGCAGCTCTGGGATCTGGGGCTATTATAAGACTGCAGTTACCTGGATCCTTTGTACCCCATTCCCTACAAGTGACAGTCAGGACAAGAGCTGTACTATTGCCAAGGCTTCAGAAATCTGGTTGGAAAAACTGGAGTCCAGCAGAGCAGATGAAAATTCTTAGAGGCAGGAGAACACATTGGAGTTGAAAGACAAGTAAGGTTTTGCAGAAGAGGTAGTAACGAACTGTCCTCTGTTTCTCTGAGCTTGGCTTTTATTGTCGTACAAAGAGTATTTTGAAAGTGTGTGCTACTTTCCTGTCTTTCCTTCCAAGTGCCTAAATTTGAGGATGTATTCTTATCTCTATATGACAAGCAATAGTGAATGGGAAACTATTTTGTTCTGTCATTTACTTCTCATTTGGTCCTGTCACATCCTATCTTGTGACACTATGTATTTTCTTAGTGTTATACGCATATATCTATGCTGTGTGTGAGAGAGTGGGTGTCTGAACTGTGTTTGCAAGGGCCCTTGATAAAAAGCTTTAACAACTACAATTATCAGAGGGGCAGGAGTGGGCTGGTCCTGGTAGACTGGAGCACTGGCAGGCAGCAGATCATCTGTCTGGAGAGACATTAAGTGCTGAATAGGTCAGAATTGCCAGGTTTTTAGTATTTACCTAGGAGGGAAACTACTGCTCATTTCAGGGAGCTAATGTTCCTTGCAGATTTAGTTTGAACACCAGAGGGAACATAAAAGCAACAGCTGTGGAGTAGTTTCAAGGATAGTGTTTTCCTCCTCAAGCACAGTGCAGTTCTATCCAGTTCTCCTCATTAATCACTTTCTTTCATTTTTGTTTTTCAGCCAAAGCTTTTGGCCAAGGAGCTGCTTGACTTGGTGGCATCTCATTTCAACCTGAAGGAGAAGGAGTACTTTGGAATTGCATTCACAGATGAAACGTAAGTGTGACAAATCAAAGACCTAAGAGGCAACTCTGGGTCACAGAAAATCTTGGTGCAGAAATACGGTGTACAATAAGGTCCTAGACCAAGGTCTAGGGAGGCATGGACCAAATTACCACAAAATTTGAGGTTTTGTCTCAGGACAGGCCAAATCTACCCCCAGATTAAATTACAAGAATAAAATTTGCGCTGGAGAAACATGCAAGGTCTGCCAAAGGCTATGATTAGTCCCAGACTGTGACCCCTCAGTGCTACTGCACCATCCTGTTACATTTTTCCAGCTGTTTTCTCTCAGCAGTTACACCATCCTTGGCGTATGGACTGTGTCTTGTATGGACACCTACCTTGGTTTGGAATAGGTTTTTTTCTTTGTATGTTAACCAGGAAGAGACTTCCCACACCTAAATCATTTTAAAAGAACAAGATTTTCAAGCCAATGCTGTGTCCCCAGAACAGCTGAGTCAGCAGTATTGCTGTCACGAGCCAGTTCTGCTCTCCTGCTGAAGTGGCAGGGAAATGTAAATTATCTGCTGGAATAATGATTCAGGATCGGGTAATCAGAGGCTGTTGGATAATTGCACAAACATATCCGTATTCATCTCGGCAGCAATCACCCCTCTAAAGTCAATTCCTTTGGCAAGCACCTGCCTTGGATAGCCTGAGGCCACCTCAGGACAAGCTCCAAGGATGGCGGAATGTTCAGCAACAGGAATGTGCAGAGGCAGGACCCAAATCAGATGAGATCTCTGAATCCATCCGAGCCCATTGACATGAGTAGCTCAGCCCTGTAGATCTCCAACCCAACACAAATTAATGAGACTAATCCTCCAAGGAGGAACAGTAGGACGCGCTTGCCTTTTATAAAGCAGGAGTAGGAAATTGCTCCCACCACAGTGTTTATTCTTGGAGAGAGCCAGTTACTCAGTGGGTGCTGCCTGAGAGTCACAGAAAAACCATGCAGGGAAGCCAAAGCACATTAGGAGACAAAAATGTTCCCTTAACAGTCCCAAGAGCACAGGTGAGAAAGACGGCACATCTCAAACTGTAACCAGAGAGCAGCTGAGCAAGTCCCAGCTCTCAGTTCAGCTGGGTGAGTACAGGGCTCCCCTGGGAGTGCAAGGGAAGCTAATGAGGATGTGTCAGCAATTAGAGAGAGCACAGCCTCTCCTGGAACTTCCAGGTTTAACTGGGTGAGCAAAGATCTGGGTTAGCAAAGGGAAGAAGCGTGAGAGCTGACAGAGGTTGTCAAGGCAGAGCTTGATGTTACATAGCAGATGCAGATGGATGTGCACTGTCCAGGCAGGATTCAACAGGTTAGGTGATGGCATCCACTCACTTGGTCTCCTTCAGACCTGTAGATGGAGCAGGGTGCTTTTCAGGAGGTATTCAGCCAGCCCAGATGAAAGATTTAGGGACACCCTCTCTAAATCAAGGAAGTGCAGTCCAGAAACAAGCAGTAAGTCTATAGCTGATCTTAAGCTGGTCTGAAGCCCTTCTGCTGTCCCATAGTGACTCTGACATTTGCACTGAGGCTTCTTCAGTGCTGTGAAAATAACCCTGACAAAAGTATTTCCTCTTCAGTTGTAAAACGCTTTGAAGAGAGTTGGCACAAACAGCAGTTGTTTTATTTGATTGAACACAGCCAAAGAATATACTTGGGGCCTTGGGGAGAGTCTTGGAAATAGATGTCCCAAGCCAACTTCAGAAAATAAACTGCGCTGTCTATACCACAGATCTTAACCTGCAATGTGAAATTGAAGTTTGTTTTTACTACTTTTTGAAGAAAGGGAATTTTTCAGTCTCCTGATGTGTGTTTGCAGGGCGCATAACCCAGACCTTTATCTAATACAGACCAGGAAAGTAAAAAGAAACCCTTTAATTCTGTGACGCAGGCCCTCAGGGACTTCATTCTCTTCACTCTCCACTGAGTTTCCATGTGCTTTACTTGAAGGGGACTCATAACCAGCTAAAAGAGAGCAAGCATGGTTCATAAATGTAGTTTGTGATTGGCTAAATTACAAGTTTAAAAAGAAGAAAAACCACTAAAGTATTAAATCAATTCTTCTATTCAAGAGTAAAAGCTCTATGAGAGTAATTTATTTATAAATTATTTGGACTGAGGATTTCCATTCATTAGTTGTGCTCTATCATGACAATTTTAGAAAAAAATCAATAGGAACAACCTTCGTGTAGGCAACTTAATAGTTTCTTGTGATAATAGAGGGTCGTTACTGCATTCAGCGTGACTAAAATTAGATTGTCAGACTATTATGGGGGGGAGAATAACGCCTCCTATTTTAATGATCATAGAACCGTTTTATAGCATGAGCCATTAACTGCAGGAGAGCACAGGTCAAAAGGGTGTCCCTGTACAGCATGAGGGGCCAAGCTTCACAGGAGGCCAGAAGAGCAATATTCTGCTTGATTAAAAGTGAAAAGGGATGGAGAAAGAGCTTGGGTTTTAGTTCAGCTGGTTATGAATCTCCACTAACCACCCTTTCCCTTTGTATCAGCTCCTCCAGCATTCACTGAGAGCCAGTGGCCAGGATTAACCTTCTGTTCCCTGCAGACTCCCAGTCTGCGCCATGGGCGGGGTTTCCACATCCCTTACTTGTCCTTAGATCTCAGTCATCTGCTCCATTGAGAGCTACCAACTTTTGCATCCCGCAGCTCCCTACAGAGCAGGGTAGCACCCTTCCCTGGAATACCCTCTCATCCCTGTGAGCTGGGGGGAAGCCTGTTTCCATCTTCCAGCCACGTGGCAGAGCCAGAGTGAGGGAGCAGGTGTCCCACACCCTGGTTGAACAGCTGGTCCAACAGAGGGTGCAGCTCTCAGAATAATGTCCTGCTCTGGCACTAGACCAGTTCCTTTATCACCATGTCCACTGTGTTGCAAAATTTGTACAGTTAAACTCTTACGGCCCCGTGAGCTTCTCAGCCCCTTCAAAAGTAATTGAGAAAATCTGTAAGCTTAGATAGTTTTTGTTTCTGATGGAAATAGAAATAGTTTATATGGTTTCAATTACGTTAATTGGTCTTTCCCAGTGTCTGTTAAATTCAGAATGAGTCTGACACTGAAAGGGTGTGAGTTGGTTTATTGGTCCAAATACCTTTATAACACAAATCAATGTGGATCCACTTTTCAGAAAACTGGACACTAAGCTGTAAAACCACATAAACATAACCACCTGGAGGCAAAGTACTCATTGATGTGCCACTCTTTACTTATAAAAGAAGAGAACTACTGCATACAATCAACAAAATGGACCCTGGGCACCAAAATCTATACTCAGTCTGTATCCTAAATGGACCCAGTTTTTTTTCCTAAAAGTGATTATGTGGTTGTTATTGACACACCAGTTTAACTGCCAACATGAGTTCAACCAACAGAGGAAAATTATCTGGCTTCGAGTATTCAACCTCCTGTAGGTCTCCCAAAACTGTTTGCACCATTATTTCTGAATACACTGATAGAAATATCTGAATGAGCAAATTGATGGTGATAATGAAACAAAAGCTACTTTGTGTCTCTAAATTGAACCGTGAAGGAAATCCAGCTAGACATGGGCATGTATGAATGGGATCCCAGTGCAAGCTGCCTAAATTGGTCCATGAAAACTGACAGGATTACTACATGCCTAGGGTTATATGCCCATACTTTTCCCTGTCTTACATGGGATTGTGCTCCATGAATAGTTTTGCTGACAATGGGAAGACAGATTCCAGAGCAAAGCGTTTTGTGGTGCAATGGCATCAGAGTTTGGCTCCCTGATTGTCCACATTCACAGGCAGATACCAGTGACTGCTCACTGCTGCTGTTCTCTACGTGCACGCTTGAAAACAAGGAGCTAGGTGACAATCTGCAGTGCAGAAGCCCTCAGCGATGAAAGATTGTAAGTAGTAATTGAGTACAGTGAGCAGTTAGCTCCTGGCAGGGATTTAAGTGACCTTCCTGCTCTGAAGGAGCTTTGGATTTAAGCTCCATGCAGATGAGACTAATGCAACTCTTCAACCTAAAAACTCGGTGGCAATTAAATCTGTTACCCAGTACTCACAACTGTGTATGTGTGCAACATAAATGTGGAACTGGTATGCATATATATATAGATATAGATATCTCTATATATATATATATCATTATACCAACCAGTTTCTCCTGTTAAAATGCAACAAGAATGAAAAGAGCAAAATAAGAAATACCTTGAAGTGACTTTTTGTGCTGTGCACCATGGCTTCTCAACCCTTCCTTGGGCACGTTAGGCAAACCCAGACATTGCTGCTGAATAAACATAGAGGTAGACAGTAAGTCCATTGTCAACAGCTCACCCTCAGTGGGATCTGGTGTGTAACACCATCAGCTGCTGGTGGCTGCTGCGTTTGTGATATAAATGCAACTGGACAGGTTCAGCAAAGGATGTCAAGTTTAGTGTGGCTTTTCCTTGCTCTGACAGCATTTTGTACCATGGCCTACATGGTAAATGCTCAGGTTGTACTTAGGCTAGGGATGGGTGAGCATGGCTAGTTCCAATCCCACATGTAACTGTGGTCTTCACAGCTAATTTCAGCCTTCCTGAGGCCTGTTAAAGGCAACATAACAGCACTTCATGACCAAAAAAAAGGTACAATTACAGATTTCAAGAAGGGGGGTGCAGCAGGAAAGCTAGATATCTTTCATTTTTTGGGTACTCAGGCTGAGAATCTTTGCATGGGGATTATTTTTTGACAGCCTGGAGCATCTGCCTTCTAAAAGCCAAACCTTGTTAAAGTACACATCTGTGCTGAACAACAGGGAATGGTGCATGGATCCCATACTAGCATGCCAGCAGCAGAAATGATTGAAAGATACTCCCTGCCTCTTGCTGCATCCTCCCTCCCTGCCCAGCTATGCATCCTGCCCAGAGCAAGACCAATTAGTTCCTATATCCAGATGAGTTAATATGGCCATCCTCACCCTGATCCCAGGCTGGGCAGACTTGTGCTCAGCCCCTGTACTGCAGTGGAGACATATGAGGTGACCAGTTGGGCTTGAAAATCTGCATTCTATCATCCCTTTCCAGTAGCCATGCTGCCAGCAAGTCTGTGCCCCTAATGCACAGTGTAGGCTGCCCTTTACCTAAAGTGAAAAAAAAAATAGAGAAAAAAAATATTTTAAAACTTTATATAGAGAAAAAACTGTCTGAAAGTTAAAATATATTGGAGATAAACACATGGGTGTCCGGAGCAGGGGATTAAATAATCTTTGTTCCTTTTGTACACCAAAAGATGTCCAAGATGAGTCTGAAAAGTCCCCAGCTCCACATGTATCACTTGTACCTAGTTGAGACTTGGTACTTTTGCAAAACAGATGCAAAGGCCTCTTATATTGAATGCCTGACTTCTACATGGCAAAATTTGAGGACAGCTTCTTTCTCGACATATTGATCCTGATCTCAGTAGAGTTCAGGATGAGTGGAGCTCACTAGTAATTTAGAACCCCTTGGTTTGAAGCAGTGTACTGTGCTTAGATGAGCACGTAATGCCTCAACAGGTTTCCAGAGCAGCCCAGAGCTGCCTGGGCGGGAAGCTCCCTGAGCTGCCCATCCTCTTCTGCATCTCCATAAGCCAGGGCAGCAGTGCAGAAATTCCCATTGAACCCAGGTGATTCAAAGCCTCCTGAAAGTGGTACTTTCCCCTTTATTTATTTTTCTGGGAAAGATGGAGTAGGGGGGCTGTAAATCCAGTTAAACTGCTACAGGGATGTCATTGCCTTCTTTCTAAAGGGGCTTCTCAGTTGCCCAAAGCTCATGTACATGCAAACCCTTGTGAAAGCTGAGTGTGTTTGCTGCACACAGGGTACTTTGCTAAGGCTTGTGGCAATTCTAGAAGGTAATTTAATGGGTTTTTTAAAAGCAGGCTCTTTTTTTCATTTTCAGTGGAATGAAGAATTATTCTTGAGGATTATCATGAGCTGGTGAATAGGCACTGGAATAAAGCTCAGGACATCTGAGTTCCATTTTCTGCTTTATTTCCTTCAAGATTGTCCCCCAGATCATTTCAACTCTCTCTCCCCTTGCTTGTCTAGACAGCAGAGTATTGAAAGCAAGGTCTGCCTCTTCCTCTGGGTAAAATCTGGTCTGACTGAAAGCAACAGCCAAAAGCTCACAGGATGCAACCCTAGCGTCACTGAAAGCAATGGCAAATTTCTGGCCAGCTTCAGTGGGGCCTGAATGTCACCCTAGGTGTTTCCACAGTGCCTAATTTAACAGGGCTTTTATCTCAGCTGGGGAGCAAGATGCCCCTGTAATACAAATAATGGTGTTTGTAAAGCACCTCATATGCACACACCGCACTCTACAATGTGGGTAATGTGACAAAGAACAGAACTCCTGCCCAGCAAAGCTTGCAGCAGCAAGATAGGAATGGATAAATTACAGGAGAAAATAACAACGACAGGTACCATCTAGGCAAAAGAAAAGTAGCATGTGGTAATTGTAGCTGGAATGCTTCATGGAGCAGCTGTTTTTCAAGAGCTCTCTGAAGAAGGAAAAACGAGGGCTGGGCAAACCTAGAGAGGCTATTGCAGGCATGTGGGTGGTAAATAAACTGTCTGAGGTTGTAGAGTTAGGTTTAGCCTTGAGTGAAATACTGCAGGTGTCGTGGAAACTCTTTAACTGTAAGGATTTCTAATGAAAATCTTGACAGACTTTTAATGATACAACTGCTCCAGGGGCCCGTAATAAAAAGGTGAAGCTTATAACATTTTGGGCTGTCCTGATTGCTCAGTACTGCCAGCTTTCACCCTGACAGATTGAACTTTAGCAGTTCGATTCCCAGGCTGAAACACTGCCAGGACGATACCGCCTCTGCTCCTCAAACATTTATTGTGGGTTTTTCAAATATCATGCAATAGTCCAGGGCAAATAGCACACATTTTGGTTCCCATTTTGTAACACCTCGGGCCTTATTGCTGTGAGCAGTCAGAAAGCTCTTTGGTGCCAGGCTTAAAACTGTCTCTTCTCTTGCCAGGGGACACTTGAACTGGCTTCAGCTGGACCGCCGAGTGCTGGAACACGACTTCCCCAAAAAGTCAGGACCAGTTGTTTTGTACTTTTGTGTCAGGTAAGTGCCTGATGGCAAGCCCTTCCCATGGGATACAGCTACAGACAGCCTGTTTCCTGGAGGCCAGGAAGTGAAGCTGACAGTTTCTCAGAAACACCTGTGGGTAAACAAACACTTCCACAGCGGTTTCTTTTGAGCTCTTTGGCTTTGCAAACTCTTCTCACTCAACTGTAAACAAGTAGTAGCCACACCAACACCCATAGCTGTTCACAGTGAAATGTTGTATGAGGGCAAGATCAGATGTTATGTTTTTACAGCTCTACTTGTGGGCTTTGAAAGTCCAGGTTGAGTAGGGTGGCAGAACAAAGCCCTCTAACTACCAGCATAACCCACTCGAGCCAGCAACCTGCAGGGAAAACACTCACTTCCTCACTGGTGAGCCACCAGTTTCCTCTGGATTGTGCCCACAGTGTGCATTCTGTCAGAGACCAAATCCATCCCTGTACAGCTCTGTCATATTCACCTTCTGAACTCAGTGCTACAGTGAATTACCCACAAATAGCAAATGATGGCATTTTATGGCAGCCGGTTGGTTTCTACATGGCTGGACCAGACTATAAAAATTTTAATGAAGATTACGACAGTTGGGGAACTTGAAACTTCATCTGGGATTTTTACAAGGAACTGTTAGTGTTTGGAAGCTGCTGGAAGCTGCCAGTGCTTTTATGCACACAGTGCCTTTGCCTCCAAGGGAGATATTTTCTGAGAAGACAAATTTACTCCTGCAGCTTTGAAACGCCCAGAGAGAGGCTGGGGGCTGGGATGGCATATGTACAAAATTAAGTTGAGGGGTTTGACTTACTTTTAATGGATAGCTCATGTGTAGAACAAGCCAGTGCAGTGTAACTGTGTCTTTTTCTGTTAGGTTTTCCTCTCCAGTGTTAAATTACATCTGACATCACTCTCATTCATTCCATAGTACCCACAAAAAATGAAGACCTACTTTTGAGTTTCTTCCCCTGAGTGAAGCTTTTTTTCTCTGCATAGTGATTGTCATTCATTTAACTTCCATTACAAGGCAGGCTTTTTAGCAGAAGAGACTCTTTGTTCTGTAATGTCCCCATATTTAGTGGTGGATATATCTTAGGACAAATTAAGACTGCACAAAGCCCTGTGAGTCCAGAATTAGCCTGATATGTCCCAAGCGAAGAGTTAAGTCAGTATTTTGGGTGCTTCAAACTATAAGGGTAGATCTAGAGCTGAGCATCTTCAGCCTGTGAGATCCAGATCCACCTGTGCTTAGAACTACACAAATTTGTTGATGCTCATTAAGAACACGGCCAGTCAGTTACCAGATATCTTGTCCAGGGGCCAGATTGGGAAGTCTGTGCTAAGACAGCGTTCCCATGGAAAGCAGGGAAAGCCCTGAGTGAGCAGGAGCTAAGTGCTGGGCATAGGAGTGGAACTGTAAAATGTGTGAAAGCCAGTGCTACTGAACCACTCTCAATTTCAAAGACCACTCAACAAGCATAAATATTGCCATCTGTATTGTTTTATGAAAGTTGGCAGCACAGTGGAGACCAGTCATTCTAGCGGGATCCCAGCCAGGAGACATCCTAGGATACAAATCCAGATAACAGTTAGTGAATGAGTGACCCCTCCTGTTCTGGAATCTCAATCCATAGGGAAAAACTCAGCATTCAGTGTCTGCATGTGTGAAAACCAGACTGACTCTGGGCTTATACTCTTACTGATGGCAGTAATGAGTGGATTGTCACACTGAGTTACAATTTGGATTGGACTGGGAGCCAGATGCCTCAAGAGTTAGGAATGGGCATTAACTTACCATGCATTTTCTACTGCTTATTTCCCATGTGGATGTCAGATGCTGGTAGAAGCTGAAAAAGTTTCCCAGCACATAAGGAGTTCCCATGTCCATCTCTAAATCTGATCTGAGCAGAAGGCAACTGAAGACACCGACGCCAGCCAGATGGCTGAATTTGGAAAGGTCCCACATGTCTGTTATCCAGTGGTTTCAGTTCTGGCTTGGGAACTAAAGCAAGGGCTGAAGGGAAGGTTCTAAAGAGACCCACCCACAGATGGGGGTTTATTTTCACAATCTGGGGGTGTGCAGCAGCTTGCAGAGACATTCATAAATAAACCATAAACAGAATGCTCCCTCTCCCCTGCTGCCATCAGGCAGAAAGCAGAGATAATTAATGCTGTACTATACCTAATCACAAATGTGTTAATTTTTAAGGAACTGCATGCCCATGACACCTACTATGTCACAGGTAAAGCCTGTGGTTGCAGATACCTTTTTGCATTACCTCTCCCAAACATTGCAGCTGACAAAGTCTAGGTTGATGTTGAGAGTCCTAAGTGGGGAGATACAAGTAATACAAGTAACTGGATGTGCCAGATGCTCATGACACAGAATTCTGATTTTTGCATTGGGATTTAGTAATTGTGTGGGGTTTTCCCTCTAGTCGAAGTAAATGTACAGTTCAATCACACTGCATAACTACTGAAGAGATGAAGCCTCAGGCAAGGAAAGTAAAGGGTAGTTTGAAGAGGAGAAGCTACACTGAAAACATTTTCACCATCAACATCAACCATTTTTACCCTCAACATTCCTGCAGCAATGTTGAAGGGCAGCATGCCCACCAAAGATTCCACAGATTTTAGACAGCTCTAAAAGTACATTTAAAGGGAAGCTTGCCTTCTTAAGAAAAAGCTTCTTGAAAGAACTGTACCAAAAATAGGAAGTTTCACAAGCTTTGCAGTGTGAAATTCTCCTCCCTTTTTTAAAATCTCTGCAACACTGTTGAAGCTTTGTCTTTTGACACACATTTCCTTGGGGTTTGACATGTTGAACACTGATCTCCAGTGTCTTTGCTCTCTTCTTTTATCAAAGACCAAAAATTTCACAGCACTGTGTCAAAGGAGGGGGATTTTAGAAGGATGTTTTTAGCATTGGTTTGTAAGAAATTGCTTCTTCCATTGTACTTCCATTACATTTACACAGCTACTGAAGCCTGCCTCCCTGTCTTCAGGTTGTCATCTAGTGTTTCAGTGAAAGCTGTCCACTGAGAACGACATAGGAATCTAGGAAGTCATCAAAACTCTTGGGCAGCTGTGAACTGCCCCATGGCTATTGGGCAATATTATTTTATAAGACTCTGCTGCTATCTATTTACATAGCTCTAAAGACACACATGAAAGCAAGAGGGAGTGCCATGTGTCTTGCAGGGGAGGAGGTATGTTGGGCCACAGAATGGGAATGATATTAGTTCTCACCGTAGAATTAGCTTCCCTGGATGGCTTTCTATAGCCCTGGTTGCTTGGTTGTTGGTGAGACTAATTCCCTGCCTTAGAGGGTTTACAAGTGAGAGGAGAGTAACCACTGAAGTCCAGGAGAAGCAAAGGATGGGGATGAAGAAAGGAGGGATTGCTTGAATCGTTGATTTTACAGTGGTGTTTTGAGGCTAGAAGAGAACAGAGAAAATGTACCTCCCACCATGAGCTTTGGGGTAAAGTGCAGGAACCTAAGTACAGTGTGGGAACCTGGGCAGCAAAGGAGATAAACAGAGATTGCAGGGGTTCAGATACAGGTACATCCTTTTCGCTGGGAAGGAAGCATTTTGCTCGGACTCACACAGACAAAAGTTACTCCTTTTGTGTAAAGCTTTGATGTGAGAGAGAACAAGAGCACAAGACATGCTGTTTGTTCATGGAAAGCAAAGTTGGCCAGGCTCTGCAGTGAGTTCTCGTCCTCAAACAATGGCCATGTGAGATTAGCAATCCTTAGCAAAGGAAGCACCAGCATGAGTCTGATCTCTTTATCTTCTGTATGTTTGTCATGCTGTTAATTTATATGAACAAGCTTAGCAAATAAAATTCACTCCACTGGTGGATCTTTTCCCAGGAATGAATATATTTGTTCTCAGGGCAACTTCACCAGCTAAACACTGACAACTCACTGCAGAACTCGTCACACTAAATCAGAAAATGTCTCACATGGAAAGGCTTTTCTTTCAGAAAGGCATGGAACAAAACGTGAAATAAATCCTCAATACTCAAATACACTGTGGGGCAGAGTTTGTATCTATGGGCTGGCAGTATTCCCACAAAGGAATGCCTGTGTTCAGCAACATCTGGCATGTGTTCATATGTACTGGCTAGGCTGAAGTCAGCATGGGAGCTCTGGGGGCTCAGGACTCTCAGTATTGGGACCAGACATTTTGCCAGGTTACCACAGTTACTACAGAATAAAGTGGCCCTAAATAAGAGACTGGCACTGAAACACAGAGTGCAAAGCTCATGGGTGTCTGTGCTGCCCTTAACGCAAAGGAACTTAGCTCTGGTCCAGGTCTGAGGCAGGTGGGGCAGGTGGGCAGTCTGAGATGAGATTCACCACACCAGAGCTGAGATCTTTACCTGGCAGACAGCTCTATGTCACAGCTAATTAGTGGAGCCTCCCTATATAACCGCTGGAAAGAAATAGGCACCTTTCAGGAACAATTCATCTGACTTATTTCATCTGACTCATCCAAAGATGACTGCTTTGGAATTTAACAAGTTGCAGGCTTAAAAAACCTGTGTCTCTTCTCTGACCTCAGACCCCTGCTCAGATGTAGGCATATTCACCTGATGCATCCCTCTGTCCTATCAAGTCGATAAATTTAAAATTATTATTTCAAACAGGTTGGCACAGCCAGGGTTGAGGAAGTGTTTCCTATCTACAGGGTTACACCTGGCTATCTAAATGGAATTGGATCAGATTTCAGCTGTTAATGAGGCCTTACGCTATTTTAGTCTTTCAGCCCTTCTTTATAGACATCTTTAAACCTGCGTTCCATTAGAAAAGGACTAATGCTAACAGTGAAAGAAGCCAGAGGCCATTCGAAAATGGTTCAGATTAGGGACATCAGATTAGGGGTTGTGACGACAGCAGCCTGCCTTGGCAGGAAGATCTGAATAGAACCACACAAAATTAATGTCAGCAATTTATTTCTCTTGCACATAATGGGCTGCCTTTCTCCATCCAGTTTTCCCCACCAGAGAAGGGTATGTGGTGCTCTGACACTTTGCTCCAGGCAGGGAATTAGGGAATCACCATATCTTGTCTCTCCCCTCTGAGGAGGGAGAAGGAGCAAACAGCCCTTTTTCTGCCTCATGGTGTGAAACTGGGGTTTACAGGGACTGGGGGAAATGCACTATCAGATTATCAAACACAGTAAATTTGCAGCCAGGGCAGTGGAACAGAAGTGGCAGAATTTGCTCTCACCCAAGCTTCATTACACCTTTTACCACCCAGGAGAAGTTGCTGAGGCAAAATTACATATACACAGATCACTCTACTCCTCTGCTCTTCCTTCATCCTGTTCAGATCCCTCTGCACTGCAAGGAGGGCAGTGCCAGACCCCAGCTTGCTGTGGAGCTTGATCATGCCAGGAGAGATCAGGGAACTGCCCTAAGGTGTTTCAGCACCTTGGCGTGCTCCGTCCACATTCTCAAGGCTAGCTGTCTGTCTCAGAGCTCCTTGCAGCTGTGCTGTCTCCCTCACCCTCTGTCAGTACCAGTACTGAGCCAGAAACTCCCTGAATTTGTGCTACATATAAGGGGAGATAAAGAGCCATCTCCTGCTCACATTATAGCTCTACATCTCCATGCACTGCTCTGGGATGCTGTAGAAATAACAGCAAAAAACCAGAATATCGAACCCACATAATCAAGCCAGTTCCACCAAGCTGCTTTCAGGGGCTCCTGTGAGCTGCTTTGTCTATAAAATCTGTACCATAGCCCAGATCTCTTTGCACCGCATGTGTTTTGCTGGCTGGTGTGCACCAGCTGTGTGTGTGCTAAGTGGGAAGATCCCAAAAGCCAGCAGCCTTGCAAACCCCCTCCTCCCAGCTAGCCGCAGTGTATAAATACAGCCACTCAGACCTTGTTTGTGCTGGAAGACAAGGCTCCCCGCAGACAATTTATTGCAGCCTTCCCAGGGTGGCCCCCTGCTCTGTTCACCCGGGGGAAGGTGTAATAAATTGCCTGCAGGGAGGCTGTGCTCCTCAGAGTCTCTTTAGAGATACGAGAAACTTCTGTCGAGTCAGAAGATTTACTTGTGTGAAAACCGACCTTTGCTTGAGGAAGGGAACTAATGTGGCTCTGCTACTTAGCACACAGCTCTGAGCTAAGCCATCCATTACACACACATCTTAATAGCAGTCTGGCTCTTGAGTCCTATAACATCATTTCTGTTTTCTGCTTAACTAGGAATATATTTGTGTAAGTGAGCTGTGTTGAGAGAAGGAGATAAGTTGTTTTTCCTTTCCATTCAGCCACCCGAGGGGGCAGAAAAGGCGACATTCTGAAAATTCGTTGTTTTGAGCCACATTTTGAAGGTGTTGACGCTAGCAGCATTGTCTTGTTTAATTGTGGGAGGCATTTAGACTGCATGTTAGGTACCATGCAGAAATGATGGATTCTGTCAGTGTAGGATTTGTAGCTAATTTGGATCAAGCTGCAGTAGCTGTGTCAGTGCCTACACTCGGATTCTCTGACTGGGTCAAAGTCATGCAGACATTGTTTCTGTTTTCACTGCAATTTGTGTGCTCATACCTTACACCGGTGGGTGTGATGGGCTGTCACCAGTGCAGCAACAGTAAGGTCTGCTATGAGGGGTCCCATCACCATGGCATTGACCAAGGGCTGAGTCAGTAAATAAGTGACCCTCATGCCAGCTTCGACAGACAAATCATACCTTCATGTGATGCTGACAACATATGGGACAGCTGGAGGGATTTCTATTCCAAAAATGGTCCAAAATCCTCAGATGAAAAGATGCTCTCTAGATGCTGAGGGGTGGTGTTATGCAAGACAGTGCACCCAGTGAGTTATCCCTAATAGCCAAGATGTGACTCCTGGCAATGACCAAAGAGCAGGAAAGGGCTGTGCTGAGGCTCAGGAGGTTGAGGGGCAATTCCCCTGGTGACTGAGGGAAAAGAGGAGGAAGGCAGTGTGCTGCTGTGATCCAGTCACTGCCCTCACCTCATATTTGGGACAGATAAGCACATCACTCCAAGCCAAAAGGAAGTGCAAAAGCTTTTGTACAAAACCACATCTTTTTGTACAAAGATGCAGTTCTCTTGTGAGCCAAGCTAAGCTCTAGGGGACATGGCAGTGGTTTACAGACTGTGTTGAGCTGGGTTGCTGCTTTTAAAGCTTGGGCAGGCCAGGTTCCCCATGTGGGTAGGGGACAGAGGACTTACTGTACTATGGTCAGTGCCTTTGCATGATGCTGTAACCAAATATGAGGGAGGAAGGTACCTGCACTACCAGCTTGATTCCACCCCTTCTCTGTGTTGGTACTGGAGCACTCAGCAGTTTGCAGACTCCAGGATATACAGCCTGGAAGAGATGAAGAGAGTTGGTGTCTATATATTCGAAAGCAAATCCCTACTTATTTTGTACATGGAGAAGATGAGGCATAGGAATGAGCAAATATCCCCAAGGTACATGATTTTCCAGGGATTCAATGGGCCTACATTTTAGAAACAAAGAGAAAAATGATTGACAGTAGGTAAAGATGCAGCTTCATAGTATAGTGCAGCTGGTAAGACAGAGAGGGGACAGACTCAGGTTAAACAATTATCCACAGCTTTTTATTTTGTTAGCTGCTATTCCCTGTATTTCTGGAATCAAATTCACCTCCAGTTTCATGGCTCCTCCTGCAATGAGGTAAAAGTTCACACAGGTCTCTCTTGCTGCCTCCTGTCCCCTGCGTACCAATCCCAGGTGCCAGACAAGGTGGGCCTGAGCACGGCACAGGCACAGGGGGCAGGACATGAGATCTAAAGCAAAATGAATGCAGAAGGGGAGGTTGATGATGGAGCTTTTTAGCTCATTTTCATTCCTGGCTGATTACTTAACAGGCCAACTATTTAGCATGAGCATTGTCTGCTTTTAAGTGTCAGCACATAAAAGTGTGCACCCATGACTATTAGCAAACAGGGCTGGAACATAAAAGGAGCTGTGCAGCCTGTGCTGGTCAGAATACTCATTCAGCATGAGACACTGGACATAATGACATCTGCATTTAAGGCCATTATACTGACGCACACAATTTTTCTTTTCCTGGTTAGCAAATGGCCTTGTATTTTTCAAATTATCCTCTGAGGTTCTGAATGACATGGTGAGGGATAATGAGCCGGATCCCAGGATGGATGAGGCAGAAAAGGGGTGTTCTCCTTTACCTATTTCTTTATAATAGTGAAATAAGGGGTAGTCCATTGACATGGTCGCTGAACTCTGCTGACAGCTCTGTCCTGCATCCCAGCCAGATCAGAGTCAGACAGCTGGGAAAGACGTGGATAGAAGTTTTATGGACTAGATGGCTCCCACCAGATTCAAACTTCACAAGGAGGATGATATCACTGCCCCAGGACAGACAGACACCTGAAGTAGAAGAGACATCGATTTACTGTGGTCATGTTTTGAAATACCATGGTGCTGAAGATCACAGTGAAATACTTTTACCATTTGGCAGGTTCTGCTTGGAAGTAAACACATGGGCTTGTGCACTCAAATGCTATGACAATCTATCTGCCCACTCAGCAACTCAACTGCTGAGAGCCTGGTCCCTGCTAGGTGATAGATGGCCAAGTTCAGGCTGACAGAATATGTCTAGGCCCGAGAGTTAGAGGCAGTGCTAAGTATTTTGTATTTGACAGTTTCTTTTAGTGTATGGAGATCAGGAGTGCTGCTTATTTTTTCTCTCACTGTACACACAAGCATCTGACCAGCTCAGGTGCTTGGTAATCCATCTATTCCCACTGCAAGAAGGAGCACTGGTGTTCCAACACCTTCCCATAACTGCTGAATTTGCCCATCTGTATGCTCACACACCTGGGTTCACAGATGAGTCTGGCAGCAGCAGTAAGGGAATCTCCATCTCCTGTCAAACCACTAATCAAGCTGGTGAGTTCTGGACCCAGTCATGCATTTCTCTGAGCCATGGGTCAGAGGTGGGTGTGCCTCTGTGTAATGCAAGGGAGAAATTGTGGTAGTACCAGTTTCCCCTCACCAACAATCAGGAGTTTCCACAAGCACCACTGTGAGTCTGTGCTTGGCTGGTTAGGATGGGAATTGCCATTCATCACAGCGTGAGGGGGCTTAAGCTGTCTCAGAGAAAGTTGTCAGTTAACCAACGCTTAATAGAGAGCAATCTGATCAGTACCAGACATGTCCTTGCAGCTAAAAAGCCTTAAACGTTTCAGATGCAGCAGCTTCTGAAGACTTCGAAGACACCTTCTGCAGTACTCATTATTATTTCCCTGCTGCTGAGAGAGAGCAGCCAAGATAGGCACTTTGTGTTCGTTATCCAGCATAATGTTCACTGGTCTATTTAATTAATGCTTAGAAAATGTACTTGATGAATTACAAGTTACTGGGGCTGGGGAGGGATGAGGAATGCAGAAATACATTAACATTGGCTGATCTTTTAAATTTTCTCAAAAATTATTCCTTTGGTTTTACACTAAGCAAGTCTCATGGGGTGCTCCCCCTTTCTGCAGACAGCTAATTTCTCACAGGCACAGTTGCTGGCTATCAAGGAACCTCTTGTAGGAGCTGCTGGAGGCAAAACTATCTGCTGGGTGTATTGCAAGAGATGCAGGTAGTGGAGCAGAGGTCTTGGACACATTGTACTGCCTGTTTCCCTGTGCAGCCTATCCATTATATCCCAGACACATCAGCTCCACATCACATGAAGGAATGCTGCTCTCTGGGGAGTCCTCAACAGAAATCTGAGAGCTGCCTCTCAAAACTGATGATCTAGAAACACGCCTTGAAAGGCTGCTAAGCTTAACAGGCAAAACAGACAGAGGGGGGCAGAGAAGGGAGGGGTATTTTCTAAGCCCAGCTCAACAGCCCAAGCAGCTAAACCATTTTCTGAAGGTCACAAAGGAAACCTGTGTGGAAGTATGAGATTCAACCCAGATTTTTGTTTGCTTGGTAATTGCCTTAGCAGTTGGATGCTCCTGCCTGCCTCCTTAGTCATTGCCATTGGTCATTGTAAAATGTGGGTTCCTTGACTGTGTTTGTAAAAGATGGAAAAAGGAGGAGATGTGACAGAAACCAGTCATAAGAGCAAAAAAATAAATGTCTTTCCCTGCCTGCCCTTTTTGTTATTACTACACCAACTGTGGATGCAGGGTAATCTACTCCAGTTCAGGTTTTCTAAGCTTGCCACACAGAAAATCCCACTAGAGTTCCCTTTGCAAATCTGTTTTCTTTTAAGTAGCACCAGTTTCCGGGTGCATATGTTCTGCATTTGTCTGGGTGCGTGTGTGAGAGCCAGTAGCTCCCCAGCTCACTCTCTTCTCTGGAGATCACTTGACAATTGGGTTTTCTTTGTGAGATGAAGTATTATGTGCAGGCTCTATGCTCCCAGAGACTTAATTTTGTGCAGAAAACGATCTGTGTCCGTGTGGAAAGCCTTGGGAAAGCTCCTTGCAGCCTTGAGAAATGCAATATTGCCCTCTAGTGATGATGAGAATGGTCGCGTTTGAGCTGGTGGAAAAAAAGCTTTTTGGCTAACCTTCACTGGGATTCAAAATGGAAAAAATGTTCTTGTTTTCTTCTGACCTTGAAATAAAAAAACCTACCATCATAACTCGGAGAGCACTGATAGCAGTGATAAGAAGAGAAGGTTGTTCAAGAACCACAGAATGTGTAAAAGTACCATTATTCCCCATGAATTCAGCAGATGGGAAGCCAGCTGCACTCAGAGAGCAGATCTAGTAAGAAGGTTCCTTTTTTAATGCATCAATTTTTTTCTTTTCCAAAGCCAAGTATATTTTTAATAAGAAAAAAAAAAAGGGCTATTTTAAGGAAAGGAGGTGAAATGGTGAAAACCAGGAGAAAATAAGAAAAAGTTTAATCTTTGTGCTTCATCATCTCTACGATTCAAATGTTTTTGGTGTTTCTTGGGTTTGATTAGTTGTTGGTGTTTACTTGGGGTTTATTTTATTTTATTTTATTCAGGTTTTATTTTTATTTCTCTTCTGAAGGGGGAGAAGGAAGGGTAATACAGACAGGATCCTTTCAGCACATGTATAAAATGTTTCTCTCACTCTAATAACCAAAGGAGTTGGTTCTGCCTGTCAGGAAATAAAGTGTTTTGAAGAACCTTCAGAAGACACTTTAGGAGCACTACAAAGCTTTGACCTTTGCCCCTAAGAAGGTTACATTTAAGGCCCTGGACTCCGCAAATAGCTGGATATGGACAATCCCTTCAGCGCTTGTGTGAAGCCTCAGGAGTGTCCGCAGGTGTGTCTGCTCCCAGACAGCAGGGTCAGGGACTGGGGTTTCTCTGTAACTGGACCCTGCACGTCAACCCTGATTTCTAAGGAATTTGGGTTTTTAAAAGTCCCTAGTGCAGACACATTTCCCTGGCACCTTCCCTATGCTAATTGCCTCTGACAAGGCACGATAGCACTGGAATTTATGTAAGGAGCATTGCTGTCACTGCACTGCAGCTTGAAAATCACTACCAAACAGCACCAGCAGACAGATCTATTTATGTTTCCTTACCTAAAACACTAAGTAAATGCAAAAATCACCTTAATGTTCACTGAACATATACAGTTTCTCTGTTACTATAAGAACACACAACATACCTCTATGGAATGATCAGTCATTAACACTGACAGTATCCAGAGCATTTTTCCCCCAAAAAAAAGATCTCAAGGCAGAATTAAAGGCAAGAGTCAATACTCACAAGGCTCTCGCAAAGTTAATTGCCAAGCATCAGACCTTCAGAGCAGGCAGGACATGGAGTACTGAATAAATACATATCATGGGCTTTCAACATAATTGCAAATATTTGAGGCAATCAGCCAATGCAAACGAGTGGGTTTTTCAGAAACTGAGGGTTTGAGCTTTCTCCTGAGTTCTAAGAAGTCACTTCAGCTCAAAAAAAATTAGATTATGATCATTCCCTATCATCCCTAACATTGTTATTTATGGTACTGGTAAACTGTGCAAGATAAGTAACTACTGCCTTACTGTGAGACCATAGATATAATATGTAAAGAGCCCTTTATAAAATATGTTTTATGCAGAGCTGAAGGGGACAGGGAAGGAACCCAGAAGTGCATTTCTGTAGATGAATGTTTTACAAGATGCAGATTAACAGCACAGAATTGTTGTGATGGGTAGAGGAGAGACAAAGAAATGCTGATGGTGAAAATGTGATGGTGAACAAAGGTGAAGCTTACAAGAAAACAGAATAAAGGTTTATTTTAAGTCTTAAAGCAAAGGATTATTTAGAACGTAAATCCATTTGATGATCCAGTCCCTTTGGTATGGCTGGGGTGATGGTGACTGATCACGTCCTGGAGTGTGCACGAACCTCCTTCACCACCTCAGTCTGCTAAAAGGGAAAAAAGTTTATTCTTAGTACATTCATCATTACTCCATTGACCACATTTTTAATTTAAGAAGTGTATTTCTATGTTTTGTCCTAGTTCCCTCGTTTCTCACCCCTCTTGCTTTCTCTTTCAGGTTCTACATTGAAAGCATCTCCTATCTGAAGGACAATGCCACCATTGAGCTGTTTTTCTTGAATGCCAAGTCCTGCATCTACAAGGTGAGGGCTTGGGGAGCTCTGGGTGGCACCGGAGTGGGCTGGGACACCTGGATCTGCATTCCCTGCCCCAAAATTTACACTGGTCACACCTGGATTTCCAGATACAACCTTCTCCTCGCACATTCCCTCACTCCTCTGATTCCAGCTGCCACCGCACTTGGCAGCTGTTTTCCTGTCAGAGAGTAGTTCTGGGGTAAAACAGCCCTGGAAGTAACTCTTGTGGCTGACAGGGAGGTAACTGCACTGCTAAAAGTATAAACCGGCTTGTGTTTCGAAGGAAATACCTGAGTTTGTGTTAAAAACTGGGCCGAGGGGCTGTCGTGAGGGTTTCCGGCCCGCAGAGGGCGGCAGTGCGGCGCGGGCGCCATCTTCGAGGTCGGGGCAGCGGCGTGTGTGAGGGGGAGAGTGGGAGAGGGAAAGGTGGCATGGGCTCCGTTCGACGGGAACCGCAAGGACCGCCGAGTCCAGCTCTTGGCTCTGCACACACAGACCCCAAGAATCCCACCACGTTCCTGAGAGTGTTGTCCAAACGCATCTTGAACTCTTGTCAGGCTCGGTGCTGTGACCACCTCCCTGGGGAGCCTGTTCCAGTGCCCAGCCACCCTCTGGGTGAAGAAGCTTTTCCTGATATCCAACCATGTATCAGTTTGATGTCATTCCCTCAGCATGTCACTGTTCACCAGATGAGAGTTCGATGCCTGCCCCTCCACTTCCCCTCGTGAGGATGTTGCAGATCACCATGAGGTCTCCCCTCAGCCTCCTCTTCAGGCTGAACAAGCGAAGTGACCTCAGACTTGTGGGACAGGAAGAGTTTATGGGTTTATATGTGAGTGGAATAAAGGTGTCTGTGGAGATGCACTGAAGATCACCTTTGTAGAGGAACAAGCCATGCTCTGAGAAATGTTTCTGTAGGAGTAATTGCCCTCCCTGTTATACACTCCTGAAAGACCAGGCTACTGTCCCTGGCACTGCAGCTCAGAGCAGCCCCTTGCAAGGTACTCTGTGTGCCAAAGACATCTCAGCTTGGAGGGTGCCCAGAGCAGAGCCATGAAGCTGATCCCTCTCATGCCACAAGCTAGCTGTATAATGGCAGGGTCCAGAAAATCAACCAGCACCAGACCACGCTGAGGTGGAGATTGGCAGTGTGCAGACTCAGCCAGGTGGGCTGGATGTCTGGGACTGGGAGAGGTTTGTCAGCAGCTGGGATTCCCTGGGAGGATCCCTCCTACCTCCCTCTGTTCTGGCAGAGGCCATTCCTGTGACTCACCTCCATCTGCCAGAGAGGAAGTGGTAGGAAAAGACAGATGTAGTCAGGGAGAAATTGTTCCACCATCCCACAACCTTCAGCACGTTTGTGACCTGCTAAGCCAAGTAGATTACACCAAATCTGGAGCTTCACTTGACATATATTTGTCCTAAAATGCAGGGACTCACTCACTTTGTATTTTCTAAAATGCAGGGCAGAAGCCAGAAAATTAAATTTTGACAGTGCCTAGGAACTAGGCAGGGCTGCTGAGCTGAGCTGTGCAGTACTTTGCTCTCCGGCAAGGCTGCAATTAGATGTGCTTAGTCAGCCCTCTCCAGCAACAAGCTCAGTGAACATCACATTTTGGTTCCTGGGGAAAGTTCCTTTTTGAAGTACTGCCAGGAAAAGCTTACACTGTTGTTCTTTTTTTGGAGAAAGCTTAATAAGAAGAAGAGGGGAACAAAATAAAACAAAGTGCCTACAGATCTAGGTTGGTCTTATTTTAGTCTGACCTCCCCTGAAACCATTACTATGCACATTCGAGCTGAATGTCTCTATCCAAAAATAGCCCTGCTGAAGTCTCAGTGCAGATCCTTCCCCATTTGACTCCCAGACACAGTAAGCCATGCTGTGCTATTAAAAAAGGCGCTGAATTTGAAAGTTGGGTGCAAAGTGTCCGCTAAGACTCAGGTCAAGTACCCAGCCTGACAGATTCCTCCTAATGTATTGTTGTGGGGAACTCAGTGTCTAAGCACAGCCAGTGCTTGTCATTCCTGCAGCTAGCACGTGATGTCGCGTGCTGCCAAACCATAAGAGCTTCCTTGTTGCACCGAAAGTTTCCTTATTGGACTCCCCGTGGATACCTCCACCCCTGTCTCTCCTGCAGCCCAGAAAGACCTATGTGTATGAGATAAGCATAGTTCCTAACACTGTGCTAGCACCTCAGACCTTCCCGTGTTGATTCTCCAGGCACACATCCTCCAACACCCCCTTGCTCAGGGTGGGAAAGGATAAAACTGAGGCCTAGTTTGGGGCTGCTGGTCACTGGGTTCCCAGCTGGCCCTATGTTGGGTGCTGCGCTCCTCTGGCTATGTCCACTGCCTCCACTCACAACCCTGTTGAGTAGTGAGACATTCATAAACCTACACACCCAAACCCTTGCACAGGACCTGCAAGCCACTTTTGCCCAGAAAGGCCAAGCCACATTTGTACTACCAAAGCAGACAGGGCTTGGCATCAGGCACTGTCCTTTGATCAGACAGCCTGTTTAGTTACTCGCACGTTCTGGTGTGGGTTTTGGCCTGCGCCAGCCTAGCTCTGCCCCGGGCCTTGCTTCAGCACTGATCAAGGATGCGCACCTGTTCCAAATAGGCAACACAGTGGTGGAAACCCCATCTGGGACTGGGGGAGAGGGGGTGAGTGTTCAGTCATGAGCTGTACCGCACTTCAAGTACCCTTGGGGCCAGAGCCCATTCCCTGGCCCACTTCACCTGCCAGTATAGACCTGCCATAGCATCGACACATGGTTTCACGGACTGTTTTGTCTGTGCCATGCCTGATGCTTCCAGACAAGAGGGCGACCAGGTGCTCTGGTTCTAGTCTGCACTGCCCCTTGCTATGGGATGTGCCTGCTAGCCCCAGCCCAGCCCTGCCTGCAGCTGAATCAACCTCTTGCACCAGCCGCTTCCCTTGGCACAGGCCCATCGTAGGTGCAGGTGCCTGCGTGACTCAGGCAGCTCAGCTGAGAGGGGAAAGGCGTGTTTATCGCCCATAGCAGAGCTGCTCTTCACTCCCCAAGGAGTTGTTATGAAAGAGGTGAACTTATTTTAAAAAGCTGGCACTGGTGAAAGCCAAGGACACCTGGATCTTATCCTGTGTTTTGTTCCCTTTGTTTTTGATTTTGCCAGAGACAAGCCAGTGCAGCAATTGTGGCTTGTAAATGAGGTGTGGCCATGACTTGGCTGGAGCATGGATCACAGTAGTGATCTATATTTAGATCACTCATTTCTTGCCAGATAAATAAAATATTAAAAACAGCAGCTTAAATAAATACAGTAGAAAAACCACTACGGGAATGAGCTGAACAGTAACCCAATTTACTGGGCCACGTCCATAGGAGACAATGTAGGAGTTCTAGTCGCAGCATAAAAACCTAAACATTATCTCAGTAAAAGCCCACTAGCTTCCCAAAGACAGGGACCAGAGAGTCAGGAATGGCATGCTTGGCCTCCAGAGTAATGCGTGTGCCTCCCATCTCAAGCATCTTTGCTGCTTGGACTGCATCCTGCACATTCAGCCAGAGCAGTGCCTGGACCCCTTGGTTCTGTAACTGCTGTCTCAGGCACAGCAGAGGAATCCTGAGAGGATCTATTGGGACCGTCAGTTACAAAGATGTCCAAGTAAAACCCTCCAAGACTGCTTTCGTCAGTGACAGGATCCTATAAAATGGAGCAAGGAAGATCTACCAAAAGACTTGCTATCTCAACTCATTCTCAAACCACTCCCAGCTTCAATTCTCTTGGGGGTGAAAAGGCCAAAACCAGGAGTCAAATCCTGCAAGAGCAAATACGGTTCATTTTCCTGTGAGTTTACCTTTTGCAAGGACCAGAGAAGTCCAGTGGGGGCCTTGATACCACCTCAGTGTGTCAAAGACAAATTCTCATTCCTTGCTTCTGTGAGCCAAGGACAAAGCTGTGTTCCCTTGAAACATGGTCACATCTGGGGGCAAAAAAATCTATATCCTAGACTTCTTTTCACTAAATCACACAAGAAAATAAAATGTACCCTGATCCTACCCTTTCCACCTGCCATCTCCTCACTCCTCCCCCAGGAATCTTTCATGCCTCCTCCAGTTATGTTTTATTAACCAACGCATTACACTGAATATTTGGCTTTTTCCATATCTGAGTGGGCAGGTTCTCCCTCCCTTTTGTCTCCAGGAGCACAGAGAATACTTTGAAGCCTAGCCAAGGGAGAAAACTGGCACTGCATGCTTCACCATGCTGTAGTCAGGAGGAGATGTATATCCTTCTTACAGCAGCTCAACTCTCTTTTTCTTTCTTGTTTTCTTCACCTTTCAAGGAGCTCATTGAGGTTGACAGTGAAGTGGTGTTTGAACTGGCTGCGTACATCTTACAGGTAAGCACCCGCCTTCTCTCACTTGGTGCTGCCTCATGCTGCATTAAGTCTTTTGATTTCCCAAATCCACAATGGCTGTGTGGAAGTAGGGGTTCCCCTCAATTGCAGGAAAAAGATGTCATTGGACAGTTTTCATTGCTTCTGCCAAATAGGTACAGAAGGCTTTCAAACTAGACCTCCCCACTCAGGGAGCAGGTACTACTGCTCAACATTTTGCATACAGAAACGTGTTATGTTTGCATCAACACAGATATCCAGGACTCTGGGGTATGATGTACAGCCAGAGAAAATCTAAGTGATGAATGCAAATTCCTAGGTGAAATCCAGATGCAATGGGTTTTTCCTCCAGTGACTTTACTTGCATTTTTTTTTCCCAATGAGGCTTGGTCCTCTGATGAGCTGCATAAGCTTCTACATATGCAACTGTCTGTATTCTCCAACATGGGCAGAATGGTTTAAAGACTTTTCTAAATATTATCTTTCAAAGTTCTGCTCTTCAAGAAGAGGGAAAGGAGTTGGAGAGCAAATGACCAAGTAGCGTTTGGTAAATGTCTGGTTCCCAGAAGGGAACCTTTTCAGGGTAGCGGAGGTGGGTTTTGTGAGAGTTCTCTTTTTAGAAGCATGACTGTGGGAGCAGATCAGACATAACTGTCAGATGATCCTTGTTTCCCCTCTCTTACAGTCTGTAGTTTTAATTTTTTTCCCATCAGCCATGAAGCTATGAGGAGCCATGTGAGCAGACAAACCAGCTCATCAGACTGCACTAATAAATAACAATGCACCGCACTTCTAGAGCACTTGCCATGTTAAAGAAGCAATTAATGTGTAGGGATTTGAACCTTCATTAAAATCATTTTATGTAACGAGAATGGAGCAGGAGAGTCAGGATGGAGGACTCAATTAGCAGCACATTATAGAAATCACATATTGGCTGTTGGGGGAATACACATCAAACAACGGGCTCATTGTGAGGAGCAGCAGTGGGGTTATGAATCTATTGTCTGCTCATTCTAGTGAATAACTTAGTGCTTAGTAATTGTACAGCCAGACCCGGAGCTGCCACTGTAACTAACCCTTGTTGCTGGGATTGTTTCTTGCCACAAACACAGGATGTTACGCTTATTCCTGTAGTAGTTTGATGTGTAGCTTAATGAAAACAGTCAAAACAAGCCACACCTTGCTGCCTGTAACCAGAAACTCCTACAACCCATGTTTATGACAGGATCCAAGCAAAACAAAAGGAATCATACTGCATTTTGCTCTATTTCTTGCTGTAGCATTTAGGTCAAAGCACTGAATTACAAAGAATATGCCCTACAAAACTGTTTTTAAAAATCAGTATGCTCATGCCCATGTAGACCAGGGCATATCCTTTGGGCTTTGTTCTGTGTTGAACTGTAATCATGACATACTCAGACTCCTTCCTATGAACCAGAGAAGTGTTTGTCTGCCCTTCAGTTCACTCAGAGGGAAATGGAAAGATAGTAAAGGTCTGTCAGAACTCAAATGATTTAGTCCGCAGCCCTATTTCAAATTGTTTTATTACCAGAATAAATTAAAGTACCACCAGAGCTCTGAACTTTACCCCACCCTCAGGACTAAAACACCACTGGACGTGGGCTGGCAGGTTTTGCGGGTAGATGAATGAATGTAAAGACAAAAGATCTGAATACAAAGCCCAGTCCTTTTGGCAGTGGAAACTCTCTCACTGTGCAAATTACATTTTTGCACTATGCTTTCTGTGTAGCTGGTGGCAAATGAGGTGCTTTAGCATGAATCATATGAAAGGCATATTGTCTGTGGTAAATGGAAAATGCAAAATGTGTGCTAAATCTATTGCGAAGGGCACTTACCCGATTTTGAGGATTCTCCAGGTGTGTTGTAAGACCAGTCTAACTACTGTAGTGGAACATTATCCAACCCTTTAACATCAGGCTGTGATGGTAATAAATAGAAGTATCTAGATGTACAAGTAAGGGAGCTAAATACTCCCCCAAACACCCAGCAAGGAGTTAGAGAAACCTGTGTCTTGCATCCCCTTGAAAGCTGACAGTGAGCAAGCTTTTTGAAAGTCTAGGTACTAGAAAATGGCCAGAATACTTCTAAAAAGTCAGAGGAGTTGCAGTCTCTGAGGCTGCAAAACCACTGCGACTTTAGGGATTTTCTAGTAATGTAGCACCCAACATTTCTTACTGACTGGTGTTATTTCCTGTAGCATCTTAGATATCCACAGCAGAATGAGAAATCATCTGGCCCTGTATTAGATCTTTTGTTTGTTAATCTGCCCAACTCACTGTATCATGGCACTTGACATTAGATACCGGTTCCAAAAAATGCATGAGGAATCAATTACAACAGGAAATTGCTGCTAAATTAATTTTGCAAATGGAAAATCATGAACAGCCTTTTCTTCTCTTTTTTTTCTGTTTTTAATGATGTATTTTTAATTACTCTTCCTTATTTTACAGGAGGCAAAGGGAGATTTTTCAAGGTAGGTGAACATAAAAAGTTTTTGCCATTGTGTGATGCGAGAATAAATCTAGTAAAATTCTGTGTGAGACATGCAACTCAGTTGTAGCTGTGTAGCAACAGGATTGCCTCTGTTAGCAATGCAACTACGTGTGCATGGCTAACACAGACATCATGTTTCCTGACATAATTTCTTCACCAAACACAACCTTTGACCAGAGCATGCCTTGCAAACAGCATTGTTTGTGATTTTGTTGTTGACAAATCTCATTATGTGGTCATGAAGTTCAGGAAATAGACTAGTCTTCGGAAGGAAATTGCTAAGGAAATGACTCTAAAATCACTGTTATAGCACAGATCCTGCCAGAGGCAACATTAAAATTCCATCACTAATTGATATTTCAGTTTGAATTTGGACAGTTCTCAAAATCACAGATTCGATAATCGGTTTTGTTGAACTTCTACTATCCCTTGAGCCAAATCTTCAGAGCTACTGTAAGAAATTCAGTGAGATGACTGTACTTCGTGTTTCAGAAGACTGTTAATGAGATGTCCAAGAATTTTACTGTCACTTGACCGTGTCTGTGATTTCCATGTTAGTAGCAACCAAAGGTCAGATGGTTGTTTGATGTCTCATGTGAGAAACGTGAAAGTTCTTCGTGTGATGCTCAGGAGAACTGACAATGCTAAAAATTTCACTTAGTCCGTATTTTACTTTTGCTGACCGGAATGTGAGTTCAGCTAGAGGACCACAATATCCATGAAAGTTAGTTTCAGAGAAGAAAAAAAATGAGCAGTGGGATTGAATTGTTAGGTGAGCCTAAAGAATTGTCTTAATTTTGTCAGCACTGCGATCCACTGAAATGTGACTGAAAAGCTGTGAAGAGCAGTGCATTGGAACATGATAGGAGGCCGTGAACAACAGACAGGTTCCACTTTCTGGTGGATTGGAACTTCTAGCCAGCTTAAATGGTGACAAATCAGTGAAAATGAACTGCATTGTAGATATCTCCTGCCCATCATGGAATCTGAGATGACATAAGCTAGCCCTTGCTAAAAGGAAGTTTAAGCTCTGCCTTGTCATTTCTGAAAACCTTAATGAACTTGCAAAATCCTGCCATGCATCTGACTACAGAGACACAAACCCAGTCTTGCTTCATTTTTCAGTTCTGCCAGATTTAGGAAAACCTGGCTATCAGCACTGTTTATTTAGAGGGTACTGGAGTGCATGTGGCTCTGACTTGTCAGTCTGGTTTTCAATGCACTGCTAAGTACTCAGTCCAGAAGAGTTGTGCCAAGCAAAGTTTTGCCATTTCAACCTGTGATAAACCACTGGTTTTGCTAAGAAGAGCAGTATTTGTTTCCCAGAATGTTTTGGTTATGGTGAAAACACACTTGGAAAGTGTATGTTCAGACTATGAAATGCAGAACAGAAAGGAATCAGAGAGCTCAGGGTAAGAGGACTGAAAGCACTTTATCTTCAAGTACCCATTTCCAGACCAGAAATGGAAACAGCTGGTGGAAAGTATCCACCTGCTAAAAGTTGTGTGAGGTCCCTTGTAACAGGAATGGTTGAGTTTATCACTGTGTTTCTCCAGGCCACCGAGAAATGAGGACCCTTCTCTGAGGGCACGGAAGATACCTCAAGCCACAGTGTTAACTACGTCAGTGTGGCTTTCATCACCAGGCCCATTAAAACAGCTCTGAGTTCTTTCACCTGTGAAGCACAGTGGTTTGAAGTGGAAAGGGCATTCCTTACCGTCTAGTCAGGCAGAGAAGGAGTGTCATAATAACAATTTTAGGGCACTGCCAGGGATCTTAATTTATAAATGGACTTTGGGGACAAAGGAATCTGCCAGTTTGAAGCCTGTTCTTACAGGAAGGTAGAAGAATGCTACCCTGATCCTCTATAGTCTAGAAGATTTGGCATCTCCCAGGGATGTGTGTCCAGCAGCTCCCATCTAATGGGCACTGACACAGGTTTATGTGCTGGGTGAGATCCAGGTGCTACTGAAGTCAACATGAGGTTGTTGTGGTGAAGATTTTTGCCTGCTGAGATTTGTGGTTATCATATCAGCAGTGTAAAATCTGGCAGGCAAATCAAGCCTCAGGCCAGCCAGAGGAACTGCAGATGAAGGCAAGTGTTCTGACTTCTCTTAGGGATCAAGTTAGCTTCAGTGTCTGAAATTAGTTGATGTTGAAATGCTGTTTAAAGTAAAGGGTGGCTACTCATTGAAACAGAGAAACTTTGCAGTTGTGATTGTCTTGCTGCTGAGATTTAAAGATTATATGTTGTGCATGGCAGCATATGTTGTGTGAAGGCTGAACTCTTGAACTCCTTTGTTTTTGAAGAAATAATTTCATTCTAAAGGGTTGCATGCTTGGAACGCAGACTGCAGCTTTCCCACACCTGTCCTGTCTACTGCCGCCATCAGATTTATAGCCCGTGAGAGTTTCCCTCTGGCTCCAATCCAGAAAAATGCGTAAGCAGTGGCTCATTTGTAGTGATGGGAGAATTGCTTTACCCTATGGGAGCCCTCCTGTGAGTCACTGCCGATCACCTCAGGTGCTGGGACAGTCAAGGCCAAACTGTCACAGTTCTAGCTGCGTGTTGGCCCTTGCCCCTGGTGGCCGGAGTGGGATTACCTCCAAGCCCCGCTGCAGCCAGGTGGAGCATCTGCAGCCGGTTCAGGACTCCTGGACGCAGTTGCAAGTCTGCTTTTTGGGCCTCATGGGAATTCAAAAAACAGAACCAATCTTACAAACTCTAACAGGTAGCTTTCCACCTCTGTGAACTGATACATCCTCTGTGACAGCAGCTCCCACTGCTGCTTTTGAGGAAATCAACCCATACCTCAGAATAATCACTGTGCTCAGAATACTCCTTTTACCTTTTCCAAAAAGCAGCTCATGTGTCATTTCGAACACAATCCTTTGGTAGGGCATTATCATGCATGACTGTTATCACTGCTTCTTGTCACCTTGGGCATCACAGCGATTTTCAGGTTTTGCTAAGCCTGGGGAGCACAGTCCGAGTCACCCTCACCTGTCTTGAAGTAAAATGTCACAACAGCCCTGTCAAATGAGTTTTTCAGCTGTAGTGAGCAATTCTTTTAAGTCCATTTCCATTACTAATGTGTGTTCAATTTCAAAAACAAGCTCATCAGAAACTCTGAGTTCTTGAACCTGTTTAAATCAACTAAGTATTTCTTAATGTTTGCTGTGAGTGGCCCCATCCATCTTTTAGTTGATAAAGATTCAGGCAGGATGGGGTTTAAAATAAAAAACTTTTCTTCTCAAGAAGTTCCTAATCCTCTGGACTAAAGAAGAGCATTTTCACATTACTGAAAGAGAATGCCCAAATGCTTCAGCTGACAAGACTTAAGTATGTTTACTTTTAGTCTGGAACATACCATTGAATTTTGGACAATCTGGTATCTCTGTTCAGCTGATTTTCAGGTGGAACCAGACACTTAAGATTGGATCTGTGCTTTTCAATATTAGCTGCAAACATTTCAACTTCAAAGGCACAGAATTACAGGTATAAAGCTCCTAAACTAGTACCCTGCAGACAGAACTAAAGGTTATTCGCTCAAACTAATCTTGTTTCTAGCTGGGAGCTGAGTCACGCTTGGTTGGCAGAGCATGGGCAGGACAAATTTCAGTTACTTTGATGGACACAAATCCTACAGTTGTGGCTCTCTTTAGGTCTACATAAAGGAATTACCAAGGCTTTCCTTGATAAATTACCAATTCCCCCCTAATTTGAGGGGGAGTACAACATATCGTTAAAATAATTGAGATTTTTTTTTCCCCTAATTTAATCCAGCCAGATTGAGAGTCCAGTCCCAAAATATCTGGGAAACTCATGCCATCTTTGTTTTTAAATGTTCATAATCCAGTTCTTCAGCCTTAAACACCTTGTATGTCAAAGCAGGAAGAAATGGCATACACTGATCATTTGTTCCTCAGTTTAGGGAAGGGAAAGAAAAACCTCTGAGTAAAACAAAATCCTGAACCACTGCAGCTAGTTCCTCTTTGCTAGATTTCTTCCAGTTAAACAATATGAGACATTTCGAGTGAACTCCAAGTATCTCCCAGCAATATACGAAAGAATAACAAGGGAGGAAAGCTAACGATCAGTTTCCTGCCAGGCAGAATTTCACAATCATTTCGACGTTTGGACAGATGGTAATCTAACATAGTTTCAAGATTACTTTCCTTTCTGTGTAAGCAAGTGACATTTTACCAATTAAAATGTATTAAAGGGTTAGAAAACCTGGGCTGCATTCTTGGAGCCTAATGGTAAAGATCCTAAACACTGTATTTTGAAAAGTACCATCTAATCAGAGAATCTCAGGCTCTGCATTTCCTCTTGCATTCTACAGAATGAATTACCATGCTGAGAAGAGTTGGTAACTTTAACCTGCAGTTTTGTTTTGTCACTGATCATTGTTGTTACACATGCTGGAAAACCTATGGATTTCCTGAGACAACTGCATATGTAATCTTGCTCCAAATTATTTTAGACAATATGCAAAAACTTGTTTTTCACAAAATGTCTATGAAGTTCTAGGCAGGCCTTTTGTCCCCATGCGTAGAAAAAGATACTAAGAGGTAGTGACTAATTTATTTGGACAGGACTCATTAAACAGGCAGTACCAGAACAAACCCAAGAAAAAGGAGTTCTGTTTTCTAGGTCCATTCTTAGTCAATCTTACTTCTGTCTTTCTCACCAGCTTTCAGGAACTCATACAGATGGCTTTTCCAGTTCTGTTTTTGTATTGTTATTCAGTGCTTTAAATATTACCATTTCCACCTTAGGGAATAAAAAGGAATAAAGTAGCCTAGGGGACACAGAGAAAGTGTGTTTGGAGCCTTTCCCCTGCATATTAAGAAGTCTGTATCCTAAACACCCTTCTGTATATATCAGCCCTGGAGGCTGGACACTTCCGAATATAAAATAAATGCAGCACAAGTGACCGGATTAAACAAACACTTTCTAAATACAGTAATAAAACAAACACACTGAGATATTTCACTAGAAGGAGCATGAAAGGCACTAAGTACAAAACCACTTGAGATCCCGCTGGAAACATTTTAAAATTGAGGTGTTCAGTGTTTTAAAAGGAGCCAAGAGGAAAGTGACCTCATGACCACTAGTTCAAATACAACCTGAGTCATTATATTTTTCCTTTTTCTTTTTTGTGCTTTGACATCTTTTTGGGAGTCTAAATTAATTTGTCTTGAGATGAGTCTTGCCAGAAGGCTTCATGAATGCATGGTCCACAGAATGAAATACCTTTTTGTTCCTGGAAGTGATTACCTGACATACATTGGGTGCTTTGAGGCTGTGAGGCACTATCCTTACTATATTTTCTAGGTGCTGAGCAGAAATAATAATCCCACCCAATATCAGTAAGATGTCTTTTTTCTCTGATTCTTAAAAGACCTTATCACAGCACAGGCAAAATTTGTGCCTCATTGACAGAAATAAAACAGAGCTGACTGATGTTAGCCCTTTCTTTTATAGGAGCTATTACTGACTCAGAGTTTTTCCCAGACTCTCCGGGATCGTTAGTCACCACTAATCTTGCCCTATTTGATAGATTTCTGGGCTCAGAAAGTCCCTGTTTGGAACTCAGTCTCTGCTTTCCCAGAAAAGTTTTGGAAATCTCTCAACTTCCTTCTCTGAGCAGCCAGCCTTAAAAAATCTTCATTTGAGGGCAGTTACTGCTGCTTGTGTTCTGATTGTCCCAAGTCCTGTTCTTTTTTCCCAGTTTCCTTCAAAACATCAAAAACCTCAGTAAGAGCTGAGTATGCACATGCTGTGGAGGAGACCGCTCTGGGCAGTAAACTCTTAAAAAGCAGCAACTTGTTTTCTAGGCTGTCAGTCACAGAACAGAGCATCCAGATCTGCAGATAACACAGAGTAGAGCAGCTTCATGTTCAGACTTGTGCAGATATTTACCTGCCATGGAAGAATAAATCTGAATAGTTTTTGATCATTTGCATTTAGAAGAGAAGCGCTCTCTCATGGCCAGATGACCATGGGATTTGGGCAGGAGTGTTCAAACACTGTTTGTCAAGAGCCTTTTGTCTTGGCATAGGAGGTGTTACAGAGTGGTTTTCCATGTGCTTGGCATGGCAGCGGTTGCCTCAGTTCTCATGTGCTATTCAGCACA
Source organism: Donacobius atricapilla (assembly GCA_013397315.1). Taxonomy (NCBI): domain Eukaryota; kingdom Metazoa; phylum Chordata; class Aves; order Passeriformes; family Mimidae; genus Donacobius; species Donacobius atricapilla. The sequence continues at coordinate 95,082 of WBMY01003213.1, read as the reverse complement.
TCTTCACTCTGCAAAATCTGAGCCTAATTGAGACGTGAGCATCTCTCACAGATTTGTCCTGACCAGACAAATTGGTCTGGTCCTAGTTAAAACTACTTCATTTGGTTTAGTTAAAACTACTTAATTGATTGTCAAAGAACTACCGTAATAAGAAATAGTAAATGTCTGTAGACATGGCCAAAATGCCTGCTCCAGGATTTATGTCAGTGGTTTACCCTATGGCCCAACCTAGCAATTAACCTGCAGACTCCAATTAAGACAAACCCACCTAGGTCTCAGGCAGAGCCTACTGCTGGGATGTGCAAATGGAAAAATGCTGTGGGAAGATTTTTACAACTGAAGCAGTATCACCTCTCTACGTGCCAAAATACGGACTGTCCCGGAGGCAAGGATGAAAGCCAGGGTGATCTGGGATGTCCAAGAGCTCTTCGAGTCTTTAGCAGATGTCAGGATCTCTGGTCTACAGCCAGAGAGGTCAAGACTACCTGTCTGCCTGTCTACCAGTCCCTTGGGAGAAGCCAGTGAGCTGGGAAATCTGGAGCTCTGGAAGAGGTATCTCTCTCTGCAGCTCCAGGACAGCCACACTTTTGGGTAAGATAAAGCGAATGGCATAAGAAGGAAGAAAAACTTGGCTGGCAAGAAGTAAGCCAACGAACATGAATTCTTTGGCACTCCTCCGTGTCCTGTCTGGCCCTCTTGGCTGTGTATTTCTACAATTTAAAAAATTAATAGCAGCACTGCCTTCCTTCCCAAGCCTTTGAGATTTTTTTTTCCTATGTGCACACAATTCCGTGTGTGTTTAAAAGTGGGAAGGGAGGCATTTGAGGTTTTTAGGAGAAAATCCCACGGTTTCATTTCATCTGTGAGAATCTGCCTCCCATTTCATGAGCTCTCCCTGCTCTCTGCTGCAAAGTGAGGCTGCTCCAGCTGGCCATTGTGGCCACTGGAGGTTGCAGGAAGAAGAATGTTAGTGAGGCCGTTGTGTAGGAGGGTTTTGTGCAGCAGGACCCAAATTCGAAGTGAAGTTTTATCAGTGAAGATGTTTTGTAAAGGACAGGTCGCTGGGCAGGAAATTAAGAACAACCTATGATGTTAAGAAAGCCAATGATTACTTTTTGCAGCAGTTTGTAAAGCATTAAATAGAGGTGTATAATTGCAGCTGAAAGCATCACTTTCTCTTCCCCTTGGTTTTTTTCCCCCTATATGAACATGTCATGACACCCTGCTCAGTGACATGTGACATGGTGGCTTTTGTGTCCAGTCACTGGTAGGAAGTGCTTCAACATAACCATCTGGGAGAGCTTCTCTCCAATTCTGATAATAGAGGGAAAAGTTAACTGGGCTGCCATAAAACAAATAAAGAGAGGAGAAAAAGGAAACCCCAGTGCCTTTTGTTAAGAAGGAACAGATGTAGAGCCGTAGCAGCCTGCCAGCTAGGTCAAGTCATATCAAATATTGTGGTTGTTTTCTTGTAGCCTGATCCTCCTTTTGAACTCTCTTTCAGCAATGAAGTTGTAAGGAATGAATTAAAGAAGCTGCCAGCCCTTCCAACACCAGCGCTGAAGGAGCATCCTTCCCTTGCTTACTGGTAATGTATCACTCTCTGCAGTGTCTTGTGCAGGACCTGGCTCTGGCAGTCTGGTCTGAGAATGGAACTGGGATGCAGATTTCTGCTTTCTGGCTCTGGGTCTGTCACTGACTCACTGCATGACTTAGCACAAGTAGAGCTATGATCCTGGGCCTCAGTTTCCCCAAATGCCTGGCCAAAAAGCCGCCATAAGTGTGCAAACATCCTGATGAAATCAAGACACATAATGTGCCATTTACTTTCACAGCACGTTGCATTTGTGAAAGAGTTTTCCCAGTTGAAAATGCCAATGTTTTACACTGCCCTGTGTTGAGTGATTCAGTTTCAACTTGCAAGTCCTCTCTGTATGGCACAGCTGAACTCATCTCCTTTTATATGAACTCAGTGTTTGGAGGCAGATGCTTGTTTGCTCTGTCTTTATTGCACTGGAAAATAAGCCCAGGGTAGGACCAGGTCACATTTAGATTTTACATGCCACACACATAGATTCTCTGTGCCACCCTGCATATCCTTTTATCTGTGCAAATAGGAAAGAATTTGGGGAAATACTATTCATTAAAGGGGAGATACTTTCACTCCATTTTCTGCTTGTTTCTTTCCCTTTCATGTTTGCCTTTAAAGCATTAGGCTGTAAGCCTGGGGGTTGGATTGAACTTCTTTATCTGCTACTAGTTTAATTTCTGCATTTTGGAAATCTGAGGATGGCAGGGGGAAACAAATCAGTTTCTAGGCTATGATCTCAGTTCTTCTCTTTGCCAAAAAAGTCATCCTCCTAGCATGGCTACAACATTAACTGTACCTAATGTCAAGTCATAGGCAAGCTCATTGTGAGGTCTCCTAATCACTTTCTGTGAATATAAGGAGAGATTCAGAGTCCCCAGCTGAAATTAGGATCACTGACACAGTAACTGTGGATCATCACAATCTCCTGATGTTTCTCTCTAAGAACCAAATAAAATCTTCATGAAAAATGATAAATGTAGGCTGCCATTTCTTTGAAGAAGAATAGTCTTCCTCTGAGGAGCATTTCTTTTTCCAAAAACTACTCCACAGATTCAAAAGCAGTACATTCCCAGATGTCCTGGCTGATTGACGGACTGGGAGCTCAAGCTGAAAGCCATCTCAAGAGGAGTGGTGGGAACAAGTAGGCATTGACAGGGAAGGCAAATCTGACCCTTCGACAGTAAAGTGGCCAGAGGCCAGAGGTCTTAATAAAGTGCCACATAGCGAGAAGAGCCACGTAAAATCCTCATGCTCAGAATATGCGTTTTGCCAATGAGTTTGCATTTATACACAAGGTACAGCCCTTGCAGCTGTACTTAATTTTGTGGGGGGTCTCATGTGACTGAGAACAGGTCAGAGGTTGGGACGGTGGCATTGCCAATGGAGTAATAAAATCAGAGGCTACAGTCCTGTGACTCCCTTGTGATTTCATGTCAGTAACTAGGTCTCAGAGACCTCTTAAACATTAGTAGTTCATTATTTTTTAATGATGGCTTTTTTCTAAACACCCTCTGAAACACTTAATGCTCTCAGGAAGCATCTGTTGGCAAATTAGACAAAAAGCCTCAAAAGTACAGATAAAACTTCAGTTATCTAGGGGAGAAATTATTAAAACTCTGTTCTCTGACACTTCTTCACATCACACACAGATTATGTACCAGATGCAGATTTCATCCAAACCTTTTCTGTGAGCAGTTTTATTCTGCAGTTCTTCAGCATTAGCGCAAGCAGTTTCAAGTGAATATCCAACCCTGGAAAGAAACTTCTAAAACATTAAAGGTGGGATGGGTAATGGCTCTAGTTAGTTTAAAACAGACAAACAAAAGAACTTTATACTATATTTTTATCAGCTGAAGAGATAATGAAATGGATAATCAAGTAAATGCTGTGATACCTTCAGCAAGATGCTGTAAAGGCTCTTCATTAAAAAAATACATTTCCATCACACACCATTAAAAAACATCAGCTGTTGCACCTCCTAAATGTAATTAGACCTGTGGGATGAGTCCTGGATTCTTAGATCAGCGCAGTTTGTGTCTTTGATTCCACCTTCATGGAGTCTCCTGGTTCCATACCCTTGGTGTAGGCATTTCTTTTCACTCTAGTATCTTGCAGCTTTCTCCATGTTCAGAATGATCAGTTGCACATCTTGTTCTCAAACATCTTTTGGTGTCTCTGATTACTGGTGAAGAAAGAAAGGGCTTTTTGGTGGGTTTTTTTGTGTTTCTTTTTCTTTCAAATGAAAGCTGAGCTTCTGGTCCTCCCACACAGTCCAGGAGTTGAGGCCCTGAGTTTTGATTTCTCTTGGCCATGCATGGAAAGACACAAAACCAATCACAGAGACTGGAGAAAACCTTTAGAAATGTGTTAACTCACAGTGCTCCTTTCCAGATACTTGTCATTGCATTTTTTCTCATTTCAGATCCTCCCTAACAAGCCAGCCCAGTACTCAGTTGTCAGTAATAAGGCCAATATGAGGTGCAACAACACAAAACTGAATGCTAGATTGGGGTTTTCAACAGACTGGGGGAAGATGAACTTCTCCCAGGTCCCCACAGACTTTGAATGTGAGCTTGTTTTTAGCAACCCAAAGCGTCAGTGTTGCCAGAAAACCTACCTCTGAAAATGTCAGCCAAAAATCACCAGTGGTTTTCTCTGGTTCAACACAGACCTGAGGCCCTGGTCCAGCTCTTGGTCCCTTGGCCTAAGAGGTGCTGGTGGCTTCAGAGGGGCAGCATATGACTGCAAATAAAGACATTATTTGTTCAATAATATAATCAAAATGGAAAAGTCAGGTTGGAAACAGAATAACACTAAGGAACAGCAATGAGTAGACAGCTGTTTAAAACAGCTCAGTGTGCTGAAGGAGAGGGAGGGAACAACTAACTTTGAAAATCTGGATCTGATGATAAGAAACTCAAGGCCTGCATTTGCTTGCAAGTTGTCTGCTGTCCAGTTCTATAAGCTGCTGGGACAGGAGGGATTTCTTGTTACTTCTAAAGATCTTTATCAGAGTTGTCTGCTGCAGGATATCATCCATGTATTAATTTCTGCAGCTTTGGGGGGAATGTTTTATGAGCTGGCAAACAGACAGCAGTGCTTCGGCAGCCTCTGTGTCTCTGTCTCCGCATTAGTTAAGCATTCTCTGTCAGCCCTGAGCTGTGAGTGAGTTTCTGTGGCACCAACACAACAACAAAGCAGAGCAGGGGGGAGAGGAGATGTCAGCTGGTGGTCCCAGCAGTGTCCCAGCACTCTCCCAGCTGTCAATAGCAGCATGGCAGCTGCCTTGAGATGAACAGCTGAAATGATAGGGGAGCATGTTTATAGGCTCTGCTAATGCTTCTTCTGACCCATGAATGATTTTGCTTGTTTTCCCTGGCATTTGCTGGGCTTAACCCTCCAACCCAGAGCTGGAGGCAGAAAGCAACCTCTGTGCTGGATGATCCTTCTTGCACAGGGCAGTGGGAAGGAAAAGGAAGTTCAGAGAATTGTTGGAGGAGGGACTGACACACAGATTGTTCTGACCCTGAGTGTTTTTTCAATGTGGACATTGCTATCTGAGCTAGGTGCCCTCAGTTCCCTTCGCTGTTAGCATAGAGAAGCAGCAGTGACCTCCTCCCAAGGAATCTGTCCAAAACAGATTGGATGAATTGTGCTCTGGAGTACGTGTTTCTTTCCCCTGTGACAAGGCCAGTGCTGCAGGAAGGTGAAAGGCCACAGACCCCACTCTTGAATATGGCTTGATTGATAATTCAGGCTTTATATTCTTTATCCAAAGGAAAAAAGAAACGGAGATGATACTTACCTGGCACTTAACATCTGTAGACTACAAAACATTTTACTAAGAAAAAGCATCAGTACCCTAACAGAGCAATGGATGTATAGCATATGGACTGTCCCATATTTCTGGCATGGGTTAGAAACGCAAGTCTTTGTCCTGCTGTTCAGGAAGGCTCCCTGACATCTGATCTATCCTTTTGAAGGAAATGGGCCATCGATTGGCTTCCCTACTCAAGGAGCATTGTCTAGGAACATATCAATTATTTTGTAATAATCATTTGTAAGAAAGCAGAGCACATCTGGAATTACATTAAGTAATCAGCATGTCCAGGTACATCTTTACTTGAATGGCAGCAATATGAGAGCTTGATCTGGGCAATAAACTGCACAGAGCAGAAAATAAAGCTAGGAGTGTTTTCCACTGGAGAAACTCCATTATTTTCTGAGAAGTCAGCCCTGGTTTGTTCCTGTCTGAGACAGAGGAATTGCATCCTCATGTAATCATGGTTTTAAGAGGTAATTTCAAAGGGCTGTAAGCCCTCTCTATCTTTTTTTTTATTAAGAATGATGGTTTTTGGAGATCTTCCAATACTGAACACTCATGTAATTCAGTTACTGCTCCAAAAGTAATCCTGTTTATGATAATCATGGCAAGAGACCCAGGTTCTGCCTTCATGTGCACACCCATAACATCTGTGGTACTTGCTTGGATCATAGCTCTTCATAGCAGTAGAATTTAGAGCTTACAGATCATTTTCTAAGCATTAAAATGATTCTGAGGGATTTGATGGGAGAGCTGGACCATTCCTTTACCCATATAATATGTCACTGGCTCAGTTAGCACCCTGTTCCTGCTGTGGCCAGCTGATGGGACAGCCCTGAAAAGGGCATTTTTATTTTTGTAGGATGAATGGGGGAAGCCACTTGGTGAGTAAGTAAGGAAAGCAGTTGCTCTCAGATAAACAACAGACTTGTGAGGGAAAAGCTGGCCCTGCTGACAATCCAATAGACTGTCTCTGAATTGACCTTTGTCCCCTTCACTGATGTTTCTGGTTCTGCTTTCTCTCTTCATTATTAGGGCTGCACAATCCTCAGCTTCCCTGTGCTTGTTCTTTCTAAAAGATGTTTCAGCTCTGGAGATTCTGGCTCTTTCTAAAAGAGGTTCTGTCCTCTCTGGCACAGGGGTGCAAATAGGGAGGGCACCAACGAGAAGATGCAGTTGTGTTAAGCCAGGCTGGTGAAATGCTTTGCAGTCATCCACAAAAGCCCTTGTGGGCATCTCTGAGCCATCATGGTGAGGTCATCTACCACATCATCCCACACTGCTATGCTCCTTTGCACTGCCGAGCAGTACAACTGGCTTCAGTTCTGCCTGGGGAAGGAGTACCACATGGTGGACAACTGAAAGGCCCATTAGAGGGTCCTGCTGGATCCAGGAAATGCAGGGAGGGAGGAATGCCAGTTCACATTGCCCTAAACCACATGCAGTGTGATGGCATGGGATAGACATGCGATGGAAGCTCATACAGGGCCAGGAGGGGAGGGCATTAAGATGGCATAAAGGTAGTTTATGTTTCACTCCTCTTGGTCTAGCAAGTTCTGTACAGTATCCCCTGGGGACTCAACAGATCCCATTTCTTTGGAAATCAGAAATAAAATACAAAATAAAGAGCAAGAAATTGGTTTTAAACCTGAAGACTTCAGTGTTCTGTCATGGTAGTGTAGCAGCGTGTAATCCTGTGTGCATTACACTGGATCCTTGGCTTATACTTTGCTATGCTGTGACCTTGCCAGTACAGCTGATTGTATGCATCAAACAGTTCTGCTGCCCATTCACTGGAGAAGAATGAATGAAATTCTTTAGAAGTGAACTTACATATATCTCTCAGTCTGTCATTTGGATCATGCTGATCTCTCTGGGATGCTCCATCTCTACTGCTTATTGGCACATATTCAAAATCATTGTCTGACACAGAGGCCCACCAGTGTGGAATAGCCTCCATGGTTCACCTTGGAACACATGATGACATGGTTCACGTCTTCCTAAAACATGAAGCAATCTTAGTCTCCAAAGAGCTGTTGGAAATGGGCTCTGGCTCATACCAGCATAGCCAGGAGTTGCCTGGGGAAATGCAAGTTAATATAACCCAAAAGTAAGCAAAGGCACATGAGTACTTTAAGAGTAAAGAAACTCAAGTTTGAGTGCCCTGGAAATACCCCTGGTCACTGCTGTTATTGTTGCCTCTGTGTACACTAGGAATTCAGCTTCTTGTTGACAGAGATTGCTCCAGAGTACTTCCAATACTGCACCTGCACTTAGGCAGTTGCAGTGAGGAGGAATCTGTCAGTCTTAGGGCTATGACCAGCCACCAATTTCTGACAGCTCTGCCCATCTTCCAGAGGACGTGATCGGCTTAGAAAGAAGTTACAGCAGTTAGGACAAAGCAGATCTTGAGCAGCTCCAACACAAATCTGTTTGCCCTCAGTGTAGTATTGTGGATGTCATTTGTAGATAAGGAAAGGAATGCAGAGAGGGAAAAGTCTGTACAAGTAGGTATCATGTTTGTGAGGAAAAAGGGTTCTTCCAAAGACCTAACTGTTAGAAAACCATTTTTATTCTCAGTCTGTGCCTCCCGCTTTGTTTTCCCAGGTCTGCACCAAACCCCCTCATCTAATGGTTTTGCTTAGCATCTTTTGATTCCATCAGCCAGTAGCAGTGTTAACAGATGAATCTCTTCAGCTTTTGACAAGATTTTTAGTCATGACGATGCTATTATATAAAACATCCAATTTTTTTCCTTTCCAGTGAGGATCGAGTCATTGAACATTACAAGAAACTAAATGGTCAGACAAGAGGTCAAGCAATTGTGAAGTAAGTGAAATAAAAATTATTTCTTTGTGACCTTTGTTTTATTAGGAAATATTTATACAGGACTGTAAATACAACATGTAACTATGCTTTCTATTTCATGCAATACTTAATTTTTAAGTATTTCAGGCATAATTCTTTATTTAACAAAGTTTTTTTCAGATCATCCTCTCAGCTTCTCAGCCGTGTTATTCTCTTCTTTGTTGTTTTGCAGTTACATGAGCATTGTAGAATCCCTCCCAACATATGGAGTGCATTATTACGCAGTAAAGGTACGTGCCACAAGAAGGGTCCTTCACTGAATTAAATTCTTGCTGGAGAGGGAGGGAGAGAGGTACAAACAGCCATCCTGCTCTCAGAATACAATACACTGCTACTAAAGTCTCATTTCACTTCCTGAGGTAGGATAAACTTATTTCAGCTGTGTATGCATGTTTAGTAAATACCGTTCCAAAGAGGAAAACCCTGTTCTTGGAGATAAAACTCTTGCAGTCCTATTGTGCTGGAGTGTTCAGCTCAGTCAGCAGCATGGCAATGCCAGTGAACTACCACCAAAGGGACAAGCCAGACACATCTCTGGCAGACAAACATTTTTGTAGCTCCAGGAGGTCAGATCTTTCCCAGATGGCAGATCCATGAACACGCATCTAGGGCCAGCCATGACCTGCATACTGCAGCTCCCCTGACATACGTAAAGGATGCAGAGGCTGTACATCTTTTTAATGCCAGAACAGTCTTGTACTCTAGAGATGGGTAACATATTCTCATCCCCAAACAGCTCTCGACGTCTGTGTGGACTTCATGCAGCTATTCATGAAGTCCCTCATTTCTTTTGTTCAATGATTTATCGCCAAAACTTCCAGCCTCATATTATTATTGTTGTTGTTGTTGTTGTTGTTGCTGTTGTTGTTGTTGTTGTTGTTGTTATTACTTCCCTGCCTGACCAGCTGTGTAGGTTTGTTATTTTTTTAAAGTAATCAATAAACATAGAAAGAAAGCTAGAGCCACATTCCCCAGAGCATATTCCCTCATTTATCACCCCTGAAGTTTTGATGTGTTTCATCATTATCTCTGTGCACAGATCATATGGTTTTTCATAAATTTGTAATGTCTTGCACACATGAGGTACTATAAAAGCACAAATATCTGACTGTACCTGTCTCAGGAAATGCGTTTCTAGTCTATTCCTGCTAAGAGGATGTAATAATAAATGTATTATTATTTTGCAAAAAGCATTAGCCTCATCTTTTCTCAGAAGACAGGATCTCTTCAGCACCCTTTGCATCCAGATCTCTTGGACTACTCTAGATCAAGAAAAATCTAGTGGATTGGGCTGGACGTTCAATCCTGCAAAGACCTGAGAGCTATTCCAGTGAGCTCCCCATGGTCAATAAACAGCAGTGAGCAGCAATGAGGCAGCAGATATTGCACATAATAGAGTTTGCTTCTGCCTGATGTGGGGGTTTTGGTTTTGCTGTGTTTTACTCTGCCATTCTCTATCACATTAACAGAACAGATGTAATTTCATTGAGGATTTCAGCTCAGTAAATTGCAGAGACTGGGATCAGATATCAGCCATTACTCCATAAGGACATTTTATTGCGCACACAGACACAAAGCAGTTGGGTCCGAGCCTGTCAGACCTTATCACTTGGTAGCTCTCAGATCCCATTACTGCTGCATTTTCAAGACTAATGCTAAAATCCCTCCACATAATTCAAGTCAGCTGGGTGATTCGCTTTCCTTCCTCCCCAATCTCTGAGTGTTCAGACTGAATAATTTACAGGGAAGAGAAAGAGGATGCACCACTGCACCAGGGACCCACGTCAAACCTCCTCACCTCCCCAACAGCATTTTAAGTAACTTGATCACATGTGATGTATTTTAAATTGTTTTATATGTCATGGCCAAAAGTGAAACAGATCTCTTCTAAACACTATGGAGCTTTGTGACTTGTGGGAACTCGGCAGGGGGAAATTTAACAACACCCATTCAAAGATATTACTTAGAAACAAATCTTCATCTTGAACAACAACACAGGAAATCTCCAGCATTTCCCCATCGTATTCAATGTTACTCCGTTTTCTCTTTCAGGACAAGCAGGGAATTCCATGGTGGTTAGGACTTAGCTACAAGGGGATTTTTCAATATGACTATCATGACAAAGTGAAACCAAGAAAGGTAAGTGTTTACTTTTCTACCAAGGTCCAGGCTTGCCACACATGTCATAGCTTGAGTCAAGGGTGTGATGTACACCAAATGCTGGCATTGATTCATGTATTTTTTGAAGGATGTTTGTTCTCTCTCAAACTTGTCTCAATGTCTGCAAAGAATTAATGGACAAAAGTAGCTCATAATTTATTAAAAGTTGTGGAGTTTGGAGGAAATAAGCATCACTTAATCTTGCCATTTACGTTTCCTTTTTGTGTTATTCATAAGACATAGATGGGAACTCAAGGACTGATCCTCTCAGGTGCTGGAGGCCTTCTGTTCACTGGCAGTGGTGGACTGGGGGTGCTCAGCCAAACCTTGATATTGTATTTGTCAAGCCATAAATGATCTGAGAGAGAAAGGAATGAAGAGACAGGAAAACTCTTCCATTTATTCCAAAAAGAAAATTGCATGATTTTCTCAGGACCAGCATTACATTTGATAAACAACGATTTTCCTAACTGAAGAGTTAATGTCAAGGTAGCAGGGAAAGATGACTTTCAACACATGCCTAAAATGGGAAATTTTGCTTATATAGCTCAGCCTGTGAGGAGGACCCGTGTGTTCTGATTTTCCCACCTAGGATGCCATCTAATATAAAAAGCACATGCCCTGCAGCTGGGAATGTACAGCCTGTTGGCAACAGTGTTTGTTGCATTGCAAACCTGTAGAGACATCAGGAGGCAAGGCTTCAGGCTGGCTTGCAGGCTGCAAAACTGGATGATTTGGAGCAACTAGGCAGCTCTTCTGTGGGTGTAAAAGCTTCCACAATGAATTAATGTACTGTATTTCTCTTTGCTTTGTCCCTGTACCAATTCTTCTTTCACCTCCTCTGATCACATTCAATCTAGGCTCACAGAGAGCATCTTCTATTAAAATGAGCTAGAATCAAGGTTTTGGTAGAAAACTGAACCGCTAAGGAGGCAGCAAGAGACAATAGGTGGATCAATTAGCCTTTTATTCACTGAAAGCTATTAATGGGACTTTTATTCATTAAAAGAAAGGACAAGGAGAGTAAGGAGGTCTTCAAAAAAATGAAAAGACACATCTATTTAGGATCAATCATTACCTGCAGGGCAAGCCATCCTCACACATGGTAGTTTAAAACATGCCTAGGCTAGGTGTTTGCACCCACATATCTCCAGTAGTGCCAACCCCCCCAGGGAAGCCATGTACTTAAAAGATGTCTTCAGAAGGCAGTCTTAGGAATACAAACGTTTCTTTGGAAGAAATTAATGCCATGCCATGACAAGACTCAGCCTTTCACATGTTATAGCAATTACTGTCAGCCCTCTTGGGATGAGAGGGTCGGTGGAGAGCATCAGAAGGAAGGAGAGGAGAGATCAGGTGCTCTAACTGCGTGAGAGGAGACACATTTCCACCACAAGGGTCAAGCCTCCTTTCTCAGCTTCTCTGCTTTCTCTTCTCAGCTGTTCAGGGTGATCTACTCTGTAGGTTTTGGAGCTTGATAAAATCTTCATCAGCCTTTCTGTGTCCTCACTAGCCTACCTCTAGCACTCACACTGCACCTCAAATCAGGGGCTTTAGGCACTTCTGATCCTTTTTCTGTAAATGTAACCCTAAAAATAGGGTACTGGTTTTCTCTTTATTGGGAATTAGTTTTTTTAGTCTCAGCAAATCATGTGTGAAATCCAGCAGACCCAAAACTCTGGTGCTGCTTTATGTATAAACCTCTAAGAACTGTGGCCGAAATGGTCATTTATCTGTGAGGGAAGGTTGAGTGGGAAGGAAAAGCAGGAATTTCCGGGCTCAGATCTGTCCATTGCCACAATCTAGAGACCACAGCAGTGAAAAGACTGCCTAGATAAGCATTTCTCTGCTACATGATGCTTGCAAACCCCATCTGTTGGCAGAGCTATTCCAAAATGAACAGCCTAAATCAGGGATGGGGCTTGGACAGAGTGGCTGAGGCTTCATTATTTCTCCATGGAGTGATTTTACCTTCTGTGGAGCAAGTAAAAGGACTTCTTACCCTACACAGGTGGTAAAACCCCTCTGGCGAGAGCAGATCAACTGCCTCAGCAAGGCGTAGTGTTTAATCCTGTGCTAATTAGATTGTAAAATTGCACTTGATAACCCAGGTATCTGGGAGCAGCCTGCCACAGTATCTGATTCATTTCACTGCACCAGCATGTGCTGGTTCAAGTCTTGGCTGTGCAGACAGGAGGGGTAAACCTTACTGAACTTTCTGCAAGGTTAAATTAGTGGGGGAGGGGGAAAGAGATTACGGCTTTTCTGATCCTTAATATTTTGTTTCTGCACGCTGCTGATGCCAGAAACAAATTGAAAACTTACAATGGAAAAATAAGTCTCCCTGGAAAAAACACAAGCAGAAAATTTTAGCAAGAAACCAACTGAAATCAAGTCACATATTAAGTGCATATAAAAACTTTGCTTGTCTTATGGGAGAGATTGTAATGTTTTCCTATGTGTCATCTTAGATAGATTTCCATGTTTCTTGTGCTTGTGAGTAAAACTGTAACACACACTAAGCAGCTGAACCTATCTCAGGCCATCCCATTAGCAGTCACTCAAAATCATGATTTCATTGAATTGCTGGAGTAAATCAGCCATGTGTCTCTAGAAAAACTAACTAGGTTTGTCAGCAAGTTAGATGAGACTGGAGAGGGGAATTGAGGCTGACACAGGGCCAGAACCTGATCCTGCTTGCACTATTCTCACTCAGGCATCAAGTCCTCCAGCATTACTGGGGATGCAGCTGAGATGGGTATCTGGCACCTAATCCTGAGTGGTTCAGATGGGAATGCAGGGCTATTAAACTGGATTGCAGTTGTTCCTAGACTGCAGAGACTAAAGTGTCTCTGTGATTCTATTTTTATGTTCCTTCCTGCCTATGCTAGAATTTTGTGGAAGTCCTAAATCTACCCAAAGCCATCACTTTGAGGGTCATCCTTTTTCTTCTGTCTGTTGAAGGCTAGATCAGACTCAGCAAGCCCCAAGGCTTCATCTTGAATGTTGTCTGTTCTAGTGCAAATTTGGTCCCTATGAGTTATAATTTGCTAGCTGTTCATTCTTGGGTACAAAATAATTGCAAAAGTTTTGGTAGACTACCCAAAATCCCAACGCTCCAGCTGAACAAGAAGAAGGGAGTGTCAAGTGTGGAAAGATGGCTGCTGTCCTGCCAGCCATATATTGAGGGATTCTGGAAACTGGGCTTGCAGAATGAGTGTCATTTGTGTAGAAGCAGCTCAACAGCTTCCAAGGCAGACAGCATCCATTTCCCTCTATGTTAAACGTAGCTTCTACAAACGCTTTCTTGTGAAAAGACCAAAGCCATCATTTTCGGAGAAGGGTCATTAGAGGATTTTTTGCTTAAATTTCAGAGCAACCAGAAAGCAAGCCAAGGCACTGCAGCAGCCCTGTGTGAGCGTTTGTCTGTGAGTGGTGTGTGCCCATTTTAACCAGCACACAGGGATGTGACTCCAGTCCATCCCCAGAGACCTGTACACAAAGAGCTGCAGCATAGCCTGGAGCTGTGAGATCTGCACACCCAAGTAGTAGCACTAGGCATATCTCTGTTGTTCTAGTGAGATATTCCCACTGATTTAAGAGCCCAAAGGCTTTTTTTTTTTAGTGCACACAGCTTAACAGTTAGTAAACAATTAACTCCAAGCTGAAGAGTGAATGATTAACAAAGTCAGCCAAAGGACTTCCATATGGCAGATAAAAAGACAGAGAAAATGCTTAACTTATCACCAAATATAAAATTACCTTAAAGGTGAGTCTGGTAATGTTTGGTTGCTTTGTAAGAGATATATAGTCTATATAGTGTTACCTCATTTTCTTCTATAGAAAGCTAGTGGCAATGAAACCTAAAATGAGCCGTTTTTCTGACTCATAAACGTTATCATTGCATACATTATCTGGTTACTTAAGAGAACCCAAAGGCAATAAAGGTTTTTAGAAATAAGATAGAATGTGAGGCATCACAAAATTCAGCCATGAACGTAACTTGACAAAAAATTTCCTTGTGACAGTCACCAGTTTCAACCATTTCTCAGCGTTACCCTTTCTCTGAGATTAAATGAAGCATGCTGTGAGAATGCTCTGTCCCTTGCCATAAAGCCTCTGCAACAGTCTTTGGGTTCTCATGACAAAGAATTTAATTTTTAGTTTTTAGTGTCATCATGAATCCAATGCAAAAGTAACAAGTTGACTTCCCATTTAAACATGCAAAACCAAGAGGCAAGTTGGACCCATCTTACCAAGCAATTCAGAGCACAAGTAAATTCAGTAGTTTTAAGTGTCTGATCAGAGAAAAATCACCTGCTTGACGAAAGCATGAGCAAAGTAATCAGCACATTAATTGTGTCCAGAAAGTGAAAGATTGCTGTCCTGTGCCACTTGGCCTTTTACAAACAAGAGATAGAGTGAACTTCCCCAATTTCAGAGGCAAAATGAGATATTTACACAGGAGGAGCAGTAGCCTAATTAAGAGCTGCTTTATTGCAGAACAAATAGATCCTCTGCTTTAGGGCATAATGAAGCATTGTCAAGTCAGTAATTGCATTGATGGAGTGGTTAAACTTGTGCTTCCTGTGGTGGAGGAATGACAGACCAGTAACTTAAAAAAACATAAAGCAAGGATTGATGTGGAATTTACAGAAACTAGTGAATGATGGGGAAGAGGAAGCTGACAAATTGCTCTCAGTCCTAACTGATCACAGAACACCAGGAGAGTCAAAAAGGCAAAAGAAACATGAAATTGAAATTAGTTACAGGGAGCCCAATTCACTTGCACAGCTCCTTGCCACATGATACAATAGAGGCCAGGAGTTCAGAAGGGTTGAAGATAGCACTAAAAGTGTGACCTTCCATCCAGGATTTTAACATTGAGTTGGTTATTTTCAAAGAGGATTTTAGGAGGGGTTATAAATCCTCATGCTCAAGAAGGGTGTTTGATTTGACACCAAGTTGGTTTCTGTTGTCAGAGGTATGGAGCATGTGTCTCACTCCTCTGACTGGCATGCTGGTAAGCCACAGGGTGTATTCAGAATGGGCTGGACTTTCTCTAGGGCATCCAGAATCTAGTGAGGTCAGAAAATGTATTGGAGTCGTGTTTCATTTGGCTTCTTGTCATTTCCTTGGACCTTTGAAAACACCCTTGCATTGCAGACACGGATAGAAGATTTCAAATTTACAAATGATAAAAAACGAGCAGAAACCATTTCCAGTAAATAGTGGTTTAAAAGCTCGAGGAGTCTCAGTGGCATTGCTGTAATAAATTATTCACGGTGATTAGCAGGCTGTTGAGGACTACCTGCTGACTCCTTCTGCTCTGTGCTTTCATTTCTCTTCCCGTTGCTTCGTGCTTCTTGGGTTATGGACTTGGCTGTAAACTGAACCAGTCTTCAGGTCACGGTGGGTTCAACTCATTTTATAGTGCAGTAATTCAGTCTTGGTTTAGTATTTGGAAATGCAGAGCATGGGAGGAGGGAGACATATACAAAGCAAAGTTCCTCACCATGCTGCGTCTTCTCATAGAGAGAGGTTGTTCACCCAATTCCTTTCCTTAAAACATAATACCCAGACCTGCAACCTGAAGAGCAGACACAGTTTAAAACCTTCCCCTGCTGAAATGCCCTATTCCATCCCCATTAGACAGGAGACCATGTTCTCACCAGCATCTTTTTTGCTGCTGTTTGCCCTCGGTTTGCCATCCAGCACCAGGCACTTCCCCTTTCAGCACCTGCTACTCCATGCCTTACCAGTGTGCCAAAGAGCTGCCAAACACACTGGGAGCTGAATAAATGACGTCAAAGTACACTGGGCTGGAAAGCAGAATTATGTCCCTGACAGAGAGAACTTCCACAGGATTTGGCTGGACATGCCGCTGGGCTGTGATTCAGTGAACATTCCTTTTGGCAGCAGTATCAGCTGAAGTGGCCTTCATCACTCTCCTCCCCCATGACAACCCTGCCCCTGTACTGCTCACTTCCTCCCCTGGGCCCCTTCCTCAGCCATCCTGGTATAGTAGTGCAGTTGGGAAGGAAACTGCTCCAGAGAAGGGGTCAGACTGGCTCAGCACCACCCAGCCATAAAAAGTGGTCACTCAATCTCAATCAGTTCCCAGTCCCATTCACCATCTGACCCGCAATCAGTATCCTACAGCAAAGCTGTAGGAGCTGGATATGGATACAAGCTGCATAAATCACTGCAGCCAGAGAAAGAAGTAGCCGTTAACCTACACAGTAACTTCGTGGAGTGAGACAAGAGCTTCATAGCTCAGAACAAGGTGGAAGGAGTTCAACTGCATGGAATTTGTCATGGTTGAACCAGGATGAATTAACAGTTAGGGATAAGGTCATCATCACCCTTTTTCCTCCTCATAAAAGCTGGTAAAAATTTGCTTCAGTGTGTCTCCCAAACAGGGCTGATTTCAGACAGGTGAGTAGACTGTGTAGGTAAATGACCTTTTTAGAATCATGCAATAGTCATGCTCAATTTCCATTATGCAGGTAAATAAGTAGTTTTATCAATGACAGTGCCTGCAAACATTAATACATAGTCTAAGGCACTGCTGCTTTATAAAGAAACCAGCACTATTCTGGCGGCTTAGTGTGCTGTGGTGATACCATTAGACATAAAGTTCCCAGGGTTTTCTGTGAGAATTTACATTCAGAAAGGCTAGAGCATGACGTCCCATCCCATGATCTAGCCAAGTCAAGTCCATGGCTACCATTAAATATAGGAGTAGTCCCATCAAAATAAAACTCCCTTTCCTAAGTCCTGTGTCATATTCAGGTTTTAAAGAGTAATTCTGTGTAAAAGCAGCAGCCAAGTCTTAAATGATTCTGCAGCACACAGCAGGAACTTCAACAAGATGCAAAGACAAATCACTCTGACAGCACAAAGTGAAACAAATTGGACCTCAGAGCCCTGGAGTTAGGGTGGAGATCTGGAGGGAGATTGAAACCTCCTTGAGTGAGCACTTATGCTTGGCTCTGAAGTGGTAGCAAGCTCCTCCACACCCCACCCTGCTCAGATGCTGTCTCTTAGCTCACCAGGGCTGCTACAAAAACCTGGGCACTTTTATCATCAGACTAAGCCAGGCAGGGGTCCCATTACTCAGTGGTTGTGGCTATAAGGCACTTTTAGTCAGTGGTCTGGGCAGGAGGCTCAGAAGGTTCACTGCAGCCATCACCATGAGAGTGGGATTGCTGCTGCCATGGCACCCCCTGCGCAGACACCCAGCATCACAGGAGTATTGTCAGTCACACAACCTATTGTGCATCGCCAGCAGCATGGGATGGCAATGGTGATTCCTGTATTTTGGTTCCAAGACAGAAGTACTTGAGTCACTGGAGAAGACGTGAGGATCCTTAGGAGAGAGAATAGCACTTATGGTTTGTGGGCAGCATAAATCCTTCTAGGGTGCCACAGCTGATTCCTAGGCTACGGGCTGGGCATCCTTTATCTAATACATGGGATATTATGCCAGAAAGGAGAGTTCTTCAATGCAGAAAGATCCACTTTGATGTCTCTACAGAGAATAAAAGGGAGAAAGTTTAACTTAAACCAATCAGGAAAAAAGGATTCTTTGCAGACTTATTGATTTAGATACACACAGCGTGGTGACAATCTAACAGCAGCTACCAGATATATATGTGCAGTGAAAGTGGATTTGGTTGTATATAAAGTTAAAGTCTGCCCTCCCAGTCTGTGTACAGTTACAGACACAAATATCAGGTTGCATTATTTAGACAAATAATGCTTTGTCCAAACAGCAGCTCTTCCCTCTGTGATCTGATGCTCTGCTATCTCTCTAAGCCAATAAGCCACTTTGAAATTCAAAAGGGAATTGTGTTTCCATAGTGGAAATGAGTACAGAGTGGTTATTATATAGACCTAGATGCAATTTGTGTTTGGTCAAGCCAGAAATGTTTGCTGGGGTGGTGTGGTCCCATAAGAATAGCACACAGCAAAAGGGATCTCAAATTGGACCAGAAATTGTTTGTCCATTTGGCAAAAAACGAGGCCTGAAGCCTGAGGCAAAGAAGTAATTAGATAGTGAGCTGGGATTGCTGACAGACCACTGAAAGTCCCACTCAGCCAAGCCATTCTCTCATTCCATGAGGAAGGGGAGGACAGCAAGCCTCTGGGAAGATCATTGGTAGGGCTTTTCCCACATCAAATCACACAGGAAATCTCTTTTTTTTTTCTTGTTTTGAGAAGTGAAAGAAAAAAAATACCCCAAACTAATAAAAATAAAGGAATGAATGGAAGTGTGGCAGGATGGAGGGCTAAGTTACGGTGCCGCGGCATCCCCATCTCATGACCCAGGGGTACCCTCAGCAGTCGGTCACACTAATTCACAGGTGACAGCCCACGGAAATCTCTTGGTAAATCTGCCCCCGAAACAAGAGCCCATTTGTTTGAGCTAAGATGGTGCTGTTCTGCCTGGACCAAGTCCTTCCTCCTTCATTCTAACTAGTTTGACAGAGGTATGATTGATGGGAGCAGGGTTGGCTTGAGGCAGAACACAAATCCATGCCCGGAAACCATGGCCCCACTGAAATCACTGGGACAAAACTGCCATTGACTTCACTAGAGCTGTGATTTCCATAGAGTTTAAGGCCAAAAAGGGACCGCTCATAACCTCCACCCTGACCTCCTGCATAACTCAGCTCCTAAACTTTAGCTTGCTGGTTTGTTCAGTGGAGGAAATTACATTTCCAAGGAGGAATTTTTTTTTTGTTATGTTTGTTTTGTCTTTAAACTGCAGGACAAAAGATTTGGGAGTTTGTAGCTTCACTCATGCAAGCTGTGTGAAAATACTGTCATTGTTTTAGTTCCATTGTTTAATACCAGTTTTAGTATGGGGATGTCATCCAGTGCTGGCTCTTGCCCATAGCGTAGGCAAGGGAAGAGGTTGCACTGGGGCTGTTAAAAATGTTCCACATTATTTCTCTGCCTTTCCTATAAACCATTCAGAGCATCCAGTCCGGGTTGGTAGTCCATGCCTTTGGAGGGATGATTGTTCCTTCTGTACAGTGTGATTTAACAAGGCATTAATCATCTCAGAAGCGGCAAGACTTGAAGGACTGGCAGATGCCATATAGGTCAGCAATTCCAACAGCAATTACAGTTGGTCATTTATTACATCTTTAGAATCAAATAAAAAGATGGGTCAGAAAGGCCTCTGAGGTCTCTAGTCCAACCTCATGCTAAAAGTTGGGCCACCTTCAAAGTTTGATCTGGTTACTCATGGCCCTAGTGTTTGACCACCTGCACTGATTGTTTTGGGACTTGGGGTTTTAATTTATATATCTTCTAATAATTTCCCTTGCTGCAACCCTGCAGCCTGTGTCTATTGCCTCTTATACTTGCACTGGGCACCCCTGAGCAGTCTGTCTCCATCTTCTTTGTAAATCCCCTTTGGGTCATAAAACAGAGCTAACAGCAGGTAGATCCTCTATAGATTTCTGCAGATGGCTTGATTCTGAACAGCCACCAGACATGTTCTCTGGAACCCTTGAGAGTATGTGCATTCAGCCTGTGTCTCATCTCAGGTGATTCAGTACACAGAAAAGAGAAAGAAAATTAGATTCCTGGGCATTTATATTTGGTTCTTAAGAAACCAAATGCAAAATTATTCACACTGTGTCCCCACAGCGTGCCCAGCCTTAGTGCACATTCCCCAGTTCAGTGCCGAGTCTGGCTCTTCTGGGCACAGCAGGCAGAAAACAGTATCAGGGACCCCAACCTCGGGATTTGGAATTACTCCAAAAGGTTCCATTTGGGCATGTTTCTCTAGTTCAGACAGCACTGTGCACCAGCCTCCGGTGCTGGCCTTCAGCAACCCCCTCTGTCCCATGCCTGAGTTGAAGGGCAACACAGGAGCAAGCAACAGCCTCCTTACTGCCAGGGGTTCCCAAATAAATGGCACAGTTCTTCCACTGAATACTCAGGCAAGGTTCCCTGAGCACAAAGGGACAGAGCACAGCCCAGTGCCTAGCACTAGGTCACCCACACCATGAGTGACCAAGCCAGAAGCAATCCCTGACATTTCATTCACAAAAGACATTCCCTTCTTGATCAGGAACCTCCTGCATTTTTCAAATACTCACTGACCCTACCCCCTGGCATGTGCAAACTCCACAGTACCAGCCTCATGGTCAATAAAAATGGTTAAAAATCCTTCAGATTCACATAGCTGAAATGGATGCAGATCCCTGGGCCTCCCCTCCTCTAGGCTCAGCTTAATTAAGGACCAGCCAGCAAACCACAAGTGTGCTCACAAAAGAAGCTTGTGTCTGAAGGGTTTTGACTGCCGCTCTTTGTAACTAGTCACAAACATCTGGTGCCTGGCAAGCTTGCCAGCCTCTTGGAAAGGGTTTCCAGTGAGAAAATTCCTGTAGCTTGCACCTGAGTTCTCTGCAGCGCACCATGCAGTACTCAGATCTCTCTCCTGGCTCCTCTTCTAAGCTGCCAGCTTCGTACAAGACATTTCTGGCACTGGTTTCCCCATCATGGCCTCCCCACCCATCCCAACACATTTGAAGCAGTGCACGTGGTCTGGTGGGGGACAGTTATTCCCTTGAATGTTCACGAGCTGATAAGCAGTTTTTCAGATTCAAGTGGTAGTGTCAGTTCCAGTTTTATTGGCATGATGAAACAGAGGTCATGGTGGGGACAGGCCCCTCAGAGAAGGAGGGAATAAGTGTAATTCTTTTCTCCTCTTTTACTAGCCTCTTTCACATGCATGTGTGAGTGTGCAGCTGTGCTCAAAAGCCATTCTCACGGATACTTCCTTAAGTATCTGTTGAAGATTAAATCATCTCATGTGCAGCCTGTAATGATGGCCACTACCAAAAATTGTTCCCATCTGAAAACTGCCTAGTGCTTCATGATCCAAAACGAGCTGCTGACCTCAGAAGAGAGCCCAGCGGGCAAACCACCACATCACAGACTTGGCCCTCTGCAGCACCGCTAATTGTCCCCTTCTCTGTGGGCACTGAGTGAAGGCAGCTACTCAAGGGCAGGGGAACTGTGCTCTAAGCTTTTGTTAATGATTGACTTTCTCCTAAGCCCCATTTCCAGTGTGTTTGGGGAGATGCTGTCCCAGTCCCTGCTGAGGTGCTCTTTGTCAAAGGGTCACTGTACCTCTGATACAATCCCAGTAAAACCAATACAAATTGTCCCACCCACATGTGCAGGCATTGGATTCAACCCAGGAAATTAACGAAAGACAATCATAAGCCAAATAACCCAAAACCAGACCAAATCTTGGTGCAGGGAGAGGCAAACCTGCCATGAACATGGATGCTTTGACTCAAACCAGCCCCAAAACCAGCACGCATCTGTTGTCACTGCATTTCCACAAGATCCTGTTGAAATTACAACCAGCTCCCTGCTGGGGCTCTATTTCCCAGTGAAGATTGCAAGCACCAGCATTGTAAATGGATCTTGATGGGCAAAAATTACGCTTCCATTTAGGAAGACCCACTAATGGCACCTTGTGCATCTGTCACTGCATTAACAACATCAATTTGAGACTGTACATAAGGTGGGAAACTGGTGAAGGGAACAGCTTGCTTACATTAGGAGGTCTGGCTGAAGGGGGACCTTCAGCTTTGTTTCTCTGGAGGGATTATGATCGGCTAACAGGAAAGCGGATACTTTCTTGTGGGTATTCACATTTTTGCAGATTGGATTCCTTTTGTATAGGAAGGGGGAGACCTGTCAGATCAATATGGGAAAAAGGAGTGGGACACTGTGGAATAATACTTGGGGAGCAAATGGAGCACAATTACAGCAGTGGTAACACGGGTATATTCAGGAGAGCAGAGCTGTGGAATAAAAGAGACAAACTTAGGTTGTGGGGTCACTTTCACCCCCTCCTTCCCAAGAGTCTGGGTTTGCCTCCTTCTGCCAAGGAAAGCAACAAAGCTAAATATAAAAATGCAGCAATCTGGGGAGCTGCTCCAGTGCCCAAAACGTAGGTGTCTAATGCTGTTTTAGGCACTGCTGGTGATCCAAGACATCTGCGTGGGGCTGGCAGATACAGCACCGGACCTATGTCAGGCTCCCTCCCACCCGGGGCAGAATCCAGGGGCCAGGCAGGGAACCCTGGGGCATGGAAAAGGGCACTCCATGCCTACATTTGGGCATCTGAGCAGCTTCCCCAGAGCCCTGTGTGTTTGGACAGTTGGAGTTAATCATCGAAGAGAAACGAGAAACAGAGCTTCCCTTAGCAAACAGCACTGTGAGATTCGTTAGCAGAGAGGGTAAAACACAGAAAAGGATCCAAGCACAGGGGACAGTCCGGCAGAGTCAGAGGGGGAGGATGGGCAGGAGAGCATCCAAATACAGCAGCTGCCAGCAGCTCGGAAAAGTTTCAAATTCCTTCTGCGCCACACCGAAGTTTAGTCATAAATGACAACGGGGGACCTGGGGACAGAGGGATATTTTCTGAAGGGTGTGATCTGCTGGCTTCTTACACTCTTATGTGTTCCACATGTCTGAGTGCCTCCCAAACACGTCCTCTGCACATGCCGTGCAGCACAGCGGCGTTGTCCTCCCCGCCTTGTGGACGGGCATCTGGAAGCACGGAGGGATGTTTTCAGCTTGACCCCAGTTGTTGTCTGTGGGAGTTTAGGCCCCAAACTTCCTTTTCATGCCTTTGAAGCCAGGCACTTAAAGAGGAGTCAGACTTCAGCTCCCAGCTTAACCCTTTCACCCTATGTCTGTCCTCCCTCGGTGAGTAAAATAGTGGGTGTTTCTATGCTTCATTTGGTGTTTACAAGTTTGATGCAGCAATTAATATTTCCAGTGGAGGAATAAAACAGTCCCCTAGGGACAATATAACAGTCTTTCAGACTTGCCATCCCTCTTGGCTCCCTTCTTCCCCTCCCCCCCTGCAATCTGGACAGCCCTACAATATGGGGTAACTCAGTGCCCTTCTTAACTCCTGCCCTTCCTTCCAAGAAGCATCCTGTTACAGAAAGGAAAAAAATAGAAAAAAAACAACAACCTTGCTTGGAAACTTCAACAAATATTTTTAATTTTGCTGCCCCTGAGATACCAGCAAGGAGAAAATCTAGGGGTCCTTTCTGTGGTTTGTTCTATTCTCTAGATTTCAGCTCCACCAGCAGCTATATCAGTGCAAATCAAATTACGCCTCATGTTTACTTATCTCCAGAGCGCTGACACTGGCAGCCGAGGCTTATCTTGGCGTGGCAAGAGCCAGCGCCTTCCTCGGGGGTAGGACAGGAACTCCACAGAAGCTGCTTGGAGTGGGAGAAGGAGTGTCTATCAGGGAAAGCTCTGCTGCCGGTGCTCCCCAGGAGCGGGGCTACGTTGTCCAGCTCTGCTGCTTGCTGGGGGCAGTGCAGGGAAGTCCGAGATACCCAGGGCGGGTGGAGGGTGCCTCTTCCCTGTGGATTAGCAGCCTGGAAGCCAGGGTTTGGATTTTGGCTTACTCATTTGTAAGGAGGAGGCAGTGGTGGACATACCGGCAGTGCTGACGGTGTGATAGTTCGCGGAGCTGGCACTATTTCGCGCTGCTCCTGAGGTCGGTCCGCCCTCCTGCCTGGGAGATGGGCGTTATTTCACGGGAGAAGTGTGGGCACAGAGGCCGTGTAAGCGCATCCCACTGCCCAAGAGCACGCAGAGCCCTCCAGGGTGGCCCAGGCTGACTCGGAGGCGAGGGCACGCCGCATTTCACTCCCATGAAAAGCTTCGTGCCTCAGTTTCCCCCTCGGTGGTAGTGTTTTGTCCCAGTGCTGCTCTGAGATATCCCAGCAGGGCAGCCCGTAAAACAGAAGCTGAGATATCACCTGCTCATAGCCGTGTTTTGTACCGCCGGGAGCGCCTGAGCCTTGGGCATCGCCACCGCGAGTCTGACAGCGCCTGGGACTCACAAACTCTCTCCACTCGGCTCATGCCCGCGCCAGTTTTACGGGGACCGCGGGATAAAAGCAGAGCTGCGTATTAGCATTCGGGTGGAGCGGGGGGTCTCATCCCCTTCACCCCGGGGAGAGTCTGCTGATTCACCGCCCCAGGTGCCAGCCCTCCAAGGGAAATGTAGTCGAATCCCGGTTTGCCCGGAGTTTGTATGTGTTTGCAACACATTTGGCCCCGCAGAGTGAAACCGGCGCCCTTCCCCGCCTGCCCGCAGCACGGAGCCCGTCGCGGGCANGAGGGAGCGGCGGGCAGGGCTGGGCCAGGGAGCGCACGGAGGCGCCTCATCCCCTTCTTCTCCTTGCAGATCTTCCAATGGAGGCAGCTGGAGAACCTCTATTTCCGCGAGAAGAAGTTCTCGGTGGAGGTGCACGATCCGCGCAGGTGAGCCCCGAGACGGGCCGGGCTGAGCCGGGCGGTGCGGTGCCGAGCCGGGCTGAGCCGGGTCCTGCCGAGGCTGCGCTGCCCCCGCTGCTGTGCCGGGCTCGCTGCGCTTGGTAGCTGGGGATCACGTAAGAGCGAGGCAGCGGGTACCAAACCGGGGGGCTGCTGCCTCCTTTCAGCGGGACATTTCGGGTTCTGGTGTGCGTTTTTGAGGATGTGTTTCCCCTCGGCTCCTAGCGGTATTTTTTTTTCCCCTTCCCTCTGTTCTGGCACCTTGTGACCCCCAGGACTGTGCCGCTCCGGTGCCTCAGCTGCAGTCTGGCAGCCCTTGTGTGTGAAAGGGGGGTTTGCCTTGTCCCTGTGTTTCACTCAGAGCCCAGAGATGAGCGCCAGATTTTGTACTTACGTGCTTCTTTGTAAATAAATACTCAGTAGTGCAACTGAAAGGAATGGCACAGAACCAGAGGTTTACCGCTGGCAGCCTGGATGAAAGCCCATCAGTCTTTTTGGCACAGGAACCTTTTTTTCTTACTTTGGAAGCCTAATGTGAGAGTTCAAGGGACTGTGCTGCATCCCATCAGTACGTTCAGCACCCCCGGTGTGTTTGCATTACTGGATGGTTACTGCACACAGTGAGTGTATGGCTCTGAAAGTTGTTCTGACTAAAAGCAATGTCTCATTTGTAAGGATGATACCACTAATGGAAGCCGTCTCTCTGCCCAGACTGATCTGATGTGTTGCTGATAGTAATGGGTTGCGCTGATCACTCAGCTGTGATCCAGTTTCACCTGTTTCCCATGCCTATCTGTGTACTAATATATGTACTTTTATTAGGGGAATTTTGCATGCAGTTTCTATCCTTATTTGCCCCAATATGAGCACAGTCACACCAGTACAGTGGTGCCTGTCTGCATAGGTGCATTTGCTAAAAGAAACACTGAGTAAAGCAGCTCATGTCATTGTGCAGCTCCAGGTCAGCAGAACCTCAAAGCATCTGCTTAATATTAAGCATGCAAATAGTCACATGAAATCTAGCAGAGCAAATTCTCAAAGTCGAGAATACCCTGGGAGATCTTCCAGCAGCAGGAGCTGGGGGTAGTGCACTCCTTCCCCCACCCAGGCTCCAGCAGCCTGAGAGGCGTCAGAAACGCGTGCTGCGAGCAGCCGGGAGCCCCTAAGTACTGACTGTTTCCTGGAAGGAGCAGTTGCAAGGAAAAGAAAGGAAATAGCTCTGGGACATTAAAATCATGGTGACATTTGCAACTTGATGTCGTGCATGAAATGTGACCACACAGAGCAGCCTCTTCTCTCTCATTTGTATTTAGATTATAGGAATTAGTGACACAGAAGAGCTTCCGTTCTTTACTTCATTGCTTTGTTTCTCTGACTCAACACCAGGAGGACAAAGCCCTGTCCCGGGCTGTCAGCCTGATACTTTCTTGCTACAAAGGAATTAGTTTGGTTGGATTTTGTATCATTTTGATTAGTTTTGGTATCCCTAGTGGCACCATCCAGGTGGAACTGGTACTCAGGCTGTAATGCAGCGCAGCACGTTGCAGTGGCGTGGTGGGAAGACAGCTTGGGTTTTAGTCTCCCAGCCAAGTGGGATGGACTCCTGTGAGGAGTTGTTCAGCATGTGGAGGCGGAGGAGTAGCCAACGCAGTGCTCTCTCCACATTCCTCTCCTCGTAGCCAAACCAGAGCCTGAGTCAGCGAAGCCACAGTCAGGAGAGCGAGCACAGCTCTGTGGCTGTGGCCAGGGCTGGGCAGCACAATGTATGTTTTTAAGCCCTGCCTCTGCCCATGGCTTCCTGTCCCCAACAAGCCATTTAACCTCCTTTCGCTGCAGTTACCTATCCCATAAAGGGAAAAATGATACATTATAGGAGATATCAACAGGGTTAATTCCATAGCGCATGTAGCATGCATGGAGAGGGGTCATGGAAAAAACACCATGGGCCGTATCTCTGGGGTCTTCCAACACAACTGTGGAAAGCAAATCCACAGCTCTGACCAACAGTCTGCAGGCATTCTAATGGAGTCTGCTGTTTTGATGGGAAACATGTACAGATTCCAAAAAGGCAAATAATTAGAAATCACTGCTTTTATGGTGAGAAAATGAATGATTTGCAGAGTATGTTTCTAAGAATTCAGGCATTAACTGTGTTCAAACTGAATAGGATGACATCAGAATTAAGGCTTCAGCCCACATTTGAATGCCTTAATTTCCTAAGAGCTTTGTATGCCAGTGTGCTGCAGTGGTTTATGTCCTTAGACCAGTATAAAGAATCCAGAGCTGGATCCACTCTCCAGTCTCAACTTCAAGAGCACCTCCCAGCACAGCCTTCATTCCCTGTCCAGTGACAGGAATGAGGCAGCTCAGCACCATCAGCTGCTGTCCTGTTGCATCCATGGAGACTCTTCTCACAGGAACAATACTTGTAATAAGACAAGGTTTCTAGCATCATTCATAAGGAAAGGACTCGGCACAGGGTAACACTGAAACATGAGATCCCAGTTGTCTCAGACCTTGTTTGCATTGGCCACAGCTGTTTTCTCAGAAATTTCACTCTGATTTGTAAGCTCCATAATTTGACTTTAACACATTTTGAAGTACTGAAAAAACCCTGATGCAATGGTTGTCAGCCCTCTCCCAGACTGAACATTGCCAGCAGTTCTTTTTGCTGCAGAGCTTTGGGTTTCTTTCATTCTTGGCTCTATCACAACTTTTTTCAACTGTTCACCCTTCCATGTTCACCTCCAACTTTGGATAAGGCAGTGGCCCACAGCACCAGGTGGCCAGTGCAGATACAGGTGTAGGAGGGGAACCCAAGAAGGCCTGAGGACTTGTGAGTGCTGGTAAAAGAGTTGACTCCCCCTTGCATGGCACAGTAGAGTTCCTGGGCTGTCCTGCAGTGTCACCTCCACACTGCATGGCTCAGAGTCCCTGCTGACCGTGGACTCTGGCAGCCCATCTGTAGCACACCTGTTCCCCAGGCTGTCTCTTGCACTGGTCCCTCTTCACCATCCATGTCCCTAAAAGTGTCACATTTCTGAGTGAGCCTGTGTACCCATGTCACATCATTTCATAATCTTACTCTACCACAAGACCCATTTTAAGAGACTGGAGAGGAGGCCCTCATTTATTTGGGGCTCTGTAGGTCAGTGGTGTGGTTTATTCCAGCCAGAGCTCCATCCTTGCAGTGGGAAGAGTTCCACAAACCAGGATGCTGAGAGCCTGAATGTGCTCTCTGCTGGTGTCAGGGGCTCTGCTGGTGGGGTTGCTTTTGAGGGATGGGGAGGAATAATCAAGCAGGTTTGTACAGCTGTGAAAGCATGGGGAAACCTAACCTATGTTTTTTTGCTAATGATTGAGAACAATTGGGAGTCCCAGAGAGGAAATATTTAGCTCTTATTTTTCCTGTTTTTAAATTCACTCAGCTAATCACTGAGTCCCGTTCTTCTCTCCAGGGCACTAGACAGCCCCCTCTGAGCCTCACAACTCCCTGCCCCCATACCATGTGGCAAATCCTGCTACATCTGTTTACAAGTGGGGAGGGAAATCAAGGTTCCTGAAGAGTTTCTCTCGCACTTGCTGAAGTAGCCATTGATCCTGGATCTCTTTAGTTGTTACCTGGGTCCTAACATTTGGGACCCACTGTCCAGAGCCAAAGGCAGTGGAGGGTGTGAGGATTTGACCTCAGATGTCTCTGCATGTGATGAGACACAGAGGATTCACGCTGGCTTTGGCCTTGGTTGTTCCCCTGGGATGTGCAGCAAGTCAGCATCAGCAACATCCAGGGATACAGTCTGAGCTGGACAAACTGGATAATCCTTACTGTTAGTCCTCTGGAGCTTGCTGTCTTGAGATATTTGAAGTGAATGCCCTCCTGGCTTGATTAGATATTTATTGCTGGCTTCTAAGCATTTTTTCCCATTAACGCTAGGGTGTATGCAACTTTTACTATGAGATCTGTGACAGGTTTTGCCACAGAAAGCAATCTGGTGAAACCTTTGTATAACCCCAGTTCATTCTTTTCTCCTCTCCAGGGCATCTGTGACCAGGAGGACTTTTGGGCATAGTGGCATTGCTGTGCATACGTGGTACGCCTGTCCAGCATTAATAAAGTCTATCTGGGCTATGGCCATTAGTCAACATCAGTTCTACCTGGACAGGAAGCAAAGCAAGGTAAGCATGGGAAGTTCCAGTTGTGGTGGGTGAGTCCTTCTCACTCCCCACAGTCCCAGCCACATCAAGTCCAGATGGTGGCTTCTTTCCTGCCCTCCCTTTATACTTGAGATTAAAAAAAAAGGTGAATTGACTGAAGATTCTGAAGTCCTGACCAGATTGAGAAAATTTGCATTGAATTCATGCCTATGGGAGTAAGGATTCAGGAAGAGATTGTATTGAACTGTGGCCAAATTAAAGGAGCCAAACTTAGCTAGCAGGTAGGGTCAACATCCCTGTCTGGATGGTTTCCACATCTTCCACATCTGTCATAAAGTTAGGGCAGCTTCCAGTAACTGAGTTCAGAGTAGCTTCACAACCTACAACAAACTACTGTCTTTGGATTCTTCTTGCTGTCCCTTGATTTTTACTATTGTGTTTTCCTAGAAAGGAGGAGTAGGGATATTATTTTAGGAGCGAGGCAGGAGGCTTGACAACCTGTTTGTACAAGGTGCTATTGCAAACTGGTGCTGCACAAAGGGCCACGCAATACACGAAAGAAACTCCCTCGAAACCAGAGGAGTGTGTGTTCTCCCTCTTAATTCCTTTCATCAGTAATTTTAGGCATACCCAGAGCAGCAGGAGATCGCTTTGATCACTCTGAGTTTACTTTGATACAGAGAAAAGACTTCTCATGCAGACTTCCCTTTCCATATGAGCATGCTGGTGTAAAGCTTCACAGAGAACACAGAGCTGGTATTGAGTGGGTACTTGTATTGGTCCTCATCTCTGGTGAAGTGGCAGAATGTGCAGATGATGATCCTCCAAATGCCTGAAACAATCTTAATATCTTGATATTGTCGAAAGCACTGCGTGCATTTTCAGGCTAGGGCTGCTTCCTTCCTTGCTCAGGCCCTGGCCCTATCAGGTCCCTTCATGAGCCAGTTCAGCCCACTAAACTGGCAGAAAAAGATTTCTTTTTCCTGCTTTTCTTTAGTGCATTATTTCTTCTGCCAGTTAAATTAATCGAGTTGACTTTCTGGAATAATATGAAGGGCCATGAGTGTGCTGTTAGTCCCACGTGTTCTAAGCCCTTCTGACATTGCTTTCCCCCATAAGCTCTGTGACTTTATTGTAGAATGGGTAGGACTTTTGCATGCCTTGGCCATGGTTGGACTCATTTTGGCCATGTATCATCTAATGCAAAAATCCAGGTTTCACCTTAGTTGCCATAAGCTGTATTGAATTTAGGGATGTAGCCAACTTCCCAACCCTTCCTAAGTGCCAGCTGTAAATATGGACAAAATTGCATACTCACTAATACTAAGAAAAGCTTTCCTGCCCCCCTTCTCCACTCAGGACCATCAGGGCAGTGCACAGTCCTCTCTGTCAACTCAGAGATAAATTTCAAGCAAATAAAAGTTTATTTTTCTTTACTTTTAGCCAGATGGATTTGCTGATCTAGCAGCAAGGTATTTAGGTCACAAGCAATCAACAAACAAAAGGAGATTCCCTCCTCCTCCCATTTCTTTGGTAAGAAACTGGGTCTCTGAAACACCCAGGACTTCCCTTCAGTGAATCCTTTTGTTGTTGGTGGATTGTGTTTCAATTTCATCTCCCCTCTCTCACACTCCTACAGGCAGCACCACCCACCAACCCTCGTTTGTCAACCTGTCACGTCTGTGACCATGTCAGCGTACTTTGTCACAGTAATCCCAGTGGTCATGCTGAGGCTTTGAAGTTAAGGCATACAAATATTTTTGTCCCTTTCTCTTAAGGGAACCGATATTTTCATCTGTTGTCCTCATCTTTGACGTGACACTGTCAATATTGATAGATCCATCAATTTTAATTGATCAGTTCATCATTGCTGGTCACTTCAGGGACACAGTGCTCATAAGAGGTTCGCTTTGGAAAACTATTGAATCATATCCCAGAGTGGGGTGATGTGAAATGACTTTGGTTCAGCTCTCAGGGGCCTAGACAAACATTTATTGAGTTTCAGGTCGCATGGGTTTGCAGCCCCTTAAATTTCAGGCCCCACTTCAATTGAATCCTCTAACTTCAAAGTAAAACTTAGATATTCCTTCCTTTCATGTCCAAACTTGGCATTTCATATCATTTTGACAAAAGAAAGAAAAATAAAAACAAACTTAGAGGAAAAAACCTGCTGGAGCTCACTGCACAGCTGAGCCTTTGCTACAGTGATGTAGATTAGATGGTGGGAGATGTGACATAGTGATAAAGAAAGCCTGAACTCTGTGCTCCTCACATAACTGGGCACCAGTTGGATCTGGACCAACAGCTCCACTGGAAAGAAAACCCTTCACTTGATTTTAAAAAGAAATAAAATCCGCTTTGCCTGGATTCTGACCCTTTTGCAAGTGAGGTCCCAGCCGTTTCTGCAGCCTCACTCCATGTTGAACTCCTGCCAGCTTTCCGGGTTCCCAGCGTCTCGCTCCCTGCTGATCTGTCTCTCTCTCCCTGCAATTGAAGCGTAACGTGGAGACTGAAAAGATCCCCAGCTTCCCAAGTGAGCTTGTCAGCGTGCAGAACTCCTGTCAGCTTCCTTTTTTTTTCGAGAGACAGATGCAGCAGGACTTGAAGGCATGTCTTTGCTCTGTTGACTGCACTGAGTCAATCAAACACTTGGCCTAGAAACCTTGAGAAGTCCCATTCTGTGGGAATTTTCAACACCGTGCTCCTCCAAGTGCAAGGCTTTTTGGCTGAATGAACTGGTAGAAAATAGGCCAAGGGTTTCGAAAAATCACCTCCAGCAAAGCCCCGTCACTGCAGCAAGAGGGATAAATTCATCCCTAGTGTCCATCTTCTTCCTCATTTCACGTACGGATTTTTCTT
The DNA here is from genome assembly GCA_013397315.1 of Donacobius atricapilla. Classification (NCBI taxonomy): domain Eukaryota; kingdom Metazoa; phylum Chordata; class Aves; order Passeriformes; family Mimidae; genus Donacobius; species Donacobius atricapilla. Next base: position 63,274 of record WBMY01003213.1, on the reverse strand, counting down.
CACCCTCTGACCCTGTCAGAACAGCACTGGAGATCACTTTGGCCCCATGCTTTGAAATGACTCATGAATGAGCCAGTCTTCCTCCCTGTAAATGTGACTTGGCAGGTCTGCGCTAAGTGCTGTAAAATTTCTGAGCCTGGAGGGGCTGCGGGGCTCGGGGGAGCACTAATGGGGTGTAACCCAGCTTTGCAGCGCTGTGCTGCAGCACACAGCCTGCATGGGCCTCGTGCTGGCTGCTGCTCAGTGGCCTGTGTGAAATGAGCTGCTGCTCTGATTCCTGCTGGTGCTGAGAGCCTGTCCAATGCACGAGACCACCCGACACTGACTGGCATTGCTGTAGGCAGCAGAGGCGGCAGGGACTGAACAGCAAGGAAAATTAACCCCATTCCTTTCAGGGGATGTTTCCTCTGCAGTGTTCAGTGCAGGGCACCATTAGCACAACTGCGATCAGATCTAAAACCTTCTCCTATGGTTTCTGCAGGTTTGAATTGTACCCTCTGCAGAGGAAGCTTACTCTGCCCTGCTAATCCTGTCTGCTGGTTTGTTTTTTCCTCTCTCCTGGCTCCAGGGATGCTAGACATTGGTCTTATATCACCTTTATGTTTGCCCTGTATAGGGTACATTTCCAGCCACTGCTGGCTTGGCCAGGACCACAACAGCACCCAGCAGTCACATTGCCTTCACTCAGCACTTTGGTTGGTGCCCCGTCAGACAGGTAGGGCCAGAGTGTGCCCTAATTTGCATTCTGAAAATGAGTGGAAATAAACTGCAGAGCCCCTTGCTGTCAGTACCCTACAAAAACAAGAAAACCACTGCTTCATGGAGCAGGAGGGATGTCCTGCAGACTTGAGGCTTGTGCCTTTCTGAGGCATCCACTGCCAGGACTCAGTGTGTTGGGCCAGGCAGACTCTGGGTGTGATCAGTGTAGCTGTTCCTGGGCTTATACAAAGTACACAGAACCCTACATATAGATAGGGTTATACAACGTGTATACACCTGCAGGGTATTTATCAGCAGGATGAAGGCAGTTGGAAGGCTTGTTATCTCCAAAGGTCTGGCATTGCAGCAAGACAGCAGTTCATGCTTAGGCTCCTTATCAAGACTTCAGCAGAAGGAAATCTCATTAGATAAAAGCAATGATTTTCCTCTTCACTTGGAACTAACCTTCCAGAACTATTTGAGGAAGATGTTTCACAGGTCTTGTTTCTGACCAGAAACATCTGATTCAAGAAGCTAAAGAGTGCTATCCTTCTCCTGGGGCTGATTTTAGGGAGGAACTGCTGGAAATGGGAAGTGTCTAACTGGTTGCAACATTAGTTGAAGAGGACCAGTACTGGTTGTCTGATCTGCTGTGATATCTTGTCAGGTAGTTTAGCCTCTCCACTCACAAGGACTGCACTGTTCACTCTTGCAAACAAGTGAGAACACATGCCCTGGTATTGGGGTTGTTGTGGAAATAAACTTGTGAGGCATTTGGGTACCTCAGAATGGTAATGATGGAGCCTATGAATACCCAAGAACATTACATTATGATAATACTTCTGAGGGTGTTTTCAGTGTAAGGCCTTCCCAGTTCTGTCTTCATTTGCAGTCTTAAATTAATCTTAAAAATATAGTGTGCTACGGGGAGACATTTTCCTTCCCTTATTGTTTCACTGATACGCAGACAGGCGGGGATCACTAAGAACTGAACTTTAAGTGTCTTACCCAAAGCCCCACAGCACATCAGTAACAGAACTAAGAAGCTCAGTGGTGAGCACTCAGCCATCAATTCAGGCTTAGTTCTTGTCACAATGGTTTCTTCTTGCCGAGGATGTGGACACTGAAAATCCCATCATGACAAACATTCCTTGTTGCCCTGTTTCATGTTATTTCCAGTGGAACAGATCACACCCTGATATGTGGATATCAATCAGCTTTAATTTGTTAGCACAGTAATGATGTGCCCATCTCCTGAGCTATATGGCCAGGGCTGAGTCTCTTCTGGCCTTGAGAAGGTGCAGAGGTGAATGCTTAAGTCATCTTGAACTGGGCCTTCACTCCTTTTTGGATAAAACTCTTCTTGCACTCAGAGAGTCTTGGCAAAATGTGCCAACAGCTTTCTGTATTCTGGGAAATTAAAATTGCAGGTCAATGGCCCTGCAAGGGCACATTAATTTAAGCTCAGAAGCACAGGGCTTGTAAGATTTGAGCAATGGGCTGAGATGACTGTTGGAGGTCTATTCCAGCTGAAATACTCTATTCTATTCTATTCTATTCTATTCTATTCTATTCTGTTCTGTTCTGCTCCATTCCATTCCATTCCATTCCATTCCATTCCATTCCATTCTCTAGCTTTACATACTACGCATTATTTACTTTCTTGTAATTACAAACTGCAACAATCTTGTTAACGTTTGGTGGGGAACAATGGCCACGCCCTAATGTGGCCGGCCAGTTACGGAGCTGGGCTGGCTGTTGTTTCCTACTGGAGTAATTATAATGTTTTGAAGAGGTCCCTCACAGTAGGGGCATTGCCTGCAGCTTGTTAGTCGGGACAATAACCTGAATGTGTTTTCCTGTCAGTATTTTCTTCCAACGTCTCATGGCAGCCCATTTAAGGCAAGCCCTCACTGTGCCCTGTTCCAAAGCTTATTGCTGATTTGTGAAGGCCCTTTCTGGCTTCCTTTAGATGCTAGAGATGATCTTTAGCCTTTGAGCTTTTCAGCAGGTTATTATGATGGCATTTCTGAAAGTTTCTTGTTATATGTGGTAAAACAGTAACTCCATGCATCTTTTGTTCAAGAGAGAAAAATGTGCATGGCAAAGCATAGAAAAACCCAAACAGGAAGCGATGCCAGAATTGTACCCACTTAAGAATGTATGAAGTACAGCCGTGAATACTGTGCCAGGTTGCTTCTATTCTTGTAAAATAATCCAACTTTGCTGTGGAGGCCTGTTTCCTGCCACAGCAAAAGATCTTTTTCCTTCTGTGAGCTTTCAAGAGGCGTTAGATTGTTACTTATTCTTGTGTCCACCTCCAGTCCAAGATTCATGCTGCAAGAAGCCTGAGTGAGATTGCGATTGACCTGACTGAAACTGGAACCCTCAAGACCTCAAAGCTGGCCAACATGGGGAGTAAAGGCAAAATTATCAGCGGAAGCAGTGGGAGTCTTCTGTCATCAGGTAGGTCCTTTGTCCGGTAACTGGAGGGAGTATGGTGGGAAAGGCCATGGCCATGGTATAATGGGGAGCAGCCAGAAGCTGCGCTGCAGAAATAGAAGTCACTTCCCTTTAGCCTTTCTGTCTGTCCAGGTGGCAGTCCATCTCTCAGCACGTTGCTCCACAAACAGCACAGGCAGCAGCCTCCCCCTCTCTACCACCACTTGTTTCCTCCTTGACTCCAGGATGTCATCTCCAACATCTCAATTTCCAGCTGAAACCTGGTCTCTCTTCACAATTTCTACCCTAAACATCCATTGGTATCCAGCTTATCCTGAGGCAGATGGGTTTATGGGGAAGCAGTCACCCGGTGCACCTCACAAGGGAAACTGAGGCTAGGAGCTGGTGATGTTCCTCAGCATTGCTGAGACAGGGTGTCTTCACCGAGTGCCCATCTGCTTTGCCGCTCTGTTGCTGGGATTTGGCTGCTGTCCCAGGCTCAACAGAACTATTCTCTAGCACTCTACAAACTAGTGCCAGGGTCCTGAAGGTTTCTTGTTGTGGCTTAGAGCACTTTCCTGTGTAAGGAAGATGCCATGTGTGAGAGAAACCCAAGGGAGGGTGATGCAGAGGAAAGCTGGAGCAGGAGGAGAGGACTGGAGAAGAGGGGTCGGGAGGTTGTGACTCTTTGATACTCTTCTGTCAGTCTCAACCAGTGTGGAGTGATGTTTAGCAAAGAGCTTGAAACTGCTTAGGTGAGCTCTTCAGGAGGGCAGGGTTTCTGGTATCATTAATTAACAGTTTCAGACAATTAAATACCTTCTGTTAAGCATCACAGCAAGTTATCAAAACCAAATGTGTTGAGATGTGTAACAGCAGAGAATAACTTTCTCAGGCTTGGGCAAAGGAAAAACCCATCTAAGAATGCAAATGCATTAAAACTGAACCCACACTGATGTCGTAGATTGGCTTTGCATCACTGTATCCTTCATGTCTCTTAAAACTCTGCTTGAAAAATGTTCAGCACGGGGTTAAAATGTGCAGTGCTTCCAGAGCTGCTTGCTATGCAATTCTTTGCCTTTCCTGCAAACAGAGTTGCCTTTCTGCTCCCGAGGTCTCCCTGACAAAGCATACAATCCACTGTCTGTGCCTCCCATCGCTTGGGGAGTTGCAGCAGCTCAGCAGCTCCCAGATGGGTGTCGAATTGTTGGAAGTCTTTATTTGTTTGGCTTTTTTTCCAGCTCTCCTGCTGGAAAGTAAATAACATTAAGTACCCCAAGAAAGTTCTTAATGTCTTTCAAAGATCTCAGCCTCCTGGGCACCATTCCTAAGTTTCTGAGAGCTACGTGGTAGTAATCTGGTTTCCATGTTAATAGATGAACTTTTTCTGTTCCTGGAAAAAAAAACCACTGGGGTCTGCTTCTGCTCTTACACCTGGGGAGAGCAGTAGCCATGTGAAAGCCAGCAAAAGATCAGGCCCAGGAAAGCTGGTGTAGGCCCAGCATCTATCAGGGTTAAGTGTATGGAAATTCCAAACTGGGAGCTGCCCATGCTTTTATTTCTGTACTTTTGTGCTCCCTGTACCTTCCTGGCTGAGCACAGGATTTGCAGACTCACCTGAATTGCACTAGTGACTAGACCCACCCAGAGTTCACTGACCAGGTGAGTCATTTCTTCAGTCCTGGGTAGGTGGATCTGCCTACCTGGGTGCTGTCATAGCCCTGTGTGAACTTCTGTTTCTGTCAAGCTGCTGCTGGTGGGGCAGGCGAGCATGGCTCCCTCCACGTTCCTTTCTTCAGAGCTGCCTGTTAGGGCCTGCCAGCTCTGAGGACAGGGCTCTCCCCAAAAGGTTAAGGAGAGCTGCAGAGTTTGCTGCTGCTATATGCCTTCCAGCAGCTATAAGCAGCTACAAGAGAGTGTTGAGGGAAGATGTCCAGCAGAGATCAGGTACCAAGGAGTTGGAAATCATGGATTGCTTCCACACTCAGACCCTTCTGCTCCAAGATCGCCTTCCCTCGAGCCTGGCCTGTGGAGGTGGCCCATCCCTGTCCCACTGGATGGGAGGGGGCATTCATTGTCTGTCCCACTGGGCACAGTCACTGGCTCTGTCCCAGGCTTTGTGTTTCCTCCCATTGTGCCAAAGATTATCGGCACACAACCACAACAATGATGGGTTATCGCAGTACAGCCTGCACACTGGAGAGAATAAGTGCAAATGATTAAGTGGCCACAGTAGACTTCCAGGCTATAAATAGTGACTCGAAATCACAAGGTCAGGACTGAATGTCTGTTTGCCACCACTTCCCTACTGTATTCAGTCCTTTTTTTCCTGAAAATTACTTGTAGTCATTTCCTCCCTCCATCTCACTCCTCCTCACTGGAGGGGCTGTCAGCACTGTGAGGAGCATGCCAAAACTGGCATGTCTCCCCTGGGCTTACAGCAAGTCTGCAAGGAAAAGTTTGTTGTTGCTTCCAGCTGTCACACTGTCTGGAGAAGATCCTGCTGTGCAGTACAAGGCAGACACTGCCCCACATTATTTACAGTCTCAAGAGACAGCAGAGGGGAGATGGAGTCTTACACTGGGAAATGGCTTCCTCATGATCACAGCAATTCAAGACCAAAGCCTCAGCTCCTCCATTTTTCCTACACTCTTGATCTCAGGCTGTCCACTGCAGATTTGTAATTTTGATGCCCAAGTCCATTTCTGACAAGCTGACTCTAACATTTGTCCTCATTTTAGATCTGAAGGGGCCTCCCCGGGACAGTGAGCTGCTGTGATTTAGCTCAGGAATCTTCTGCTCAGGATCTGTTGGCCATCCCTGGACATGTGGGGAAAGATTTGCTTGTGAATGAAAGCTCTGCTTTCACACAGGCAGGAACCAAATCAAACCCAGCAGAACAAAATTAACTTAGTTCTAAGGTGGATTTTTCCTTTGGAGTCTGTGCCATAAGAGCTCTGCAGGTCTCCAAGATAGCGATGAGCCCTGTAGTCGCTGGGTTATGGTTGGACTGAACCCCAGACTACCTTCTTCATTTCTGTGGGCAGAGGAGACACCCTAGAGGAGCATCTTTGCTTTAGCTCTGCAGGCACACTCGAGGAGCCTCCAGCCCTGAGCCCCATTCCTTCTGCAGCAGTGGAGGTTTCCTGTGCAGGGGCCTGTTTACGTTTGAAAACGCCACAGCAGAGTGTGGCCAGCCAGTCCCAGGCCCTGGCGCTGCCTCCTGTGGGCCATGTCCCATCCAGGCCGCCCCACGGGCTGTGTCCCAGCGGATGAGCAGCACCCGCATGGCCCTTGAGCGCGGGGGCTGCTGCAGACGAGGCACCCGCAGGATATCTTGAGCGTATCCTGTGTGGAGCAGCTCCAGCCGAGCTGCCGCGCACCGCGGAGGAAATCCTAGTGTCAGGCAGAGACCAGAGATAGGGGCTCTCTGGGGCTGCTGGTTGCTGTGGGCTGACATCCTGGTGCAGTGAGTCAGCCCGGGCTCTGGCGCGGAGCGAGCGTGGGGGGAACTTCCCTCCCTGCTCAGGGGACAGCCTTCCATAGGGACCTCAGCCAAATGCCAGCGAGCTGGAGCCAGCAGCCGGATGTAGCGTGAAGGGCTTGCCATATTTAGATGTGTTTTTCGTGGAGCAGGAGACTTGGAGAATGAGAAAGAAAAGAGATGCCTGGGTGCTTTGCCTTGCTGCTGCTGCTCAGCCACCTTATTGCGTCTCCTCTTCTCTCCCCTCATAGCTGGTGTCACCAAGACTTGGCTCTCTCTGCTCTTCATCATCCCTCCTGTCCTCCCTGCTTGTTTTCGTCCTTCTCGTTAATCCCTTTCCAAGCTGACTCCACTCTGCTACACTAGGTGGAGGAAATGGGGACAAAAAATGAGTCAGTGGTAGGACTTTTCTCTCCAAAGTGGTGCCTCGTCTCACCCCTTTGGCAAACTTTAAAGCAAAGCTTGTCTTGGACCCCAGCAGACCTGTACCTGCATAACACCTGACCAGATCCTTCAGGGCTGTGACCCATGTGCTGCATGTCCCCTTCAAAATCACCAAGACTGTCGTGACCTCACCAGTATAGAAGTGAGCAGAACGCTGCCTGTTAGCATTAGTGAAGTTCAGCCATGAATTCTGCTGGAGGAGGAGTTGGACAGGGAGGAAGGACCATGTACCCCCTGCATTTCTCCACTCATGTTCTCTTGAATGTCAGTGGATGAAAAAATCACCTAGAGAGGCCATGTGGGGATCAGAAGATGAGTACTGTTTCCAAATTAGTAGGGCATTAAGTGGACATTTAGGTCACCAAGACCTGTGTCCTGTCCTGTGTGCTAAGAAAGAAAGGGCACATACACATAAAAACAGCCCCCAGTTCAGCAGGTTCTAGGTGCCCACCAAAGAGAAGGCCTTGTGCTTGTTACCTGGTGTATTTTCACCATACCTGCTGTGTCCTTTTTTGTTTTAGGGACATCAGATGGTTCTGCAGAAGTGTGTGTTAAAATGCAGAGTTTGGTAAATCCTTGCACTGCAAATGGGAAGGAGGATGAAAAATAATTTTCACAAAAACGTTCAAATGCTGTACAGGAAAATTGTATATTTCAGCAACATTTCTCCCATTTACTGCATTAGGAATTAACCCTAATTGTGAGAGATAAAACACCTGAGAACGCATCCCAGTCAAGCATTTCTGTTGCAGCAGGAGCCTCTTGTGTTAGGACTGATCTCTCAGGACTGATTTTTCTCTGTTGGTGATCCTCTTTGGAAGGCACTGGGCAGCCATGACTCAGAGACCATCTCTAACAAGGCTGATTTAAGATAGTAACTGTTTGATTGGTTTGGTTTGTGCTGGTCTTTGATTATTTCTTGGTTGTTTTTACGGTATTTTGATTTGTCCTGACATTTTTGGGTCAATTGCCACTGGGTTTAGAAGTGGATCTCTGACCATAGCCTTACTGAAGGTAGGATTGATACATAAAGAGCCTCTAATGGAAGCCATAGGCACCCAGCAATACACTGTTCTCTGCTCATTTACAGTCATTTCATACAGGAGTGTTCTCCAGACTGATCAAGTTTCCGTTTGCTTTTCACCCATGAGAACAAGCAGAGAATCCAGCCAATAAAAATCTAATAATGCACTGCAAAATAATTCCGCTTTTAAATAAAAATTCAAAACCGAACATTAGTGCCAATGAGTGGATGACTTTGGTTTTGGCAGCAACCCCATTGCTTCACTCAGAATGTGACAGTGTGCTTCCAGGTCCCCTCCAGTTCCTTTGCTTTTTGGGAGCAGTGAAAAAGATGACAAAATGGGCACTCTGTGGACAAAAAGTGCACCAGTTGTGTCATGGTTAAGATCAGCATGGTTCTCAAACACGGAAAGCACAGCTGGAGCAGATGCTGTGAACTGTCTGGGCTTGATTTGGGTCTCTACCAGTTCAGCCAGAAGCCTTTTGTTTCTTTCTTATGGGCATACCCCAAATCAGCACAGGGGTCTGGCCAGGTTGTTCATATGCTTGTAAATGTTTCTGTGTAGCTGCTGTGGCAACCCACAAAGCAAAAAGAAATAGCTTTTAAAAATAAATCCGAGGCTGGTGTAGAGGTATGGGGCAGACAGAGGAAGGAAAGGGGAAGAGCAGTCGAAAGGAAAACATAGGTCATAAAGTTGTCATAAAAGGAAAAGGATCAAAACATCTGCTGGAATCATGAGCTGCTTTTTACTGGGGCTCAGCAGTTTGTTGACAAGTCCGTGAAGAAATTCAGCAGTTCAGTTTTGCTAGTAACTGCTCACACGGTTACTATTAAGAATTACTAAGTGCTGGAGAGGAGTTTCCCTACCAGTGCAAATACAGGACTCCTCTAGAAGGTCCCATCAAGTTCTTCCAGCACAGACATGTCTGCAGAGTTGAGTTTTGTTGCTTTATGAGGGCAAACACAAATAAAACAAGGATGACTAAAGCAATTACACGAGGAACTTACTGTGAGGTTCTCCTCCTTTGTCTGATAATGCTCAACCTGACTGATATTTAGAGAGATCTCTGCCACCACCCCCACTTCAGGACAGCCCAGTAAAAGGTTTAAGGAAGCAGAGTGGTGTTTCACTGAATAAATGACAGCTACCTTCCTTCATGAAAACTGCAGAAAATACTGTGAGATTCTTTGCTCCCCCTGAGCCAGTGCAGAATTGTTTTGTGGCAATTTTTGCCTCAATCCTCTTTCAGTTTAGCTTTAATGGTCTGCTGGAGTAGTAGCAATGAAAGATGAAGCTGAAAGCACAAATTTCACTGTTTTGCTGCCAAAATAAAGAATTGTTCACAGATTCCTTCCAAAGCTCTGTGAAATAACAGCTTTTTCAACCTCCTTGGGCTGGATGTTTTCACTGAATCCATGGAGGCCAAGCTGCAGATGTATCTACGAGTCTCCTCTAATCCCCATCTGATGACAGGTGCACAGAAAATTCCATGTAGCATCCTGTTGTATCTGACTCCTGCATGTAATAAAGGTCTGCTTTCTCTGTGCAATTGCTCAAGAGAGGCAGGGGACAGGTCACTGCTGTAAAAAAAGGTTTCTATTGATACACCAGCAGCAAAAGGAGGGATAAGGAGAATATCCATCCTTTATTGTATGTGGGGGAAATGTAGTGACAAAGGATGAGGTTACTTCATCAAGAGGTTCCCCTGAAGAGCTGGAATTACAAATGTTGTCATGACATCTGAGCAACAGAGTCTGACTTAATGCACAGACCTACTTCAGTGGGAGTTACTGGTAATTACCACTTGAAAAGCCAAGCCATTTGGACATGCAGTTAAATAGCTCAACCTACATCTTCACAAGAAATAGCTACTATCCCAGAAGCAGCCATAGTTGGGGTTTTTTGGTGTATTTTACTGGAATCTTGCTAGGTAATTTTGTTCCATTACACTTTTTCATAGAACAGGCCCTGTAAGTGGATTGAATTACATGTTTGCTACTAGGATAATTGCAATTCCTAAGAAGTAGGCTGTATTGTCAAATGGTTTCTTCTCGACTTAATTTCTGTAAAATGCATCTCCAGGGCTTTGTAAACTGTACTTTGCCATTGGGAGTTTTCGGGGGAATTATATGTGGGTTTCCTCTAAGATCTTATTTTGCTGTATTTTTCCACATAATGATTACAAATGTCTTCATGTGCTCCACTGTTGAATCTCTGACTGTTAGCTTAAACATTAAGGATTTGCTGTAAACAAGCATGACTGGGTAACACCTGCTTCATGTCATAGTCCAATTTCTTTTTGGAAGTACTGTGTCCAGGCTTTGGTAAAATTACAAGCACTCCAGATGTGTATTCTGCTGTCAGCTGGCCTAGTGAAATCATTGTTTATTGACAGGTTCCCAAGAGTCAGACAGTTCTCAGTCTGCCAAGAAAGACATGCTGGCTGCACTGAAGTCCAGGCAAGAAGCTTTGGAAGAGACACTGCGCCAGCGCTTGGAAGAGCTAAAGAAACTGTGCCTGCGGGAAGCGGTAGGTAGTGGACATTTTATAACCTGGAACACTTTGTTTCTCACTTTGTTATAGCATGCTCGTTTTTATGGAGGTGGGGTGGGGTCAGGAGATGAGATTCCTTCCACAGTCACCTCTTGCAAAATCCATTGTACAATGGCCTCAGGGAGATCTAGCTGTTTCAGCTCCAGATTGCAAAGTCCAGGGCTTTTTTCCCCCCAGAGAAGGGGACCCCACGTCAGCTGGGTACCCAGGTGGCTTGGGGCAAGGAGGATGTAGAGCATCCATGACTGCTCTTTGAAATAGTGAATATGTTGCATTCAGCCAGGCTTATTAACTTCGCTAAGAATATTCTGCTGCCTAAATGCCATAAGAAGGCTGTTCTATGTGCTGGTCATCACTTCCCAGAGACTTTTGATTCCATCAGCAAAAAAAAACCCAAGGCTGGCACCCTTTTTTCTTGGAGCAGGCCCAACTTTACATGCTTCCCTTCTCTGAGCATGCTCTGCCATACAGCACACAAGGTCTCCTCTGCTCCGTGTAGATGGCCTTCATCCAGCCAGCCCTGGCACTGCTGGAGAGGAATGCCAGTGTGGTGGCAGAGAGGAAACAATGTGGTCATCCCAGGTCATGCAGGACAGCTCAGGAACTGGTAACCTTCCCACTCACCTGCTCATTTTGGAGTACATAGGAGGCTGTTTAGTGATGAATTTAATGTCTGGGGAAATCACAACTCTGCTGCAGCTGTGTGTGGAGATTAGCAGCAAGTGTAGTCAGGTCATTCAGCAATCCTCCCATGTTTACCAGGCCTGTGTATCTGATTTTAATAACAAATTGTGACATGTAACACAACAGGAAGCTGGCTGCAGAGAGTGGCACAGTGATCTTCCAGTTCTTGCTTAATATTTGATGTGTATCTACCTTGTGACAAAAATGGGAGAAGTGGGTCACTGATTCAGGTCTCGTTGCACTTTGTTTCAGTTAATGTAAAGTTTTAATACCAAAAAGAGCAAGTTGGGGAAAATACCTCTCAACAATGAACGTCAGCAGAAATTTCTGCTGCCCCTGTTCCCATTCTTCACTCCATGGGAGCAATCTGTTCCCACCTGAAAAGTCCTGGTTGATTTCAGCAAACAACTTGTGCTGAAAAAGGTCACAGGAGCAGATCCAATCTCTAAGTCCATTGAGCTGAGATCATCCACGGGAAAAAATCACAGCTCTTCAGGGGCTGACAGTCAAGGCCTGGAGGTTCTACTTGGCCCAGAGGAATTTACTACCCTAAGCTAACCCTGCTTGACTGCTGATGACTAATCCTTGCAGCAGCACCGGATGCAGGGGTAGATGTGTCTGTGCCACAGCTGCAGAGCTCACAGCCCAGTGCCTTCCCTTTAACCCCAGCCCTGTTTTTGGTGCAGCCTCAGCGCTTCAGGAGCAACCAGGATGCAGGCAAAAGCTCCCCCTAGGGCAGGGAGCTGGGGATGAGGAGCAATAACTCCTTAATGTGCTGTGGCAAGGCTGGCCAGAGCCCATCTGTCAGCACGTTAAGAGCTGGTAGAAAGTGTTTGTGCTTTCCATAGGTGATTTGAGAGAGGCAGGACACTTAATGGACACTTGGAATCTGACCCCATCTTGCAACTCTACAGCCCATCCATCAGCAGCTGGTAGTTGAAAGCTTCCTCTCAGGCTGCCCTTCATCCTTTCTGCTTTGTCACGGGAATGGCCAAAACAGAGGAGGAAGGTGGCAGACTAGGAGACCAAAACGAGTTAGAAGTGGGGGCATAATTAAGAAAACATGGCCAGAATCATTCATAATAGTGGCATCAGGTTACTTCAGGCCATCACTACTCCAGTTACTTATTAATTCAGATTACGTTTCAGGATCATGCTTTTGAATACTTTTTAGCTTGTGGAAGCAGCATGGTAGCCCACATTCATTTTGTTCTTCTCTGATCTTTACAGATTTTACAGAAGATTAACTCTTTACCCACTGCCCTGCTTCATATCACATTAGGAGTTATAAAGAAAATATCCCTGTTGCCCTCAGGATACAGGAATCTGTGTCTTGGTGTAGTGCTTAGAGCCACATCTCAGTACAAGGAACACATTTTGAAAGAAAAACTGAAATAACCCCAGAGGGCTGGAGAGGCAATGCAGAGTGGGACTCTTGAGACATTGCAGCCATGCCTCTTGCAATAGGGGGCTGTGCACATCAACACAGAGCTCTGCTGCAAACCCATTTTGCTGGGAATTGCTTAAAGGGAAGATTTGAAAAGGCCAGGTCCTTTCTTTCTACTCTTTTCCTCCTGAAAAGAGTAGAAAGAAAAAACCCCATTAGGGAGTGGGGGAGAGGCCAGGGCAGGCAGGGACTGGGCTGTGCACCCACACTCACATTAAGGTCAGCTGCTGTTCTTTGGATTCAGATGATTTAGGTTACTCTGCCAGCTGGATCCTCTCAAGGCTGATGCTAAGGAACACAAAAGCCTTTTGTCCTTCTTGGGGAGACTTTTGAGTACAAGTAGGGGCTGTACTGGTAGTCAGGCTCCTGCCTTTTTCTGTAGGCAGTTCAATGCCTTCAGTTCAGATATGTGTGCCTGTATTGTGTAGTCTGGGGGGGAAACCCCACAGCATTAACATCAGTAGTGGTGCTGCTTCCTGTGGTCCACATAGTCTGAAATTCTGTGAGGTTTGCTTCAGATTTTAACAAATTTTTGCAAATAACCCAATCAATCTGACAGAGTATAAGCTAATAATTGCTCCAAAGCTGCCCATGATATCATTGGGGTTTGGAAGGCACTCCAAATACATGAAGTGTTATCAGACAGGTAATGAGGTACCAGGCACTGCTTTTAGTGGCCATTTCCACTGCATTCCTCTCAGACACATCATGAATCAGGTGGGAATGTTTTTCTGTGCAGGTCATAACCTACACGGCTGTTACCATTGCAGCTTTCTGACTCAGCAGACCTGCATCCTGCAGGAAGGCTCTCAGGTCTGCTCACCCCTCTCAAAAGCACCTTAGCAAATAGGAGCTCTTGGTTCCTGCTCACCCTGCAGCAGAGATGAAAGCTTGTGTGCTGCAAGTCTGCTCAGCCTCAGCCGTGACGCCCTAGGGATGGGCACCACTTACAGACCTGCCCAGGGCAGGCCACAAAGATCCGTATTCATGCACAGGTTAGAGAGGAGGTCCCCACTCTCAGTGTCAGGTACTGAGTTTGCAGGGCTGGGTGCTCTCCTGTGTGTTTATCAGCTGGCTGAACTGGATATGTTGTTAATGAATACCTGTCATTTTAGGGTCACAGTGGTGGTGTGCTTTGCTCTGCTGCAGGATTTCCCAGAGCACTAACAGCATTTTCTGCTTACAGGAGCTCACAGGAAAGCTGCCACGAGAATACCCCCTGGATCCTGGGGAGGAGCCACCCATTGTGAGGAGAAGAATAGGAACGGCCTTTAAATTGGATGAGCAGAAAATCCTGCCTAAGGGAGAGGTGAGGCTGTGCCCTTCTCTTCCAGACCGTGTCCGTGTCCCCACCTCAGGTCTCTAAGATGTCCACTGAGCATCACATAGGAGCCATCAGTCCCATGGTCATTTTTGTTTTAAATTACTGTAATTGCTCACAGTCCCCATTTGGGTTTTTTTACATCCATTAGAATGGGGAAGCAGTGAGAAAGTTGGGGACTTTACTTCAGACTTGGAGTAAAGCTGAAATGCTTGAGGTTCAGCCCTTGCTTTGCTAGAGGTAACAGAAATAGCCTGGGACCAACTGGACCATGGCAGTGCAAGTGCTCTGGTGATAAAGTGCAGTGATTTGTGTGAACAGGGAGCACATCAGGAGCCCCCAAGCCATCTGAGCCCTGCTTCTGCCTGTATTGTTTTTGCAAACAACCACTTGCTTTCCACTCCAGTAGTAATCCAAATTCAGGCCCCCTCTAACCAGGGAGAAAAGCATCACCATTATCCATCTCAGCCCTGCCACAGCAAGATAAAAGCATTTTGCTCCCCAGTCCTTAAACAAAGGAGCCTTCATCCCTACCTATGGGGAGCTGGAGTTACGTTTTCCTAAGTTTGCCAGGGAGTGTTTGTTCCCTTCCTTGCTCCCACAATGTGCTGGGTCAGTGCCCTGAACCGTGGCTGTGAAAACAGGCCTGCAGCAGCTGTAAGGCAGGACTGGATTCACAGAACAACTATTGTCTGTGGAGGCACATTTGTCTCAAGACACTTGTGTATATTCCAGTCTTGAGTTTCCTTTTTATTTTTGTAGGAGGAGAGACTGAAGCTGGTGCAACTGTGTGGTTTGAGGCTCAGTTCACCCAGGGAATTAACTGTTTGTCGTTTTGTTGGCATTTTCCTTCTGCTGAAAAAATAAACAGCTGGAGCTCTTTAGTTTTGTTCTCAATGGAGCCTGGGAGAGGAATTCCACCACAGTCAAATATTCATGAACTAGCACATTTAATTAAGCTTTTCAAAGGGAAGCATGTCTTAGCTGAATTACTCCTAAAACCCCTGCAGTCTGTTGGCTGCTCAGCTATAACCTGATCTCTAGCTTCCCCAGCTCCTATTGCTGCAGGGCAGCTTTTGGGGCCGGCGGGTGAGGAATCTCTGTACTCCAGTGGCAAGGTTAGGTGGGGAGAGCAGGAAGGTAAAGCAGCTCCTCCCCAGTTTGGGCACTCTGCCTTTTAGCACCAGCAATCCAAACACGCTGACTCAGCTTCTCTCTACCTCTTTCTTCATCTGTCAAATTTTAAGGCTGTGTTGAAAACCATAAATTTCTGTTCTCGAAGAGTGATGTTGAGCTGTGTTTGGCTGCCAGTTTGAATGCATTTAGGGGGGCTAGCGATGGTTTTCGTGCACTTTTCAGCAAGTGCAAACACTGGAAAATCAATTTAAAACAAAAGGTGAAATAATCCCTCAACCACGTAAATCCGGGACTGAAATTACTAGCTGTGACAAGGACCTGAAGCAAGGCACTTCCATCTGAAGGCAGATGATAGCTCTCATTTCCTAGGGCTTTATTTATAGAGGCCTCACTAGAGGAAAACAGACAATTACGGACAGGAGGAAAATTAATATATTTTTCCTAGGATATACTGAATGATTTAGAACTGAATCTGTGAAGGTCTGAAATGACAGCTCTCACATCAAACTCTCCATACCTTTAGCAAGACCTTTGTCAGAGCTAGACTTGCAGGGAAGGGTCCTGGTTTTTTTTCTTGGTAATCACCTTTACCTGGTCTGTAATTCCTGACTCTGGGAAGGCTTTTACCAGAAGATGATGAATCAGATTCCAGGCCTCAAAACCCCATGGTGTCAAGTTCACTTTTAATAAGTCTGGCACTAGCAGAGTTCATAAAGTCTTCAAAGCAAAAAGGGATCTGTTAAAAAGACAGAAGGTAGGTTCAGTCTTCAGTGAAGTGAGGGAAATGATAATTATAGTTTTAAGGCAATGCTGACTCACCACTGATAGCAAAGGGGTTTTTTTTAAGAAGTCCAGAATAAAAACTTCAGAGAAAGCCTTCAGTCTGATTAAATCCCACAGCATCAGCTCTCTTACACTGCTGCTGAACAAAGAGGATTTGAACTTGCATAATGGGGATCTCCATGAATGTATTACTGTCTCACGGTTTACTAAAAGTAGAAAAACTTGTCTTTTTTTTTTTTTTTTTTTTAATTTTCATTGTACTCCGTTCCTGTTTCTAGCAGACTAATTCCATTGAGCTGGGGGAGGTAGCCAGATCCGTTGCAGATTAGTAAGGCCCTTTGAAGCTCACAGCTTGGGGTCCTGGTGCTCCAGACTGGGAAGCTCTATATCAGCTTATGCTTTGGCATAAATTGTCCTAAGTCCCTTTGGAGGATAACCAAAAATGGATAGGTAGCTTGCAGGGTATGCCCGATTGCATTTAAAAACTCAGCTGAGGCCCTGCAAGGTCTAACGCTGAGGGCACTGGTTCTTCCTGGCGTACAGGGAGATTGCTGTTACACACTGCTGGCTCTGAGATCACCCTCCTGGCTGGAAACTCGAGAAGACAATTTTCTGGTGTCATCAGTTGCAGCAGCCCATAATTACTTCAGCTCATACTCACCCCTGGATTTTGACAGCCATACATTGGGGAGGACTTAACCCATCTTTGCCGTTTTACCCTGAAGTGTTTGGTGGGTGCCAAGCAAGCCTGTCAAGGAGGTTGAAGCTGTGGCTTTGCATTGACACATAGCAGTGAAATCAAACGGAGTTTAAATATGGAGATAGAAAACAGGGAGAAGGAAGAGGTGGGAGGCAGGTGTGACCCACAGATGGGTGTAAAAGGATGAATATGTCGTAGAGCACCACTGAACTTGGCCATGTTGAACTGCATGAAAAGTCAAACAGCACATCAGGCTTAGGGCTGGAGCACACATGTCCTCCTTCTATTGGTCATCCCTTCCACCAGCTGTGCTTCCAGGCACTTTTGAGAGCAGGTGAAGGCAAGATGGGTATGCTCAGGGAGGCCCTAAGGGCAGCAGCACGATTGTGGATGCTTTGCTGATGGAGAGCCTTTGTTGGAGGCCACTGGTCAGGTTCTGGAGGGCTTCCACATATCTCTTCCACATAGAGCTTCCCATAGGTTGGGCTCAGAGGCTTTGGTGGTAACCAGAATCCACTTGTCTTTTGCCAGGAGGCAGAGCTGGAGCGCCTGGAGAGGGAATTTGCCATTCAGTCTCAGATCACGGAGGCTGCGCGGCGCCTGGCGAGCGACCCAAACGTCAGCAAAAAGCTGAAGAAGCAGAGGAAGACATCCTACCTGAATGCCCTGAAGAAACTGCAGGAGATCGAGAACGCCATCAACGAGTATCGCATCAAATCTGGGAAGAAGCCAACCCAGAGAGCATCCCTGATCATAGACGGTAAGTGGGACTTGGTGCCCACAGCATCACAGAGCGTCTGTGGAGGGCAGGGAGCAAAATTCGTACAAAATTTGCCCTCCCTCCTCTTCTCTGTCCTGCCTGGAGGACTGCAGGGGTGCTGTCAGAGGGTGCTGTGTGTTAGGGATGTGCTGGGTCACAGCAGCAAAGCCGTGTTGTGCTGTGGGTGATCAGGGTGTCAGCACAGCAGGCTGCGACTCCTTTGTTCACCTATGAAAGCACTCTCTCAGCATCTCCTCCAGAGCAGTGCAGTACAAATGTAATTAATATTAGCAGATTGGGGTGAGCACTCTAGCTCAAAGGCGCCTGTAAAATCAAAGTGAGAGCAGTGTCATTGCTGTGTTCAAATAATTCTTCTCTTTTTCTTTTTTTTTTTTTTTTTTACAATGCAATTCTCAGGGCACTTTATGGTTTACTGGGTTGTTGATTGGTTTTTCAGGAAATCCATTAACTTTCTGCCATGGTTCTTTCTCCCTTGCGGATTTTCCCCTCTCCCTTTGACTTGCAGAGCTTTTCTCTGTGCCTTTGTCAGGAACTGAGATTAGAACTGCTGTATTTGGGATCTGGGTGACTAAATTGTACCTCAGTCAGAGATAACAGCCATGAGGACAACAGGTTGGGGGAGGCAGCCCCAATATCTGCATGCCAAGGACCGGAGCGCTTTTCCTGCTGCTGCAGAAGATGCTCCAGAAACATTTCCTTAAATTCCACAGAACTGGTACTTGTGTGAGCTTTTAGTTAGCAACAGGATGATCATTTTAAGAACATGGATGAAACCCAGAGTCCTTAAGGGCCAAGATGTAAATCTCACTAATGGCACGGTGCCAGTTTGCATCCTCTGGGTATCTCAGCTCTCTGTTGTGACTCAGTCTTAATCCCCAATTATTGAAAAGATTTAGCAGCTCCTTGAGAGGCAGCCTGCTACTGAGAGACCCGACCTGCAGCTCTGCCCTCCCAGACTGAGAGTGGGCTGAGTCAAGCATTCACAGGAATTTTGCCTTTTGCTCTGGGAGGAGGAAGGCGTGGGTGACTGCTTAAGGCTAAGACTCAGTGGACAAAGATCATGGTGCAGTTCAGCATTCAGTCACTGCAATTCTTGGGACCATCTGACCATCTTCGTATTTTCTTCTCTTCAGAAGGAAACATTGCCAGTGAAGACAGCTCCCTCTCAGATGCCCTTGTTCTCGAGGATGGTATGTTGGCTGCTGTATGTTCTACAGAGCGGGAAGGGATGTGTGAACTCCTGATTGACACTCAAAATGGAATTACTGTTCTGTGTAATAGTCAACTGATAGACCCCAGGAGCAAAACAGCTTGGTTTCCCCTGACTCTATCTTGTAGTCAGACATCAGGCCTGGAGCAGTGAGTACTGCTGTGGTTACTGCTCTGAATTATTTCAAAAGACAATCCTAGAATGCCCCCTTATTTTCCCTTAAGTTTCAGTTGTTTTAATGCACCACACACTCTTGCTGGCCATTCTCACTCAAAATGGGAACGTCAGCCAGTGTCCTTCTGACAGTCAGGTCTTCAGGCTGGCCCTGAACACAGCCAGGGGAAGCAGGGTAAGGAAGCAGGCTCTGGAGGTGTGATGGCATCTCTCAGGGCTGTGCTACCATTGGAGGTGTCACACAGCCATCACCTCTCTCCCATCTCTTCACAGAGGACTCTCAGGTCACCAGCACCATCTCCCCTCTGCAGTCCCCACACAAAGGCCTCCCGCCCCGGCCGCCGCTGCACAACCGGCCGCCGCCGCCGCAGTCGCTGGAAGGCCTCCGCCAGATGCATTTCCACCGCAACGACTACGACAAGTCCCCCATCAAACCCAAGATGTGGAGCGAGTCATCCCTGGATGAGCCCTATGAGAAGGTCAAGAAGCGCTCCTCGCACAGCCATTCCAGGTGAGCCGTCTCCCTTGAAGCTCCATTGCAGAGGTATTCCCTGCTTTCAGGAGGGACAGGTGGGAGCCCTTTCAAAATTTACGAAGTTGTCCCTTACTAAAAGGAGGCTTTTAAGTGTTTTGGCCAATAGGCACGTCATAAAAGCAGGCTACAGCCACACAATTAGTGTTTGGTATCTCAGTGTTACTGTGCAAAACATTTAGAAGGGTAGGATGGTGGATCATCTGAGGGCTTTGACAGGACTTGGCCTTGACCTCTGGCACTGCAGAAGCACAAGCACTGGGACACAAGCTCAGAGCAGCAGCTGACCCAACTCCCACTCACCCCCACAAGATCCCAGGCACATGCCTGAGATCTGGAAGGATGTGTGGGAGCCGCTTCCCCAGATTCCTATGGGAGAGCTGAAGCAGGGTGTTTCCTCTGCAGCAGTCACAAGCGGTTCCCCAGCACCGGGAGCTGTGCTGAGGCAGGAGGGAGCAGCTCACTGCAGAACAGCCCCATCCGGAGCCTTCCCCACTGGAATTCCCAGTCCAGCATGCCGTCGACGCCGGATCTACGGGTACGCAGTCCGCACTACGTCCACTCCACGCGGTAAGTGTTCCTGGCTCCAGCCTCACCTTGCTTACCCTGAAATTGATTTGCCTTGCTTTATCCTTCTCTCAGGGTATGAATTAATTCCCACTTCAGGAAAGGACACAAACCAGTCCTGTTCACATAAGAGGCTCATGTGCTCATGCCGGTAGAGAATCTCTCCTGAACTGACATCCTGAATCCCTTCAGATAAACATGATTCTGCCCCTCATCCCTCCCCTGTAGTGATGAAGCTTTTCTTCTGCTGGGACCTTTCATTTCAGACTGTTCGCAGGCTCTACAAGCCACTTCTAAAATGCACACAGTGCTACTGCTAAGTTCTGCAGTAAATTCCTCCACGGATCCAGCTGGAGAGAACAGGTTGCTTCCTGCCTGATACAAAATGTTGAATAGTGTTCATTTTCCCTCATGGATACAACGTTTGCACGTGTGTGATGTTACATGGAGATCAAGAGCCTGTGTAAAGCAATCCAGCCGGGGACCCAGGTGGCAGTGGAATTTAGCCCAGGGTTGACAGAGGAAAGAGCTGAAATGTGAAGGGGAGGTGATTTGATGTGTGAGGCCAAACTTGACTGCTATTTTCAGCAGGATTTTTACAAACTGTTCAGCTTCATTGCCTTTAGCTTTTGTGATAAACTCCATGGACACTGCAGGGAACAAAACTGAGTCAAAGCTGTGTGCTGCTGAGTGTCCTGCCCTAAGGGGAAGTGCCACCATCATTTAGCTCAGAATAAATCAAGAGTCATGCCAACACATCAGCCCCGGGCAAAGACAATACAAGGCATTAAAGTCCTGGGTTAAGTTTGTTACAAACATTTGGCTGAGGGTAGCTTTCAATGATGCAATGTCTGTTAACACTGGAGCCAAGCTGTATGAGAAATGAGCCTGGCACATGGCTTGAAAAGTGGCCTTGACTGGGTAGGGGCCATTTGGGCGTTTGAAACAACCATTGCTCCGTCTGTAGCTCATTCATGAGCTGCATGCCCTGGCCATAGCCATCTGTCATGTAAATGTGTTTCTGCTCCTTGAATGGATGGGTGGAGCTCTTCAAACAGTTGGGGTGAATAGAGACCTCCCAGGCTTGGCCGTGAATCAAGCCTTGTAAACTGATTTGGGGTTGTTGCCTGAAAGGTTCTCACCAGTGACAGTCCCGCATGTGCTACCCATGGCTCGGCCCCAGTAGCACCAATCTACTTGACAAGGAGTGACTTTTTCAGTGACCGGGGGAGAAATCACAACGTTCAGGACTAAGTATGAGCAGTCTGTCTGTCTGTCTCTCATCAGGTGGATTGTACCTGTGCAGGACTTTCATGTGCCACTTGAAAGGGAATCTCACCACCTTTGTGGCCTGTGAGGTTTTGGGATTTGCAGGGTGGCACAAGGTGAGCGTGGTAGCAAAGGGGTGCTGCTGACCCAAACAACTCTGCCATGAGAGAGATGACCAGCTAAGCCAAGGCTTGAGGTTCCCAAGCTTTACCCTTCAGACTGGGCTTTTCCCAGGGTGGCATGCCCCAGAGGAACTGGATTGGGCAGGGGTTTATGTCCCTCATGGTGCTGCAGGCTGAATGTCACCACCAAGGGGCTGGAGAGGAACAGGAGCAGGACCTAATCACCTGAAGCCCTGCAGCAGGGAAGCAGACTGTATTGCAAGCAGCAGCCCCAAGCAGTGCTGGAAGGGTTCAGGTTTTCAATACCCTCGGATTCCTTTGGTGGCTCTGTGTACAGACAGGGATGGGGAATGATTCAACCTGTTGACTTACAGCCTGTTTTTTTTTCCTGGTACCTGCAGGTCAGTAGATATCAGCCCAACCAGACTGCACAGCTTGGCTCAGCACTTTAGACACCGGAGCTCCAGTTTGGAGTCACAAGGAAAGCTCCTCGGCTCAGAAAATGAGACAGGGAGCCCTGATTTCTACACCCCAAGGACTCGTAGCAGTAACGGCTCTGACCCCATGGACGACTGCTCTTCCTGCACCAGCCATTCCAGCTCGGAGCACTACTACCCTGCTCAGATGAACCCCAACTACTCCACCCTGGCAGAGGACTCCCCATCGAAAGCCAGAGAACGGCAGAGGCAAAGGCACAAATCAGCAGGCAACCTGGTCTCTTCCAATTCAGGGAGTATGCCCAACCTGGCTGCGAGGAATGGGACGGGACACCACCGTGTCTATCTGCACAGCCAGAGCCAACCCTCCTCCCAGTACAGGATCAAAGAATATCCCCTATACATCGAGGGCAGCTCCACACCCGTGGTGGTGCGGAGCCTGGAGAATGACCAGGAGGGACACTACAGCGTGAAAGCACAATTCAAAACCTCCAACTCCTACACAGCGGGGGGGATGTTTAAGGAGAACTGGCACGGGGATGAAGTGGACTCGGTCAGGCTCACCCCATCCCGCTCCCAGATCATAAGGACTCCATCTCTGGGCAGGGAGGGCCATGAGAAGGGCTCGGGTAGGACTGCAGTGTCGGACGAGCTGCGGCTCTGGTACCAGCGGTCCACGGCCTCCCACAAGGAGCACAGCCGCCTCTCGCACACGAGCTCCACCTCCTCGGACAGCAGCTCCCAGTACAGCACATCCTCTCAAAGCACCTTTGTGGCACACAGCCGGGTCACGAGAATGCCTCCGATGTGTAAAGCAACATCAGGTGAGAGCCAGGCCCGGGAGGGATGGGAGCCTCATCCAGCCCAGATCCCTGACAGGCGTTACACCCCAGCTGGGGAGCAGTGCCAGAACACAGCGCTTTATCTGGCCTGCTCACACTGCTCTCCAAGCCTGGAGACAACTCTGGGGCAAGCCTTGTCTAAGACATTCATTGTTGGGACTGTTTTTCCATGGAAATCATCACTTCTCAATGATGCACTCAAAAGACAGAGAGGGACCAAAGCCCAGTTATTGCCAGGTCTTTCCTCAGAGTGCAGTTGGGTTTTGGGTGATGGCACTAGAGGCTGAAGGTGACAAAGCTACAGGGAGCCTCACTATTCATAATCACAACGTGGGGAACGATGAAGCGAGCAGGCATTCAGAACAGATGAGGAGAATATTTGTACTCAGTGACACAAACACCAAAAGCATAGGAAAGGTTAAGTGGGCACTCCCAGCCCCACCACCCCCTACAAAAATGTTTGAGTGATGAGATCTTTGTGTACTGCTGAGACTTGGTTTTCCCATGCAGCTCCAATAACTCTGCTGATAATACCCTGAAATTCAGAGTGCTGAAGTTAGTGCAGTATCTTGCCTCTGTGTTATGTACAGAGCATTGCACACCTCTGTGCTGTTAATATTAAATGGTAAGAAAACAGTCAAATTCATTGCACTGAGAAGGCTACAATGTGCTGTGAAACATTCCAAGGTTAAATATTTACTAGCCATCAGTCACTCCTTGTCCAGCCAGTGTGGACAAATCAAGGACTAGCTAAAAACCTGAGCCACATGCTCAGCCTCAGCTTGGGAGACACCATTGCTTTTGCCACTGCCTCCCAGGCAGAGCAGTGCATTGTCCACCCATGCTGACTGCTGGTCTTCTGCCATCCCAGCATGGTGTCCGGGCCATGGTGACCACCACGCTGGCACCAGTGGGACCCTGCACTCGCTGGCAACTCCAGAGTGGAGTCAGAGGCTCCTCATGGGCCACCAACAGCTGCCCAAGAAGAAGCTGATTGATGTGTGATACCAACACTCATAGGAATGTACAGGGTACAGGGGTGGACCAAGACACAACTGAGTAGCTGCAACTGAGAACCATCCTGTGTCTCCCTATGAAAATCTGTCTTCCTCCCTTTGGTTGATGGGCATTTCTGTTCCATGCAGTAAGAGAAAATGCTTGAACAATGGAAAGCTTTTGGTTAGCCTTGGAAATGGTAGCAGTTCAGGAAAATGGTGGGATTGGGGTGAGAGCACATAAAAATCAGTCTGTCAGTCCATTCCCCCACTCAGCTGGGTCTTTGAACCTAAGTGTGATACCTGTGCAGCACAAGTATGTTCAGTAATCACAGCATGGCCTGACCAGTTGGCAGCATAGATTGATTTTGTGTTCAGAGTCTGTTCCCAATCACAGCCGTAGGAGGGTACTGACCACAGGAGCTGTCAGCTCCAAGAAGCAGATGAAAATTTGTTTTTCCCTTTAAGTGTAATTTGGCAGCAGCTAAAGAATTTAAGAGCAGAGAGAGGGGTGCCAGGTAGAAGCCTCCATAATTCCAGCTGATCAGTCCTAGCTGATAGGTCAATTGGGCTGCACACTGTCCTTCAAAAAGGATCAGACTTCTAGCATGTATTAAATTCTAGGCATGTATTAAATTCAGAAGGTCAACACTGTATAGACCTGAGGAGGAGGAAAGATTAGTCAGGTGGATTTATTTGCTGGACCCTCACCAGCAAAGATCCAGGGAAATTCCCCCGAGAACCACTGCCCATGTATAGTCCAGCTTGTTTCTGTCTTCATTCAAGTAAACTAAGTCTTTCTTTGGTCCCTAATAGGACTGTCAACAAAGCAAAGGATTTTTTACAGATCCACAGTGAAAGGAAGTTGTAGCTTTTGAAATCTTCAGAGCTGTCGTCCTCCTTAGCACATGAACAGTGTACTTGTCCAGGCTCTCACCACTGCCAGCCCTGGCTCCTAGAGACACAGAGCATCTCCCACCACCTCTGGAAACAGGAGGCTGAGCCTGGCCAGCTGAGCTCCTCCAGTTCAGGACTCAAGGGAGTCCAGGCAGCAGCAACCAAGTTTCTGTGCTGGGAGAAGTGTGGTATGTCCCAGGCAGGATCAGCAGAATCTGGGTGGCTGTATTCAGCGGGAGACTGACTCTTCCTGCAGAGCTGAGGCCAGATCCAGCCCATGACGTGCAGCAGTTTCAGCAGAGGCTGTGCTTTTGTGCCATGTTCAGGCACAGTCACCCAGGAACGGGGCGAGGTCCGTCCCAGGCTGTGTTTACTCACAGCGAGACGTGTTTCTGCTGGTCTGACCAGCTGATGCTTCTGAACCACCCTGACCTTTGTGTTCTCACCTCACCAGTCGTTTTTTTCCACCCTTGGTTGTTTTCCAGCTGCCTTACCTCACAGCCAGAGGAGTTCCACGCCATCCAGCGAGCTCGCAGCCACGCCGCCGGGCAGTCCCCACCATATTCTCACGTGGCAGACTGGGTGAGTGTCTGTGGGGTCAGGTTAGAGAATCCACCTCACTCAGTGCCAGTGAGAAAAAGCTCTCCACACACAAACACAGCTATGGGGAAATGTTCCCCATGTGCTCCACAGCCTACGTCCACATGGAGCATTTCCAGTCTCCCACCTGAACTCTCATGGTGGTGGAGCTCTGGTTTAGGATGACCAAGACATGGCTGAGTCGTCCACACCCAGCACTGCTCCAAGCAGTGTCAGATCCACAAGGAAAGGAGCGTTGCAGGTTCCTCCTGCTTGGACAGTCGCCTTCCTCTAGTCTTCTTTGTATATTGAAATAGCTGATGTTTCTTTTTTAGCAGCCATCACACTGGCTGTCCACACCAAGACCTTGTTGAAAAGGCAATGTTGAGTGCCTGCCATACCTGTGGCGTGTGCAGCAACCTCATTTTTCTGCTCAGTTTTCCCCAGCAATGTGTCTGCATGACTTCTAAGGGCATCTTTTTTCAGCTACCACTAACATGAAGATGCTTCACCAGAGCATGAGGGAAGCATTACACAGCCGTAGCCATTACTAATGTAAATACAGTAATTGGGTTCTTTGGCATCTCTTTACAAGGCAGGAAGTTCCAGGAGTAAATAAACAGCCATTTACAAGCTCCCGTGGGTATTCTCTAGCACTCTCTGTCCAGCAATTCTGTCCTGCCGTTTAAAATAAAGGTCATTTCCAGATCCCATCTAACTCAGCACATCCCAAATTGTGGGATGAGATTTTGGTGAGATCAGCTAGATCTGACACTATGGTCCTCAAAATACCGTAGTCTTTTGAATAGGAAAACAGATCTGATACCCTGAGTCATGAATTGGGACTAACTTTGAAAACATTTCACTGTGCAGCCACTGGAAAATCTCCTGCTCTTTAATTACCCATGTCACCTATGACCAGGTTTGACCTCTGGTTTTACTCCAGCACTTCTTGTGACTGCACTTTAAATTAGAGACAAGGAGAACCAAAACCACAACCCCTTAGGCTTACTTGAATTGTAAATTCATGCATTTGGCGTCCAGCCTCATACAGTCTTTGCACATGCTTCCAGCTTTAACAGGAGAATGTTCTTGGTCCCATATCACAAAAAGTCATGGGATAGCAAGATAGGCAAAATGGTATCTACCTTTACCATACACTGCAATTTCCACTATTAAGGATTTGAGTCTAAATTCAAATCTTAATCTCAGTCTCCATCCCAATCCTAATTCTTCTAAATATCTCGATGATGATCAGAATCAAAACTGGTGAGCAGCTAGCTGAGACATCTGTTTGGATAATCCCAGCTTTCCTCATTTTTCCATTCAAGCTGTCCTGCACCTTGTCTCTCACAGCAAAAATACATCAAGCCAAATTCTTATCTGGTGAAAGTGAAGCTACCTGGATTTGTAGCTTAGGTCCTGCACCAACAACCAGTGCAAAAAGAATTGGAGACAAATCAACACTAGTTGTGTACCTGAGCATAGCACCCAAGGTGTATGTGTATAAATACAGGAGTGCATCCAGCCTGCCATTAGATGCACAACAACAGATTCCTCCACTGCGGGAGCAGCTGTGCCCACCCAGCACAACTGAACAGATTGACAGTTCTCCCCAACATGTTTTTGTGTCACTAACTTTTTCTAAAGATGATTCATCAACTTGTTTCCCCACTGGATTAATAAGCTCATAACAATGTCTGTGTCACTTCTTTTCTTTAACATTTCCTCTCTCCTCTTTCCTCCTTTTTTGCTCTCCTTTGTTCAGAGAAGCAACAGACAACTCACCCACTATGGATGAGTCTCAGTCTCCAACCCACCAAAGTACTGATGAATAGAGGTATAGTAAGGGAACGTTTTGTTCTTTCTTTTTCTTTTCCCACAGTCTGTGAGTTCAGTGTGTGTGCCCGGCCTCCCGCTGTCCCGCAGAGCTGCCCTTTAGCTGTGTGCCCGTTTGTCTGCCAGCAAGGCTTCCCGCAGTGCTTGGGAGCATTCTAAGCCCTCTCGGTGCCTTTTCAGCGAGTCTGTGCCTGTAGCACTTTCCCCTGTGAAAGGGCCCCGGGCCGGCCCACTCCGTGTCCCTGCAGAGGCTGAATGGGCACAGAAGGCAGGGAGGGGGCAATAACAAATCTGTGACGGGACAATTGAAAGCAGCGTGGGCAGAGCGCTGTGGGACCAGTCTGGGAGCAGCGTGGTGGGGACACAAGCTCGGGTAGGCTCAGAGGACCTGGCCAGAGCTCCATCACCCTTTCTTCCTCCCTCCCTGCTGCAGAGCTGAGGCTGTTTGCAGCAGCAGAACCAGCAGAGAGGTTTTATGGAGCCAGGAGCAACCCTGGCCCCATTCCTGTGAAGAAGACAGAGGGGGAAGGGTGGATGGAACAAAAAAAACCCTCCGAGTATTTCTATTTTAATTAAACTGCCATCGCTGTCTGACATCTCTCATTTGAACCTACAACCATTCACAGCTGGCATCTGTCAAGTATTTCAAGCCCAGCTTTCTGGAGTTATCCCATAAACCTCCGTACTCCAGCACAGAGCTGGGAAACAGAAGGCTCTTTAACATGCAAATGTCGATGCCCTTGCACAGGTTCCTCTGAGACACCAATCCCAGGGAAACCAGGTGGAAAACGGGGCAGAGGAAGCAGGAACTGCACCAGATGTGAGATCAATCCCGGGTGGTGGGGAGGGAATGCAGGAAGGAGTGAGAATCCCTCAGTAAACAGAAAAAATATACATCTCCTGCTTTTGGCCCCAAAACAGTCCCTAGTTTGAAAGTTGGTTCAAATCAAAGTGTGAGGGAGAGACATCAGTTCTGGCTACAACTGCACAGATACAGCAGTCACTCTTCAAAAGATCCAGATTTTGACCTGTTCTCCTCTGGGATGGAGCTCCATAGCCTAAGCTGGGAGCTGATGCTGGTTAGAACTCTTAATGTAAATAGCAAAGAAAATTCATATGAATTGTCTTGTCTGCTCAGGCAAAGAAAAAGCCAGGCAGCAAAAGAAGCAGTAGCTTGTCAGGAAGCATAGCCCAAGATGAGGACTAGGCTACTGCAACAGAACATGGTCCTTTCCACATCAGACCTGGCACGCTCCCACTAGTCCCTTCCTGGTTCATACCTGGAAAGCCACGTAACTCCGGGACTGCTCGGTGATGCACAAGCCACTGCCCAGAGCAGAAGTGCTCAGAAAGTGCCACCATCTTCCTCCTTCAAAGTCCCCACTGGGTGATACAGCCCATGTCCGAGTGAGCTGCTCTAGGGGCTTGCTCCTTGGAGAGCATCCTACAGAAAAATCTCTATCCCAGCTTACTACCGAGCAGGACAGCAGCAGAGCCCTCAGGCAGGGCAGAGGCACAGCACTGCTGCTGTGCCCAGGGCAGGGGGGAAGAACACACAGGCCAAGTGCAGTGGGGTCTGTGAATACCCTGCATTCCTCTCCACCCATAACACAATGTTTTATGCTCATTGTTGAACTTCCCAGGAGCACTCATTGTCCTAACAAAGTTTCCTTTCTCCTGCAGGAACTACAGTGATAGCTGTTTCCTGGATTCTCCCCTCTATCCAGAATTAGCAGATGTCCAGTGGTATGGGCAGGAAAAAGCCAAGCCTGGAACTCTAGTGTGAACCCCTGACCTCAAGTTAATCACATCAATGCCATTCTGAGATCACCTCACTGCCTCTCATTTGCCTTACCCAGATGCACTGTCACCCAGCACCAGCTTCAACTCTAAGCACTTTTTTCATGATGCAATTCAAGACAACACTTCTGGAACACTGGCCCTGAGACATCCACCACGGCAGCGGCGGAGCGCAGCACATCCCATAGCCCGTCCCTCCCACAGCCACGGGGCAGCGGGTGGAGAGGAGCAGCCATCCCAAGAGTCAGTTTCAAATTGGGTTTTCCTTTGAAACAATGGAAGCCTTTCAAGGCTCATATCAAAGATTAGTGTTCACAGCGCATAACAGCAGTAAGAGTTCCATGACCTGCAAGCTGAAGCCAACAGCATTAATTTTAAGGGGGTAGGAATAGGACAGAGGCTGAGAAATGGAGACCATATTCCTGAAAGTGCATCTGTTCTGAAACAGTAAATCCCATCACTTCAGAGATGTGTCAGTCTCACAATCAGGTCAGCACTGCCAAAGATCTCCACACCACTGTTGGCAGGATGAGGTGCTCAGCAAGTTCTAGCTACAGGAATATCTCCCTTCTTTAACTTGATGGCAGACACGACCACCCCCTGCAAAATGGCATTTCCTTCTTCATTTGGAGTCCACCTACACGCAAGCAGAACAACCCCCTGTGCTGCAGACACACCCGAGGTCTGGGCTGGTATCACAGCATCACTGTCTGCAAAGCACTAATGAACTGGACAGACAAGGTTTACAAAGGCATTACCTAAAGCAGAGGCAAGTACTGCACTCCCAGCATCTCTGTGGCTGGCACAGAGTGCCCACCAGTACATGGAGAGGTTGGGCTTGTACTGGTTGTTTCGATACAGATAAAAATTGCCAAAAAAACCTTTCCACAAACAGATACAGCCAATAAATTCGAATCTATTTCTGCACAAAGCGTTGACGTGAAATCCAAGGGAAAGCACATCGCGATCGACCTGACACGGCCAAGCTGCGTTCACATCTCGCTTCCTCTTCCCTTCGTTGGCACCCGTGTAGCAAAGGGCTTGTCCCCCGTGTGCTGCCGTGTGGGAGAACCGGTCTGTCAGGAAGCAGGAAGGCTCCTGGAGCAGGGCTGGACAGCCAGCAGACAGACAGATCTTCCCCTTGAGAGGGACCAAGAGAAGCAGCTGAGTGAGACGTCGGACACGAGCGGGAGCTGCCTGCGGACACCAAACGGAGTCGCACGAGCGCGGCCCGGAAGGAGCTGCAAGTTTACACATACTTTAGAGCAATGCTTTACACATGTCAAGCCATGGAACTTTTAAAGGCCTCAAGGACACTTTTGTAACGAACAAGTGCACAATCTAGGTGGATGTTGAAGCTGGCACGTCTTAGTCTTCACTGCGGTGCTATGCTGTTTTTATTGCCACTCGATGGGGGCGGGCGCCCGGCCTTCCCCCGTTGGTGCGTGCAAATGATGATTTCCTATGGGAAAGGCATTAAAAGAAACGGCTGGAGGGGGTTACTTTGTGAAAAGCAGAAACTGAAGTTAGCTTTAGTTTAAGGAAAAAGGAAAAAAAAAAGCGTGAGTGTGTGTGTGCGTGTGTTCCAAGAATAACAACAGCGTCTACCAGACAAAGTAGAGCGAAACGTTTCAAATTAAACACCGCGACCTGGGGGGCTGCCACACCTTTTGGTATTAAGATTGCTGGAAAACTGCATTCCAGGTTTTAAAAGAGAATGGGTTCTGTGTAATTAGGCTTTAAAAAACGATGGGGTTTCTAAACATTAATGCAAGCAGCTCATGCCAATTCCTTTCTGCAACTCAGACCAGCAGTGTTGGCTTTGGTCCCCGGCACTGCTGCCTCGCATCACTGGTGAGGTGGGGAGGAGGCCTTGCAGAGATGAGGCAGTGACAGGCAGAAAGGCTGTTCCTTGTCCAGGGAAACCTGGGGCAGAGCCAGGACTGGATGGGGCAAGAGGCCAGGCTGGATGTGGCTCTGAGCAGCCTGAGCTAGGGGAAGGTGTCCCTGCCCCATGGCAGGGGTTGGAAGCAGACGATGTCACTTCCAACACAAACCCTTCCATAATTCCGTGATAAGGAAACTCTTTCATGTTCACACATGAAGCATAAATTAATTATCCCTCTGAAAAAAACACACAAAAACACTGGCAAAGGGTTTACAAAGGTGACCACACAACCCTTGTGCTTCTGGGCCTCCCTGAAGCATCACCCGGGAGTGCAACACACTGTGACAGTAATTGAAGCCTTACTTTCAATTCTGGAAGAACAGTCAGTGGTGAGATGGCAGCCTTTATCTGGACATGCAAAATGCTATTTTCACCATCTCTTTGTGCTGTGGGGTCTTTATTGGGGGAATTATTTCAAGCTCCTAATTGGATTTTTAGCTGGATAAGAGACAGTACTGATTAATAGCATTTTACTGATAAGATTTGGTAGCTAAAGTGGAAGGATTAAATAAGGACCAAATTAAGCTACAGCAAATAATTTAGCCCAAGGATTTTTAGGGGCTCTGAGCAACTGTCTGTTTTCTTTTTAATTTCCCTAGTAAGTGGTTTGGGTTTGTTTTTTTGGTTGGGTTTTTTTTTTTTCTGTGTACCTTCTTTTAATTAAAAAGAATTCAACAACAGCGGCACTATGAGGCCTCTGGGCACTACAGGAAGAAACATTAATTCCTCCAAGACCAGCTCTGCAGTTTTGCAGCAAAGGTTAAAAGGTGGCAGCCCTGAAATTAGGGGGGAAAAATGAAAATATTTAGCCTGAAATGCAAACAGGCTCGAGTGGAGAAAAAGCTTTCTAGAAACGGATTGAGTTTTGCTTTGTGTTCTGCTTTTCTGGTTTGCAATCAAGGCACATGTGAGCAGCCAGTCTGGTAGTAAAGACAGATTAAGTAAAACAGGTTTTACTGTTTAGCTCAATTCAATTAAACACAAATGTACATAAAATGTTAATCATATGAGATTAACATATTTAAGTATAACACGGAGGGGTATATACATAGCTATTATAGACAAGCACTTGACTACCAACTTAACCCTTCCTTTACTTTTTTGTTTTTCAAGGCTCCATCTGCCATAAAGCCACAACCACGTTCAGTCTCTGTGTCTGACACTCCCTCTGTGTAGGCAGGAGCCGGGGGACGGTTCCTGCACGGGGCCGTGCTGGGAGGCAGGGTTTATTTTTAAATGATATTATATGCAGTCGAGTGTTGAAAATGTTGAAACAGTCCAATTTGTTTTCACTCTGTATTAGTTTTAGTTTCAGGCATAGCCAATCCCCATTCAGGTGCTATCAGATGACCAGTTACTGCTTAGTTAACTAGATGTAAAGTTTTACATATATATTAATGTCAATAGTTTTATTACAAGTTGTGTAAAATGGACTCTCTAGTTTAAAAAAAAGGAAAAAAAAAGAAGAAAAAAAAATTAGGTCTCTCCTGAAATTGACTTTAGAGCATGGAAAATGATTTTACTGGATTCTGTTCAACTGTAATCAAGGAAAAGAATATGTATGTTGTAGAAAAAGTTGCAGAATTAAAGAAGATCTGCTTTTAATTTATTCTTTTTGTATTAAGAATTTGTATAGTTACCTTTACATTTTGCAAAACGGTGTTGTCAACACTTCCTTATTAAAGCATTTTCAAAATGAAACCTTGCCATGGTCTCTTTGGGAGGGCAGAGCCCAGGCAATCCTTACCCACTGGTAGAGGTGCTGGGTCCAGATGTGTGCACAGCTGGCCAGGATGTCCATGAGGGATCTGCTCCTTGGCTGCCCTGGGGCCTGACTGCAGGAAGCACTGGCATTCCCCCAGAAATGCCCATCCTTTAGAGATCCCTCGGGATTCAGCACCCAGCAGATCCATGCTCACTCCACACCGTGCTCTCCCAAGCACTGGTCCCAGAGGACACTGAGTGTGACTGATGTCCCACCACTGTGGGGAGCAAAGTCACAAATAATACTGACTTCCAACACACAACTTGAAATAACTGAAATTAACGCTCATTTACATGGTTTGGATGCCAAGTTGCTGCAAGGCTGTTGCAGCAATGCCAATGGCTGTGGGACAGGCTTCAGCACCAGCACATTCCCCATGCTCCGAGAACGGCCTGCTTGGTGACTTCGAGAGAGAGCCCACTCCAAGAGGCTGCTCCAGCTCAGGAAGGCAGCAGTGACCCCTGCACAGGGTTAGGGACATCACTTAACATCACTGTTGTCCCCTCTGTGGGCAGCAGTGACCCCTTTGGCCACCCAGTGCCCCCCAAAACCACAGGCAGCTTCCAACAGCCACAGAGTCTCTCACAGGGCCTGCCACACTTCCCAGTGCCGTTGTTTCCTGCTCCTTCCATTTATTTCCACTGTCCAGGGAGCCTCTTCCCCTCCCAGCACCTCCTCCACATCCCACAGGGAGCACCAGGGGCAGCAGCCCAGAGCCAGGCAGGCCCTGTGACCATCACCCAGCACTGCCCAGTGGGGAACCACTGCCTGCACTAAGTCCCCAGGAGAGGCTGGCATGGGCCAAACAGCCACAGAGAAGGTTTTCAGTCACCCTCTGAACTCCGGGACCTTGGCTCAGAGTTCTTGGCAGTAGCTCCAGCAGTGCTGCAGGTCGCTCTTCAGCACCTCAGGAGCAGCTTTCAGGGCAGCCTGACACCAGCACTGCCCACCTTGTGCCAGCCCTCTCAGAAGGCACCACGTCATGTTCTCATCCCGAGTCCAGGAGTCAGAGCACTCTCCTCCCACTGAGAAGTGAAGCCACTTACATCCCAATCAGGTTTGTTCTTTGGGCAAGACTGGATGGATGTTATGGCAGCCAGATGAAGAGGAACCCAGTTCCTCCATTAAAATAAACTGGTCCCCCACATGCCTACCCTAAGAACCTTTCCAGCAGCACAAACAGCAAATAGGGAATTTAAGGCCACCTCAACCACCACCACCAGGCACAGTAATACCAGTATCAGGCAGGTACCAACAGTTTTAGAGTTCACCTGGCACAGGCCCTTCCACAGCCGGGCTTAGGAAAGGGCCAGGGACTGCAACAAATGACCGGGGCACTGAAGTCCCAAAACCACTCCAGACACAGCTATGGCAAACTCCTGACTTCATCCTAGGGCTACAAGTCGTAGGATTCAGCAGAGTTATTTCCGCCTAATGCAAGAATTATCAGAAATAAACATCTGGAAAAGCCTAGAGGGAAAAGTAAATTGCTAAACTGAAACATGCCCTCCCCACAAAAAAAAAATCACAAACTGTCAAACAGCGTGACAGCTGCACCACACCCACTCCTCCCTAAACTAGACTGAGAGTTGGGGTTTTTTGGCTAAGAGGCCTTATTAACTACTTGATCACGGTCTGGTAGCTGCAATTTGGGGCCATCCAGCTGCCAAGAGCCTCCAACCCATGATGAAAAGCAGCTGCCGTAACAGTGTCCCCCTGGCCGCCGTCCCCGGAGGAGCAGAGCTGGCTCTCACGTGCTGGACAGCTGGAAACTCTTACACAGATATGCCGTGAGAAAGTAGCTCCCAGCTCCTCAGTTCCCCATGCAGCACCATTCCATGGATTGCAAGGGGATAAAGTTCTTCCGTCATGGGATTCGTTCAAGCACGGTGGCTGTGTTTCAGGGACTGTCAGCAAGGAGGCACATTGCTTAAACTGCATTCCTTATAACCTGATCAGATTAAGACATTCCAACCTCAAATTCACATCCCTACAGGAGGTGCATCCCCACTCAAACCAGCACTCAGGACACCATTAAAATTCTCCTCAATAATTAGCTCTAAGGCAGGAAGGAAAAATCCACCGAGCACTATTACAGATCCCCTAAGGAATCCACTTCCTGCTAAAGCAGATGATACAATGGTCCTTAAACCATCTCCTGGCTACTCTCTTGCTGCAGTTTCCAGGGAAATTACAGCTCTTCTGAACAAGGGACATCACTGTCCCTCAATTATTTACAGAGTTCAAAACTAAGGTCAAGATAAAGATTTAGAAGCAGTTCAGGAAACTGCCTGGGTGGGGAGAGGGATAAAGTTGCAGTGTTACAAATGTTTCCGTTGTAATAACGCCCCCAAAGAGTATCTCTACTGAGCACTGAGGAGAAAATCACCAGAAACCACTGTTAATGAAACTCTTCCATCTCTTGACATCTGCCCAGCTTCTCCCCACAAATCCCCATCTCCTCCTCAAAGGCCCCTCCCCCAAGAGACAGTGAGGTCTCATCAGCCTCATTTAATTACTTCTAAACTTCAAGCTCTTGACATTTTCTCTGGGGTCAAACACTCTAGACTGAAAATCTCCTGTGTCCAAAGATGCAATTTAGAATCTAAGAGTCTCCAGAAGAACCTGGAGTTCTCAGAGATACTCCTCCCAACTCACTGCCAGCTCACATCCCCAGTATCTCTCACTGTGCCACAGGACACTGGGAACACCCAAGGGACACAGGTCACTCCTTGAGAAGAGGGTTCCAGCTCCTGCTCCAAGCTGCCACTCAAGGTGAGGACCCAGACAATGGAATAATGACACATTTCTTCAGTAAGTGGTTCTGCTCAAAACAAAGTTTCAATATTTCATTGTTTGTGCAGAATTAGACATCATCGTTCCCATGAGTTTCCTCACCATTCCTGTCAGGATACACAATGGTAAAGATTTGTGGCTGCTAGAAATACTATTCATAGTCATGGGAGGTCCTAATTATTTTCTCTGCAATGCCCAGCAGACTGAAAATTTTCTCCAGATGTATAAAAATGGAATTTGAAAGCCTCAAGAGCCATAAGATTACTTCCCCCAAGCCCAGAAGGTTTATATTAAAAATGTCATTACTAAAAAAAAAAAAGAATCAGATGCATTCAAGATCAAAAACTCTTTGCACTGAGGCTGAGAAATATAAAAACTTTTTTTTAATTCTTGATAAATACCACATGAAAGATTAGCCAATAAAGTCTTCATATTTACAGAAATAACCAAGATTCAGATTTGACTGCTTCCCTCTAATCATCTCCCCACGTCAGTCTCCAATGCAAAAGCAGCCAAAAAAAGCTCCACATATGCTCCTTGCAGGGCTGAGATTCACCTAAAGCTCTAAAATATGGGAAACAGCTCAGTCTGCACAGTTCCCTGAATAACAAACTGAAGTAAAAGCAGTTGTCATGTGCATTGTCCCTTGGTCATTGTCTTAAACTCTTCAAAACCCATCCCTCTGCTGTACATTGGATGTGTTCAGCAAAAAGCACGGATTTCAAAATAAACCTAAATAAATGGGGCTTGGAAAAAGGAAGCTGTAAAAAAAAAAAAAATTCCTTTCTGCTTTTTTTGCGAAGCCCACCCCAAGTTCTTGTTGATGTTCAGGCTCAAACTCTGCCTCTTCCATCCTCTCTGGGTGTTGGAGACTGAAACATGAGTCCCACCCTGGCCCCTGCAGAGCCTCACAGTGCGTTGTACTCCACACATTTGGATGGGTCTGTTGGGAAGTGCTTCTGGCAAATGGTCATGAGCCTCTTCAGCCCCTAGGAATTAGCAAAACAAGGACAATTCTGTAATAAGGCTGCAGCTGTTGAACAAACTTAATAGCCTGCAGTGTTCTTAAGCTTAACAAGAAGAATTAAAAAGAAAAGGCTGCTATTTTGAGGTTAGGATTTATATTTTGGTTGTTATTCTGTTCAAAGTTTGAGGTTCTCTTCAATATTAGAGTTTGTGGCATAATCAAAAAGGTCACAGTTTCAGTCCCACCTGGTAAGATTCACAGTGAAGGTTCACAGCAATTTTTTAATTCCTCTTTATCACCAAGGGAGAAAATGGTATCATAATTAAAGATATTTACAAGAAAGCTGAATATTAACACTAATTCTAAAGAGCAAAAAGCAATTCCAAAACAAGCTGCACAGCCAAGGCAAGAACCAAACACCTCTCGGGTGGAGAAGTGGAGTACCAAACAGGACACCACAGAGGCAAACTGAAGCAATTAGGGAGAAAGGCAGAATGGGGACTTCTTAGTCAAGGCATCAAAACCATGTCATGTTTTGCCAAAAACCAACATGACAGGA
Source organism: Donacobius atricapilla (assembly GCA_013397315.1). Classification (NCBI taxonomy): domain Eukaryota; kingdom Metazoa; phylum Chordata; class Aves; order Passeriformes; family Mimidae; genus Donacobius; species Donacobius atricapilla. The sequence continues at coordinate 26,476 of WBMY01003213.1, read as the reverse complement.
ACCCTGTGATTATTTTCTTTCAAGTCACACAGAAAAGTAACAAAGAAAGCCAACTGCTGTGGTGGAAGTGTAATTTAGCAGTGACATTGTACACCAAGATGGCAGAGTCATGTCCCTGTCATGAGACTCTCCTCATGGAAGGCAGCTCTTCACTCAGGGAAAAATTATTCAAATTAATCAAAAATGATTCAACAGGATGATGCTTTGGCCTTTCTAATGCAGGCAAGCAGGCAAAGTCTGTCCCAGCACCATAAGGACTCCTTGTTTGGGATGTTCTCACTCCAGGGTGCTGTAATCAGGAACACATCAGCTCCATGCAGCTGCTGGGAGCACCGCTAATAAATATCCCATGCTCCAGTTTGAACCAAGCTTGTCAAACAAGAGCCAATATTTAAAACCAACATGGGAATATGCATGTTGAAAGCCAACTTCATCTTGGTGCTTCAGTGAGTTGAGTAATTTAGAAGCAGAGATATGAAATTCACAGTGGGAAGATGAACTCAAAGATCTCCTTGGCCAACAGATGTATATGAATTCCCCACTTTGTCCCTTCTCTGCTTTTGGGGCTACATCTTCCTCAAGGTATGTTATGTTAAGAGAGACCAAGCAACACTCCAGAGCAGAGATCCTTCTGCTCCAGGAGTGGCAAATGAACAGAGAAGACCAATTATTGAGCGGCCTGGTCTGGAAGGCTTCCCTGCCAGGGGAGGTAGAACTTGATGGTCTTTTAAGCTGTCTTTCAATCAAAACCATTCTGTGATTCTATTTGTCATTATGACCATGCGGATTAACATAGACCACAACAGCATTATTTAGTTTAAAACTATTTCATCCATTAAATACTTCCAAGCATAACTGGAGCCTGTCTCTGAAGACGCATAATCCACATGCCAATTTTCACTTTACAAAATAATTGGTCAAATGTAATTTGTTGTCTCTGTAAGTGTCTGGAGGTCCCTTTGACTTCACAATGGTATTTTTTCAAGTTATGCTATTAAAAAGTAGAGTTGAAGAGAAACCAAAGGTTATACTCGCAGCCCAAATACAGAGGGACTCAGAACAGAAGGGGAAATTGCATTTTGCATGCAATTTCCTTGCAGACATCTGCAGAAGCTGAAAAGCAACAGGAGTCCTGCTGCTGCAGGAAGGCAATTAGGTAAACCTCCCCTGTCAGGAGCTCTGAGCTCCGTGATGCTGCTCTGGAGGCTTCAGAGTTAACCCAGAAGGTTTTTTATCTCAATGAAACTGCAACTGGCAAGAGCCAAACACATTTAACAACACAAAGAGAAAAGGTTTGTTTCCTCAGACCCATCCACCCACTGTGTTGAAAGGACACAGTAGAAAAACAGCACTGCTACTAATTCCACAACTAGAAGTTGTACCCCCACGTGGGTATGAAGATACCCAGGAGGAACTAAACCTGGGATTTTGAGCCCAGATTGCTAAACTTATTAATGAATACATTTGTCCCGTTGCAGAAACAGTCAGAAGGACTGAATTTTACAATATTAAACTCTGTGCATGTTTAAAGCATGAGTTAAATAGTGAGGGACCTCAGGAGAATCAAGCCTGTCTTCACAGCTGCTTGGATGTTCATGCAGGATCACAGCAGTTCAGAAAAACCCATCAGACTGTACCGGCCCCAGCAGAGAACAGCCTTCAGGTCCAGGATGAGCTGCTATTAACTGGATGTTATGCTTGATCCAAATTAACGTGTCCATTTCTGGGACCCTTGTACCACATCCCCCGACAATGATGTTTCTCAAAGACACCCCTTCATGAGCGGACCCGTTGGCTTTCCAGAGCTGACCTTACCTGTATGTATTTCCTCTGAGTTTCATCGTTGAGCACGTGGGCCACGTGCTTGGAGAAGATCTTCTCGCGGCCCGTCCGCGCGTGGATGCCGACCATGGTGACGCCGATGGGCCAGGGCGCGTTCCCAATGGCCATCTGCAGGTAGGCATCGTTGGCCTGCAGAGGGAAGGGCAGCCCTCAGCACCACACCAAGCATTTCAGCACTGCCAGGGGCACTTCAACACCCATTCCAGGCTCTCTGATCTGGGGTCACTGCATGGTGTTAACCAACTGCACAACCTTCCCACATGGAACTCTGAGGGGACCTTCCCTCCCTCGCTTTCCTTCCCTATGGACTTTCCTTCATGAAAAAAAAAAGAACTGGATAAGGCAGTCTGGTTACCTTGACCAAAACTAAGGTTTACTAGGATTATTTTTAACTCAACCATCTCTGGTTAAATAAGGTTACATTTGTAACCTTATTTAAATGAAGGTATTGAATAGTAATAGGGTGTTGATGATTACTACTGCCAGAGCAGTAGGAGCAGTAAAACAATTTGGTATTTCCCCATCAAGAGCACAGATCCTGTTTTAAAGCTGTAACAGACAACATTCCTGGGGAAAAACAGGGGTAAAATTTGAAGGGAAAATTAATAGAAAGGGAGAAAGGAAGAGAAAGATAGAGCTTAAAAAAACCCCAGCGTAACAACTGAGAACCAGCAAGTGACAGAAACAAACTACAGAAAAAACCTGAAGGACGTGAAACAGGACATTCCTTCTCTATTAGAGAGCAGCTACAAAATTCACTGATAAAGAGCTCATTTATCACCTCCTATTCATAAACTGGACAATAAGAAGCAGCAATCATGAGCAGTGGGTGCAGATTCTTTCCAGCTAGCACTGAACAAACTGGGAGGTGAATAATGAACAAGGCAGGGGGTGGCAGACAGACCTAAAAGCAAATCTGAAGAGGGGACAGAGCTTAGTCATCACCTGCATGAGGCAAAATCTGAACAGTCTTAGTCAAATACCTACTTGCTGACTTAAACACAGTTTTGTGATGAAACAGTATGTGAACATGCAATTAAAGACCCTTGCAGGACTGTCACAACAGGGTTAATTAAGGTTAATGGACAAATTGAATTCTGGCATCTGCCCGCTGTCAACACATTGATTTCAAAATTAAAATCTTTCAAGCTCTTCAACTAACAAAGCAGCAAGAATTTGTGGCAGACAGTATTCACTAGGCTGCACAAAGGAAGCAGCAGGCAAAAAGAGACAAGAGTAGGCAAAAAAAGAGAAGCCTCTTAGGAAGCAAAATTGAAAAGGATGTGAGTATTTGTAAAAGCATTAGCCTAACATAAAAAAAAACCAAAACAAAAACAAAACAACACAACATCCAAATGTGTACTCAAGTCATCCAAAATCTCTCTGTGAAGTTCACTTAAAGGCAAGCACCTCCAGAAGAGAGAAGCACTGCTGATTAACCCAGAGATACACCACATTCCTGCATGCTCATTAGTTTGAGAAGGTATTGGAAAGGGAATTTCCACATAATGATGACAATCAAGAGAAAAAATGCTTCAAAATAAAACCCCACTATCATACATCTCACATGTTCAGTTTTGCTTCCAAATAATTTGGATTAAATTTGCCTTGGGCCGTATAAAGTTTTTTTCAGCATCAAAAGCAGGTTTGCGTGCTCACTTTACAAGTTATGCCAAATCCTCACAAGAACAGTATGAAACACTAGAAATTTAAAGGCAAAAGACAGCTCAGTTTGTTCTGCATACACAAGCTGCTTGAGCAAATGCTACTGGTATTTGAGTTTCACTTCTGAAGGCAGCTACAAATAAAACCTAACACTGCCTTTCGTCCTGTGTCCCAAAGTACTTCTGCCTCCTCCAGACTTCATCCAAAAAACCTTCTCCATAACTTACCTCAGCCTTACCAGGCCACTTAATGTGAGTGTAGACAAAGAGAGGGACAGTGCCTGCCATTCCATAACTCAGTTTGCCTCAATTAATTCCTAACTAATTAATCATCAACACCCTATTACTATTCAATACCTTCATTTAACCTCAGAACATCAGGCTTCCCCTAGAGGAATGCTCTGCAACTTAATATACCCATCTCTGAGAAAAATTTTCTTAATGCGTACAAAGCTGTGCAATTCCATGAACCTCAAAAGATCTTCTGTCAGGCTGTGGATCAAACACTACTTGGAGCCTAACATTTCACTGCCATTTTTCATTTTGTTGGGATAGATATTGTATTTCAAGCTATTCATCTTCAAAAATGAAAAAAAAAATAGAAGCAATAAACTCAATCTTTTACAACCAGACAGTGTGTACATGATGGAAGAGTACAAACAAACATACCTTCACATATTCCCTTTGCAACATAAATTTAATAATATCTGTTATTGATTCTTTGATGTCTGCAGGAAGTGTCTACAGGAGAGAAGGGAAACAAAAAAAAGAGACATATTTACTTCAGACCAGCAGCTCAAGAAAATCATCTTACTCAGCACTTATACAAAGTTTAGCAACTACCCTTGCTTGAGGAGTTTCGCAAAGGAAAACACATTTGTTATTCAGATGAAGGATCTGAAGAGGAGAGGTTAAGCAGTTACACCTGGTAGCTGATGGCAAAGTACAAAAGGCAACCCCAATTTTCTGTCCTGTCTGCAACCCAGGGAGCAGGTGCTGCTTTAACAACAGCGGGAAAAGCAGTGGGTGGGGCAGATTTCACTGACTGAGATTAAGTCAGAACTGGATGTCAGGAGTTCTAGCTACAGAAACTGTGACCAACTCACTTATCCCCTGTCCTTCAGTGAGGCTAACACTGCCCTAGAAAGGGCACCAATGCTGGGGGCTTGGCAAGCAAAGGTTGAAGTGGCGTTTGAAGGTGATTTACCCTTTTGCGGAGCTTTCTGAAGAGCGGCCGCAGGTAGGACTCTGTCTGTTTCTGCGTGGCGCTGTTCAGCTTCCCCTGCACGCCCCGCTTCACGTAGTCCTCTCTGGCATTCAACTCCTTGGCCCAAACTCCCAGGAGGAACTGCAGGGAGCAAGCACATCCGTGTCATGGTGCCATCTAGTGACCTCCCCGGCACAGCAAACACAACAGAGGGCGTAGCAACCAAGGGAAAGTGAGGCTTTTTGGAGAAATCTGAGTTAAGAAGGTAAAACCTTTTTCAGGAGGATGGGCAAGGAGGGACAAGAAGAACCCTCTTATCTTAAAAGTACACACACATTAAAGCTTCAACTCCTGCTGTGAATTTGATCACCAAAACAGTTACACGAGCACCAGCTGACTCTGCTGAGAGGCAGCACAGGTTTCTTGCCAGCAAAGAAGGAAACAATTTCCTGCCATCCTCCTGAACCTGTTGACTTCCTTTAAAAGCCTCTAATTTCACTAACAGTATCAGGTGACATTCCAATTCAGCTTGCACTGTTCCACAGAAACTCCTCCAAAGGTTTTGATGCCACAGTACTACACAGAGGCAACTACAGACAACTGCCTCAAATATCACACGAAAATCAAAACCATATTTATTTTGTCTGGAAAAGCAGGACCAGATTTTGAAGAACGCTGCTCTCCCAAGAGCTCTTTCCCAGATCTGGCACAAGTCACTGTTGTGACTAACAAAGGCTGTGGAGTGCCAAGCATTTCAAAAAACCCACATCTTGCACATAACATGTGAAATTTTCCTCTCAAGCAGCTGAAACCCACTCCTCTATTCTTGAAATGTATCTGCATGGCAATAATAATATGACACAACTACAGAATAATTCGAGTCTGTTACCTTCAAGAACTTTGTTATGATGTCCATATCATAGTGATCATCACCCCGTCCTAAGGATTCTCCCAAAGCCTGGAACAGGGGGCAAAAAAGGTCATTATTTCTACTTAGTCTAATCGGCCAGCACCACCACAGCAAAGCATGGTTCACTGCACTATGAACTGCAAAAAATTCCACAAGAAATCCCAAACACTGGTCATGAAACAGCTACAAATGCTACTGAAAATCATTAATCTATTAAAAACCTCTACATCACAATGCCAATATGATTATTTCTGAAAAGTCAATCCAACAGTAATTCTTCAATCATTAACTACTGAACTATTGGTATAATTAGCAGCTGCCTGACACCACTGTATTAAGGCGAACTGTGGGTGCACTGCATTTTTTGAGATCCCCAAAGCCATCAATTAACCTAGTTATTTTGTTATGCTATTTCCATTATCTGATGTACGGGGGCTTTTTACAATTTAATTGCAACTGTGAATTTGAGGAATGAACCTGAAAAACAAAAAACCCCAAACCAAGCAACAAACCACTAAAAAAGCCCAGCTGTATGCTCCAATACTTCACCATCCTGCCAAAACCTCAAAACTGTAAATACTAACAGTAAGTTTTATAAACATTTTCCAGTAGGTATAGTTGGATTTATAATCTATTTCCATTGCCCTCAAGATTCCAAAGTGAGTTTTATTTTAAAAAATCTCCTAGATTTGGAGTCAAATTCAATGTAAGCCTTTATGCTCAAGGCAATGCAGCTAAAGTAACATAAAATTAAGACATGGTGTTTTCAAACTTTTTAGAAAAAGGTTGTTTGCATGACTCAAACCAAGCCTGCCCTACTACCACAAAAAGGGGTTATTTTGAGAGCTAACAGATCAATAAAATGCAGCTCCAATATAACTGCTGCTATCCACTCTGGTACAGCAATTATTTTAAACCAGAACCCTTGGCACCATAACAAAAATCCCAGACTATTTCTTAATAATAATGCATTTACTTCAGCTCTCAGTTATAAATCGTATTATTTCTTAAACACGCTTTTGGAAGGACGTTATGAAGATTAACTCCTGCAAAGAGTTTTGAAGATTAAGGGTAAAAGTCTTCAGCTCAAGTTAATGTGCTTTTCAAAACATTATCCTGAAATACCAGGTGCTGAATGCATTTCCTAGCACTCACTCTCCACTCACTCACACAAACACCACAGGATTCTTTCAGAGCAGAGCAGCCATTTGCTCTCAAGTTTCTGGGACACATTATCTCTGCACTTCTTGTATTTCCTGTGGTCTGCCTACTTCTGATGCTCTTTCATTTTGGCCTAGATGTTTTCACAACAAACATTCTTTCTGTGTGTCTATTTTTCAGAGTCCTTCTTTCTTGTATAGGGAAAATTAATTGCTACTGACCTTATTACCCTCTCAAATACTCATTGGAAAGGCTTTGGCATTTATGACCAGATAATGTACTGCAATTAAATTCTCTACTTCTAAAATCCCTGGAGAAATGAATCTTTACTGTATCATTGTCTTTGCAGGCAACACCTGTCCCCTTTGGGATGAAGTGCTGTAAACAAAGACCACTTGAGTTCTCACTTGTCTTTTGTAGGCACCTACAGAGCAACTCCAGGCTTGGAAACCTAAATCTGCTCCTTAAGAATACTTCAAAATGCCTAAGCCAGCTGTTGAAAAGGAGACAACTTTGCCTAAACAATCCTGAAGCTTTCTCACAGCAGCATACTACATCTAACATCCCTTAGTTATGATCTATCCCATACCTCTAGTTCTTCAATAGTTGTATTCTCCTCATGGACTTTCAGGTCATTCTGGGAGTCATCATCTCCTGCTTCCTGGCCGCCTACAATTTCATTCAGATACTGCTGATCAATCTTATCCAAAGCAGCCTTCAGGTCATTTCTCAGACCCTAGAGAACAGAAAAAAAACACCAAAAATTACTGATTTATAAAAAAATCCTCAAGTAAATAAAAGTTCAAGACTGTCACTGTGAGCATCCACCTTCTGTTTAAGGTGCAAAACACACATAAGGGTTTAGCATTGTTGTTTGAATTTAACTGAACTCCACAAACAGTTTTTGTTTCAGCACTTAACAAAAAGCAGGTGCATGAACTTCTGAAGTGCTCATACCTATGAAAAATACTTTTTACAATATTTTCACAAAAAAATAAAAATAAGCCTAGAGTATGGAAACAGCCTCTAGGATTCGCTTCAAGTCATTTTCTCCAAGCAATGCAGTGAACCACCCCAAAACAAATGAAAATCAGACCATAACCATAATCAGCTCTACAAGTCTTCACATGTGCTCTAAAAAAAGCTCCTTCAGGGCCCAACATAAAACAAAAATGTTGTTTCCTTTTATTACAAATTATTTAAACATAGCAGAATGTTTCATATAGATTCACTGTTTAAAACCCTCAGCTTTAGAAGAGGGGACTAAAAAAACCAGATCAGTTTAAAACCATATATATAAAGTTAAAAGGTCTTTTCAAATAGAACACAAAACTTGCCTTAACCACAGTTGAAGGATTTGCCTTCTTGTCTTGAGACTTAAAATATAAAGCTCAGTAAAGGAGTATGACATTTCCTACCCTCAGATAAATTCAGCCACTCCACAGGGAATGGATATGCACAGTTACGTCCCCTCTTCCATCACCATACTTGCCTGTCTGGAGCATGTCTATTAATCATTTAGTTACTCTAAAAATGTCTGAACCACAAGGCTGATTGGCTAAAGCAACAGGCAGAATCCCCCTAGACAGCAACAGGAGTGACTGAAACATGGAACAAAAATCTAGTACAACCCTATTTATGGGCTCTCTATTTCCTAATCCTGCTCCTGTGATCAATGTCGCTGGAAGGGAAGCTTCCATTAGCAGAGCTTTTATTTCTAGATCTGTTTATCTTTATTTTAAAGACCTGGAGAGGAAAAGGCTTCCCTTTTACAGGCAGCCCCAGGAAAGACATTTACAACAATTCAGTTTGCCACAAATTAGGGAAAAAAATGCAAATTGTCACTCTGTTAGTAAGGCTGTAAATTTGGTTAACAGCGAATGCAGAACAAAATCCAACTATATCTCCTCACTTATCTGATCATTTCTTAAGACAAAAGGGATAAATTAATTATATCTTCAAGTCAGTTCTTTAGTTAATGGCTACTTTAAAGGGCATGGAGGAGAATGATATTTCTATAACAAGTTATAGCTCTGGAATCCAGGGATTAAAAAATTATTTATATCCCAGAGAGACAGACACAGTTACAGATGCAGATCCTGCTCTTACCTGTGCCTTCTCAGAGGTGCACATTATCACAAACACAGGTTTATTTTAAACAGTAAATGACTGTTTTCTGCTCATTAAAAAGCAGGGGCAGAACAAGCTGAGGTATTAAGTGCCACCTGAAGGCTCCTTTTCCAACTGACAAGGGCCTGGTAGGTTTCTAGGAACTCTCTAACATAATTGTAACTGCACAGAACTCTGATACTTAACATAGTTTCTCAGCAAGAAAGATGAGACAAGAGCATGTATTCCCTTTGCTATTATCCCCTCCTCCTGAACATTAACAGTTACTGAAAATGATTTTTGGTAACTTTTCTAGGGTTACTTACTGATTACCTCACCACAAATAAGTAACCAAGAGCCAGTCTTACCTTGTTCACTTCAGGTGCAAGAATTTCTATCTTCCTCAGACGTTGAAATGCATCATAATCTGTTTCTCCAAACAGCCTGATGGGCTCACCCCTCTCTCGTAACCTCCTGATAACCTGTAAAGAATCACAGCACTCCCTGACGCATAAAGGAAGCAAAATAAAATCCAGAATGACAGATTTATTTATTTTGCTTAGAATAACAAGCTGGGCTGGACTGGAGAGGAAATGGCAATATTTTAAGCAGCAGAAAAATGTTCCAGACACTTTACAATCTAAATATAAAATTCCCACGGTATTTCAGTGAAAGGTCATTCCAAATATTACCGATCCAAACTTTGCATAAAATCCCAGGCTGTTTGATACAGCCAAACTTCCTCCTGCTCTGACTTGTTCAAACAAATACACAAAAATCATTCCTCTGGCAGAGCTTAAAAACCATATTCCAAATCACAAAGGAACTCGACAATAATCTCACTCACCTATTTGTCTTGGCCATAAAAATACTATAACTGGGCTGCAGGTTGTCCCAGCACAGCTACGAGATGACCTGCTGAAAACTCTCATCATTAAGCATTTGGGAAATATGAACTCCCAAAATCTAATGGGTTAGTTACTTTAAAAGTAGATATAAGGGGAGTGAAAAATCTTCCCTCAACTTGATTCAAACCTCAAACCAAACACAAAACCAATCCCATTACAAGTCCGGTAAGAACCTGAATATCCTGACAAATTAAGGAGAGGTGTGACGTGCTTGGATGACCTCAGCTGCGAATTTCAGTATTTCCAAGATTAGAGTGTATTCTGTACTTCTGAATTTCTTGCTTCTGCTTTGGGGTGTGGATCTGTTTGTGAACTTAAACCCACACAGGCATTTTTATCCTTAGAAAAGGCAAAGAACATCCCAGCTTCTTCTGGCTTTAGGACTGTGTCTTCTAGAGGGGCTAAGGTGAACTTCCAGAACCTAATTTCTAAATTTGTGTTCAGACCAACAAGTCAAAAAAAAAAAGAAGCTCAGGGAAAAAAAAAATCTTGGAAAAAGTCAGCATGCCATCTTCAGTACTACCCAAAGATAATGCTGATATTCAGGGTGTCACTCTGAAAGAGCTGTAAAATGTTATACAACATCTGTGTAAATCCCTGTATCAGAGAGGCTCTACCCATATCTACCTCCCTATGCATTCAGTTGGACAGCAGAGCTCTGATAAGCAAAGATCATTAATTGCTGACTGCAAAAAGGGAAGCTTATTATTTAATAAAACTGCTATAAAAAGTGCAGTTCACTGGATGAAACAGCCCTAACGAGAAATTTCAGGTGCATTTGCTGTGAACTCAAGGAGTTGCTTTATGGTGACTGATTTTACCTCCTGTCTGGAAAGAGTCATTGGTAACTTTTCCTCTGCCAGTTCGAGTTCCAGCACTGGATTTGATGTAGCCAGTGGTTTCTCCTCCTCTTCCTGCTGCTGTACCTACATTCAACAAACACAGTTACTCATGTGCAATAGAAACAAATCCACATATTGATGAGAAATGATGGCAAGATACAGAACTCTGGAACACAGACTTTAGTATGACAATATAAACCTTTAGTTTTACAGTCTTATGGTCCATAATTGCATCTCACAGAACAATACAAGTTCTTGATAGTATCAGTAATTAACTAACACTTCTGCAGGTTGTGGGAAGCAGTCTCTCCAGCAAACAGAAAAGACAATTGCTCAAGTTTGGCTGTCACTTTAGCAGGCAGATGCCAGCACTGGTGCCAAAAATAACAAACCCACCCTCTGCCTGTTGATTCCTGCCCCGTTCCATCCTTCCTACCCATGCAAGCCCATTTGCATCACTGTGTGATGAACCACAAGGGGGAAATAATTCAAACAGAAAATACTCTGACAAACACAAATACTGGTACTGCTCCCAGCCTGCTTCACTTCCCCATCCAGCTCCCCAGGAGTCCACCTGCATGGACAGAAGGACAGGAAGGAAAACCCCAGAGCAGGGTGAGAGTGGAGCTGCTTCTTCCAGGGTCAGTGTCAGCAAGCTGAGCAGTTAGCAGTGATCCACAGTTTCTGTTGGGTTTTGAATGCACCTCTCTAACCTTGTTTTAGGTAATGCACCTCTCTAACAACCTCACCAGTCTCTTGCAGGTAAAAAAAAAAACACCAAACAAAAAAGACACAACTCCTCATAAGAACAGGAGATCATTAAGGACTCCTCTTAGTCTAAAAGAAGGTCCCTGAATCTAAGAGAGCATTCCTCCTTCATTATTCAGTATTTTAATAATGCAAAACAACTCTTTGATCAAAGTAACTTTGAGACAGCAGCCATGTAACTACAGCTCCCTGTATAAGCTCAAATTCAACACTTCTGACAGCAGGAGCAGATTGCTGGTGGTAATATTCCTATACTAAGGAAACATCTTCAGTGCTCACTCATATCTTTTTTTTCTTAATTTATTTCCACTCTCTACTTGCTAAAAGGGAAACAATCCAATTAATGCTAGAGCAGCCTGTAGCATTCCCTGTGCATGGGCAGGCTGTATTTGGGTTGATCAGTTTGAGGAAGGTACTGGACAGGATTTTTTTTTTTTTTAAGAGGCTTTTTTATTCTTTCAGGCCACAGTGCCAGCCTTGCTCAGGTGTCGATGTGACTCCATGTGGCTGGCAGGATCCACCCCTGGGGCTCCAGCTGCAAGATTCAACCACAAATCTACATTCAATGCTGTATTAGCAAACACAGAAAAAAATCAATCCTACAACTACAGGTGTTGGGAATGAACAAGGGAAAGACAATTAAATCAATGTTTAACACAAAAAGGGAGGGGGAAAATAAAATTTCCATCAATGCAAGGAAGGAGGAATTGACAGGGGACAGAAAATATGGAAGAATGGTGTAATTTTTTTTTTTTTAATATACTCCCAGAGAAGAAGGATACATACAAATTTTAACTTACAAACATTCTTGAAATCATAAAGAGATAGCAGCACTGGAAGAAAAGATTTGATCCATTCTGTCAGCTGGACTCCAAGTTATAAGCAGTATCTTTACCACTGTTATTTTTGTTTCAGTGCTTTCTTCAAGCAAGTGAAATTGTTCCAACTCATTAAATCTAAGCATAGTAAGAAGGTATGTGAATTTAAAAGGAAACCAGTCTGTGTTCCATGTCTCATTAACAGAGTAAAGAACAAATGCAGAAATCTGGGAGGCTCTAAAAAGATACTAAATTTAACGAAGTAACTTATTTTAAAACCATTTTCGAGTTGCATTTCACACCAAAACTGGTGCTGCAGCAGCACAGGTAACACCGCTTTATCCACATCAGGCTCTGAAGAATTCCAGCTAATGCTCCAAAGGCATCAGGCAGCCATTTCACTTGAAAGAGCAGTGGATTCACAGAGCTTTCCCATGATTTTATGCTGCGCATTCCCAGAATCATTTTGGCACTGACATTCAAATATGCACAAACAGATCAAGGTTTCAGAATAAGTCACTAACTGGGTAAAGGTCACTTGAAAACAAAGCTCCTATTTGTGCCCTCTAACAGCAAACATGATTATGAAACTGTCTTCCCCAGGGAATGCATCCACCCTCCCAGACACCCGGTCAGGCAGGCAGGCAGGCACACACACTTATAAAGGACAACAACATTCTTTCCATTTCAGTAAACTCTTGCCCTGACACCATTACAAGGCAGATAAAGCCTTCCAGATCATCCCTTTGTTGCAATTGTTACCAATTGTTTCTAATATTTTGCCAGCAAGAACATAAATGCTGTTGTTGCACAGCTTCAGTGCTGGGTGGTTAATGGCCAAAACCCAAGTACAAATTTAGTAGAGTTGGCAGATCTTTTTGATGCACACCCACACTATACTGATTTCTTTTGGACATTTTGACAATGAAGATCGGATGAAATTATCCAAATGTATCAATTTTTCTCAATAAGGGAAGGAAGGTGGATATATCAGATCCAGTGTTCATGCCTAACAGCACAGTTTAATAAGAAAGGAAGACAAGCTTTCATCCCGAGCCACTTCATGCTTTCCACAAATAAAAACAAACAAACAAAAAATAAAAGCCAAACCATAACACAAACTTAAGTAGCTGTATGTCATGCATGTCTTTTCCTGCATTGAAAATGGTTTTGGAAAGTCATACCTCTCCAGGTGGCTTCTCATTTACAGGCTAATGTATAACATTAACAGATTGAACAAAGAACAACAATTATCATTAACAACATTTATATTGTTGATGAAAAAATGCAGACTTCAAAATAAACACACCAAGTCCTGGAAGAACAATTTCCATACCTTGTAGCCACATCTCTGGAAGTAGGCCTCCTCTTCCTTTTTAGCTAACTCACTGCGTTTGAAATACTTCTTATTTCCCTAAAAGACAAGAGAGCTGTTACCAGTTCACAGTTTTGCATGGTTCAGCAAAAATGGCTCAAACTTTCTTACTTGGCTTGGTGAATTCAGCTACATCCTTTCCCAGAGATGCCTACATTGCCACAGAAAGGGAACTAGTTGGAAGCACCTCTGAAATCAGCAATATAGAGTTACTTTGCAGGATACAAGTATAAGCAGAATTAAAAGTACAATGTGCTTGCCAGCACTTCAGAAAACCCAAGTTTTTTGTCATGTAAGGCCTTGGTGGTCTTTGGTGTAAAGTTTCACTTCAGACATGCACAACCAGGCCCAGGTTGTTTAGATAAATCATACTAAACACATCATTTGACATTAAACCAAGGAGGTGGGAGACTTCACCTTTATACACAGTATTTTATAAGCTTGCTCGGAGAAGCTTTGTAGAAATGTGCCTGAAAAGACATTCCAGACAAACAACAGCTGGAAGATGTGGCCACCCCAAAGCAATTTCCTTGATTAGTACAAACTACAGCTTCTTCCTTCACACTTTGCCAGACATACAACAGCCTCTGACCGCAGCTCCCTACTTCAGCCTCTGATGCCAAAACTCATAATAAGATACCCCTGAAAGGGGCTCTGCTGTACTGTGGGGTTTTTAGGCACACCACTCAGTCCCTATCTGGATATGGGGTTTTAGGTACATACACACCACTCAGACACTACCCGGGTGTGGGGTTTTTAGACACATATACACCGCTCAGACCCTGCGCGGATATGGGGGTTTAGGCACACAAACACCACCCAGACCCTGCCCGGATATGGGGTTTTTAGACACACACACACACACACACCGCTCAGACCCTCCCCGGGTATGAGGATTTTAAGCACACACACTGCTCAGACCCCACCCGGCTATGGGGTTTTTAGACAGACACACACACCGCTCAGACCGTGCCCGGATATGGCCAGAACGCGGCTGTGGGGAGGAAAAAAACCATTCTCTGTTCACCAAAGTTCACACTAACTTTTCTCATCTCTCAGTGCCCGAAATAAAGTAAACCAGCCCCAAAAGCCCACGGAACACCGCGAGGCTGAAGCCAGGCTGCATCCGAGCCCCCAGACTCCTCCTGGCTCCTGCCCGATCCCATCCTGGCTCATCCCGGCTTTGGGAAAGCCGGCCCTGGGCCGCTCCGCGCCCCCTTCTCCGGCCCATCCCGGGCCGCGCCCGCCGCCCTCCCCCGGGCCCACACCCCGGGCGGCTCCTCATGTCCACGCAGGCCGCCCTCACCCCCAGGAGCTCCTTCTCCTCCAGCTGCTGGCGCTTCCTGCTGATCTCCCGCTTCAGGATGTCCATGGCGGCCTGGGGAAGTGCCGCAGGAAAACAAGCCCGTCACTTCCGGGGAGGCGGCGGCGCCGCGCGGCGCCCCCTGGCGGCCGGGAGGAGCGCCGGGGCTGGGGCCGTGTCAGCCCCTCCAGGGACGAGGGACGGCGCGGGAAGGGGCGGCCCCGCCCTGTGCCCGGCGACGCTCAGATCGGATATTAGGAAAAGTTCCTTCAGTATCCACGTGCTACCATACTGTTGTTGGAAGCAGGTTATTTAAGGTGATGCACAGACGGTATAATGACGGCAATTATGAGGCAGAGCCAAAATACAGATGCTTTCTATCAAGGAATGTAGCAAAAGAAGTGGAATGTGATTTTTACAGGGGTCTTCCCCTGTTTTTGTACAGCTGGTTTTACTAAGGGGTGTTTGACAGGTTCTTTAAAGACAATCTGTATGCGCTTTATTCAGCTGTCTTCTCTGTTTAACTTGAAAAATCTTTGGGGAAAAGTCTCTCTGACTGTATGTTTATACAGTGCCTCATGCGATGGGCCTTGGTTGCTGATGACAGCTAATATCAGATAAATCGTGGCCCCGGGTGTTAGAAAAATTTTCTTTCCCAAAAGTGTTGTCAAGCACTGGGACAGGCTGTCCAGGGAAGTGGTGGAGTCACCATCCTGGGAGGTATTTAAAAGATGTGTAGATGTGGGATGCGAGGACGTGGTTATTGGTGGACTTGGCAGGGTTAATGATTGGATTTGATGATTTCAGAGATCTTTTCCAACCTAAATGATTCAATGAGGCTCATTACTCGCCTGCCACATGGGGTGCAAATGCCTTGTAGGAAGGTGGGATGCCTGTAGTATCTGGTATCTGCTTCCTTCAGGACTGACTAGCTGGTAGGGACTGAGCTCCTTAGTGTGCACATCCCAGAGCTAAATGCTTTTGTCATCAGCCGCTCAGCATTTGTGACACATGTAGTAACATCAAGAAATCTCTTGTTTTCCTTATTTACCTGCTATTTCCTTATTACTTGCTATTTCTACCCTGTGGCTTGTAAAGTCCAAAGGGTCCAGAAAATGCTTTGAAGAATGAGTAAGAACTTTTCTCAGGCATTTTTTCCCCTATAGGTCCTCGCAGATTTCTTCCTTGTCTTTCCCCATTGTAAGCTCTATTGCTTCAGTAGCTGTTTTGGAGAGCTGTAACCACAACTGGCTTTTCACCCACTTTAGGTAACCTGAGCTGTGTGCCGTGACTCTTCCTTGTAGAAAATGGCACAGTGGTTTACCAGGGTTGTTTAACCCCAGGCTGGAGGGGTCTGAATTTAGAAGTCGTGCTCTGATTTACCTCAGGCTTGAATGCAATCACTTTGCAATGAGGAAGCAGGAACAGTCCTCCTACGCTTCTCATAGTTCTATAAAAGGAAATTATATCCCATCTGATGGTGATAGAATCCAAGAATGTCTCTGTATGAGTCCTGGGGGATTGTGCCCACATTTGGGTAAGGGCATAAGTCAGGAAGCTGTAGGAATACTCCGTAGTGGACTTTATGGTAAACTAATCCAGATGCTTATGTCGGAGTGCCAGCTGCCCCCTCAATTTACTCTGGAGTACACACAACCTTACACCTTGCTTCATTTCCTGCACCAGTCTAACACTGGCCTGGTTTTGGCAGGGAGACAGGTAATTTTCTTCCTAGTACCTAGTGCAGTTCTGTGGTTTGAATCAAGTATGAGAATAACTGATAACACATTGATGGTTTAGTTGTTGCTAACCAGAGTTTTTACTAAGTCAAGGACTTTTCAGCTTCTCATATCCTGCCAGCAATGAGACTAGGGGACGCAAGGCAGGCAGGACAGCTGACCCCAGCTGACCAGAAGGATATTCCATGCTGTATGGCATCATACTCGGCATATAAACTGGGAGGAAAGTTGTTTGGGGGCTGCTGCTTAGGAACTGGGCTGGGCATCGCTCAGCAGGTGGTGAGCAATTGTGTTGTGCGTGACTTGCGTTGTATATGTTGTTGTTGTTGTTGTTATTACTATTATTATTATTATTTTCTTCCTTTGCTGTCCCATTGAACAGTCTCTCAATCCAGAAGTCTTCTCATTTTCACCCTTCTGATACTCTCCCACATCCCTCAGTGGCTGGGGGAAGTGAGAGAGAGCCTGTGCACCATCTGGGATTTAACCATGACAGACATTATATCTCAATTAGAGACAGTACAAAAGGAAGATGGAAAGTCAGTATTTGTGAGAAAGGTGCAGTTACTGTCAGGTGACACTTAGACCAAAGATCTCCAAGCTTTAAAACTTAATAAATAATAATAAATAAGGTGTCAGGGAGGGGTAAAAAGGACAAGGAAGCAGCTGATTAGTTTATGTTGGTGAAACAACTTTGGCAAGGTTGGAAAGTAATGCTGTAGCTCTAAAAGCTGCCTAAAAGTTCACTACTGATGATTCAATTTTCCACAACGGCTCTTTTTCCAGTACTTGTGGTTCTGGGCTCTCTTGCCTCCAAATCAAAGCATTGTGTATTGTAAATCCCCTCTGTGATCAAGACATTCTCTTGTCCTATGGACAAGTGACAATCTACAGAGTAGTACATCTCCCAGAAGAGTTACTGTATGCATGCAAATATGTAGTTATGTTGGTTCTGTTTTTCTGAGGACATTCACCAATATCTCCCCAAAGAAGGAATGAGAGAAAAAAATTTTGGCATCATCCATCCATTTGAGATTTCTCTTTTTGAAGAGATTACAAAACCTAATGTATAAGAAGAGGTGGTATCTTTTTTCTTTCACTGAGACCTCACGAAGAGATCCACTCTTGCTTCCTGTCGTCTACAGGACAGCAAATCTGTTTGACTCCTCTTTGCCTTGAGGTCCGGGCAGCATTTTCTTAGGGACATGGATTTTTGAGATGGTTGGGTCAGGTCTTGACTGGACACAGTTCAAAGCTCCTCTGTTCCTCAGAACATCTTCCTGAAGCAATATCTATGCTGGCAATTCGTTATAGCCCCTGCTTGCTTCATTTTGGATCTCTCATCCTCTGACTGTCTCTATTGACACATGCTCCTTGTCTCTAGGGGTGCACATGAAAGCTCACAGTGTGAGATCTCATCCTAGGATCACGTAATGGAAACTCTTCCTCCACACTGCAGAAGGATTTCTCCAAGTCACTACTGTTCTGAGGAGCCCTCAGAGTGTGGAAACTGTTCAACTGTGTTGTGAAAGCAGACAATTCCTTCCCTGTGCCAGTCCCTCATCCATGCAATTATCCCTTAGATGACATCACTGTATAAGATATTTTTAACACAGCGAAATGTGTGCTTTTCCAAGCTGCATTTCAAATAATCAGTTTATCATACATGGCATTACTCTACTCATTAGAGTCAATTAGATCATTGCTATAAATCCAAAGCTTGACTATTTGTTTTCTACTGCTCCTGTTTTGCTTTTCAGGGCAGTCCTGCTGGTTTGGTACCACTATGGTTTTGTATTTCTGTCTTCATGTGATTAATAAATATTATATTTGCTGTCAGGGACATAGTCAGGCCTTTAAGCTCTCCCAAAACCAGAGTCTTGGGAGCTCCCAGCAACTGAGCTTGGGTCTGGAAGCAATAGTGTTACCTGTTTTTTCCCTAGATCCAGGTTTCTGCAGACCTCTGGAACAACCCCACAGAGTTAACCACAAAGCTCCTTTGAAGTAATTTCCTTCACAACATTAAATATGAAATCAAGACTGGAAAGGGAAATCTAGAAGTTATTCAAAATCTTGGAACATTCATAAGAGCCTTGTAAGCAATAGAAACACAAGCTTAAAACATACATGAGGTGTTTCATTCCAATTTTTAGCTGGTTAAGTGATTGCTCAGCTTTATCTGCTGCAAGCCAACTGTCAACCTACAGACAGATTATTGAAGGCAGCTCAAATAACCTAGTTTCACTCAAATAACCCAGATGTCATCTATTTGCCAAAGTGGTAAAACGGATCAGAATAATTTTGTCTGCTCTCAGTGGTTGTATTCAGTTTACATTTAGCTGTTTTCAGGTCATAGCTTTATGAGCATTCAGTTTCACTTATCTATTTGATATTAAAACAGGGGAAACCCCCAGTTCAGCCAGCATATGCTTTCACCCACACACAGAAGGCAGAACTGATGCCTTGCAGCTGACCAAGATTGCAGAACTCATTTCAAGTAACAAGGGCACAGATGACTCTTGGAAACCCTTTTCAGATAAATACATGGTTCCTTTTATTCATCTTTAAAACAGTGCACAAGAAAAGACATTGGATAAAATTGCCTTTATACCATGACTAAGTAGGTCCACTTCAGGCAAAGGGAGCTCTACACCCAGTCTCAGTCTTTTTTTATTAAAATAGTCCCTAACTTTTTGGGAGGGATTAACCCACGCAAATCCCCATTTTTGCCCCCACATTTACTTTGTTTACAGGTACCTCCAGCTTGTCACATCTACAGGGCACCTCCAGGTGTTCTACTGGACCTGTTATTTTCTGCTAAGGATTGCAAACTGCAGTTCCCTACAAGCCTGACATTGGGGATGGGCCCATCCCCTCCACTTAGTCAATTTAAGCCAATCTGGGCTTTCACTTTCTATTTCACCTTTCCAAACAGCGCACAAGCTCCAGGAGGTCACAGTCAGAGAAACACTCAGCTAGAGGGAAGACTGAGGAAGAAACTGGGGGTAGCACTCCACCACGAGTCCAAATCCCACTGCAAAGACACTGAAAGCTCACAAGGGAGGAAATGACAGAAAAAAAAGTTCCCACATTTCTAACAGACATAAGTCTTCCAAAGTGGATGACATCTGTGTGTCACGAAGGCAGCATTTGAATTTGGTTTGTTTTGCTTTTTAAAGTATCACTTGATTAGTTCTCATGGTAAGTCAGCCTCTGAAACTCTTGTCTGCTGTAATGCACTGTTAAAATAGTTAGCAAAGTAGTGACATCCATATGGATGTTACTGGTTAGTAAGGCTAGTGTGGCTTTTAGAAACATGCTTGAAATAACTGTTTGGCTGCTAATTATCCTCTGATTTTGACAAGGGAATATTTATGAGCATTGTTTAGGTTGTCTATAGGATGCATGAGTCTTTCCTATCCTAGTAGCTTTATTATCTCTAAAACTGAGGTGGTATAAAAGCTCATTGTTGCTTCTAAAAAGCTTTGCATTTAAGAACAGCTAATTATTGCCAAACTGGCTGATATGTAAGATATCTGATGAAAATTCTGTTGTTTCAGGAACAGAATTCGTAGCTCAGATTATGGCACTGTCATCAGAGTCCCTAATGAATCAGTCCCAAGATGTCACTAGGGAGACTGCGCTTTTTTGACAGCAGTGGCCATTTGTGGCTATTAAAGAATCCAAAACATCTTGGAGGAAAATTATCATGCTGTCTTTTTTTGTTGTTTTGGATTTTTTTTTTCTGGTTTTGGTATTTTTGTAGCTGTTCTTTCTAGCACTCCAGCAGTGCAGGGCAAATGATGTGAAGCACTGAACATCCTTACTCCCAGCATCAGTCTGCACTACACATACCCAAACAACAAAGTCTTTCCAGGAAGGGTGCAGTTACAAGACTAAGCCCTGCAAATGCAAACTGGGTTGTCAAACTGCATGCACTGCATTTTAGATCCATATTACTGTCTCCTTTTTCAACCTTCCCCAAAGCAGTGTCTACACTTAACATCCCTTGGGTTTGAGACATTTTAGCTCTATTAACAGACACCACCACTCAAACACCACACAGATCTTGTCGGATGGTATAAAAGCACATAAAAACATCTATTTTTCTTCCACTTAAATGCCTATAGAAGATAAATGGTTGAGCATAAAGTATTGTACTTCTGAGTTCATTAGTTTCTATTTAACACAGGCAAGAAATCTCTCAAAGTTATTACTAAATGATCATAGTTCTGTGTTGTCAGTTTGATCCCTGCAAGATGTGTCCATCTCAAAGAAAATGCCCTTGCAGGTACGTTGGCTGCCTCAGCAGAGAGGTCAGGGATTGAATGGGTGATGGAGTCTTCAGTATCTACACATCTCTGAAGGTAAATCCGAAGGGGGTCACATTAATGAAAATGCTGCTGTATGTATCTTACTGCTGAATAAAAGCACCATTTTCAGATGTTGTCGGTCTCCAGCCTGACAGAGATTTAAAATTCACATAATCTCTCTTTTAAAAGTGCATGTGTGAGTAGATTTTGAACTCCATTGTACCTTGCAATGAAATTTTATTTTTCAGAACCAAAAAGCAGGCAGGTGGTTATGAATGTGTCTGAAGATATTTCACCAGCCTGAAATGTAAGTACTGTTGGAAAACATTGAAGAAAATAGAACATCTTAGTAGGAGCTGCAGCAACTTTTCATGAATTTATTTTAGTTTGCATCAGTATTCTGAGCTACAGGGATTATAATTTAGTAGAGAAACTCTCATTGGGAGAGGGGATTGATGGCGTTGAGGCAGCAGCCCTGTGAGTTGACAGGGATGCTAATATAGCCACGACAGAAGTTTAGAGAGCAGATCAGAGCAGCTGGGTGGGCTGATAGAGAGGATCAGGGCAGCCCAGAGGAGCAGTAAGAGGATCCAAATAAGTGGATTAGTAGCATACCAAAGCACACATTACTTTTAGTTTTCAAACTCCCATTGATTTTACTGCAAGTGCATTTCGTAATGTGTGGCAGGAGAAACGGAAGAGGATCAAGGCAGAATCGAGACACGGAGAGCAGGTCCCCGTGGCAAGCTGGAAACAGCGAGAGGCTGGGCTGGGGAGCACAGCGTAACATCCCCACATGAGTCTCAGTCAGGACTTGGAGGAGGATGGCTGCTGCCTGGGCTTCATCCTGCAGCCCCAAGGAGCTGTCTAACGGTGTTAAATGCTTTTGTTCCTGCAGCTGATGCTGCATTCGTTTTCCATCCGTGGCTCCAGCAATTGCATTGCTGCACTCTCACGTCTGCCTGCAGCTGCTGTGGCTGAAGCCAACTGACACAGAAATGGAGGAATGATTAGCAGTGTGACCTTCTTGGGGCTCTCCCTAGCAGGGGGCTCATGGGCTGCTGGACCCTGAGCTGAGTTTGCTGCAATTTGTGCCTGCAGCATCCATCAGAACTGGGACTGCTGACTGCTGTGCTTGGGCTGGCATGATTAACATTGACTTTGGGATGACCCAAAGCTCAAACACGCCCTTTCTGGGGACACCGGCCTGGCTTTAGATTTCATCTCTTAGGCAGAGGTGGTAGAGATGGAAAGACACATCCAGACTAAAATTTCTAAGCGCTATTACTCTTTATATAGCACAAAAGTTCAATTTTCTGGGCAAAATAACAAGCCCTACTCACATTGTCTTCAGCTCCCATGAAGCACTTGGATTGTAAGGGCAAAATTAGTTCAGCTCATGATTTTTCCATGTTGCAGAGAAGGAGAGGATGTATATGGGCAGATTTCTTTTACTCTTCCACATCCTCTTTCAGAAAAAAGAGCATTGTTGAGACCTTTTCTTCTTCATCCTTCAACCACATCTGTTGCTAAGACACCTTGGTCTCCTCTCCACTCCTCCCAGAATTCAAATCCAAACACTGGTTTGTTGTAGGGAAGCCTTAATATCCAATTATCCCACAAGTATTGGATCAGAGTGGATGACCATCGAGCATTGACTCTTAGAATACAGTGCCCTTCCTTGCAACCTCAGTCCAAGCTGTACATAAATTCACAGAGGGGGGGAAAAGTCCAACCTTACAAAGCGGGGTTTGCATTCTGATAGGGAAATATTCAGAGGGTTTGTGATGGCACACACAAAGAACACTTTGTATATAGATTGTCACTTATATTCTTTATTGTTGAAACAGTTCTGGAATGTTTTGATCTTCCTGAGCTGGCAAACAGATGAAAACATTGGTCTGCCCCTGTAATGCTTTTCTTTAAAATTTATATGAGAAAGATTAACAAGCAGTAGAATGGACAAGAAGGCATTTCAAAACTGTATTCCAAAAGAAAAAGAGAGTAAGGACAGAGACATGAAATGTCAAGTACTGTGACTCGAATGGTTCAGGAAAAACTTAAGGAGGATTGGAAAACAAGTTAAACCGCACTCCTGACTTCAGAATACTTCAGGATATCCAGACACCTTCCCCTCTAATGACCCAGTCCTTGGATATGCCAGCCTGAGAGCCTGCTGAAAGGGAAGGTTTGTAGTGAGACAGCACAGCACAGCGTGGCCTGTTGTCAGTCTGGGGGCTGAGTACTGCCCACATATGTCATATGACCACAAAACCACCACTGGAAACTGCTGCAGTTTATAAAATCCTCAGTGCCATTCATTACATCTAACTGACCAAAATAGCTCACCTATTAACTTGGCACCTGTGCAGGTCCTGGGCTCCAATTCACCTCTTCACCCTTCTCCTGCTTCCTAATACCACATGGAACCTCGTCAGGCTCCAACATGAGTGGTAATCGTGGTGCTATTAATGACAGTCAGCAGTCTCTTCCCACTTCACATGGCCTCACATGAATTCCTTGACATTAGACTTTAAGCCTCAGATCAAATCACTGAGTTTATGAGACTTTCTCCAGTATAATTTTTCCAGCTGAAAAGCTGAAGGGGTTCTGAGTACAATTATTTAATTCTCCTCAGCTCTAGGACTCTTTAGTCATCTTTGTCCTATTCCATCCTATTTCTGAATAATAGAATATTATAATGAACTTGACACACCTGGAAACAAAGAAGAAGTCCAGGACATCCTGTGTGAAGAGCACTGCTGCTGTTAACGCTGAAATATTATTAGAGTAATTATATTTAATCAGCTCATGATCTGAAATGAAAAAGAGAAGTATTTTACACACCAGAAAATTGTTGGAAAAATCAGTTAGAATGGGGAGGGGATATTTTAAAGTAACTTGAAGCATAATAAAATGTTAACTAAGAAATTAGGGATGATCAGACTGACTTGGGACATATTGCAAGATAAAGCCCTTATTTAGTTGGCTAATTTCAAGGCATTTTGAAAAACACATTACTCAGTTAATGGTTTGAAGAAATACTTTGAAACCATTCATGAATAGATATAAAATGCTCAGAATTTTTCATATTTTTACCTGAAAAAAAAAGGACCTATGGGTTCTTAGTATGTAATAATACCATGATACCGAGACACAAACTGAAATAAAAGACGAAATTAAAAGCTGTCTGCCCCCCAGAGCCAGTGTGCCCTTTATCCTCAGTGCAATGCAGCGATGCAGCCAGTGACTATCTAGGGTGACACAAGGCAGCTATTCTATTGGGATAAAGAGGACTTTCATCTCTACATTTCTCCAGCTGGAATAATGCTATGGTGGCCTGTGGCAAACGAGCAGATGATCCCATCCAGTTTTAGGATGCCCACCCCAAAATGCCCAACAATGGGGTCACAGCTCCCTGTACATGGGAGCCTTTGAGTGTGTGTAGTTTTTTCTAAGACCCAGCTGAGAAACACCAGAAATGCAGGACAGAAAACTGTTTCCAGCTACCAGATCCTCCTACGTGTTGTGTGGATAACAAGACTTTGACCTAAAGTCACCTTGTCCTAGTTTCTAATTCACTTTTATGCAGATGAGATGGCAGGATCGGGGCCGTGGTATCCACATTGGCTCATACTTTCAGAAATGAAAGCTGCAAGATTTATTCATCTGAGTGACCACAATTAGGTTAGCTTGCAGGATCAGGCTCATTCTGCATGAATAGGATGGATCTCTTTAATTCACAAAAAGGAAAATGAGAAATATCGGTGAAAACAGGGATGTGCTAACTCTTGTAAAACATTACTGGAAACTGCACTGCCCAGACTGAAATGTTATTCAAAACCATGACTGTCCCTTTAAGCAAAATATCAGCACAGGGAAGGAAGATTTAAAACCAGCAAAAGAGCAGCTGATAAAACACTGCCATCACTTTTTCATAAATTATACCCCAAAATGTTTTACAAAATTGAGTAACAGAGGAAAACAGAAAAGATTTTTCTAGTACATTCCTTTGGCAAATGTAGGATAAAGCTCATCATGTGAGCTGAACTGTAAATAAGGGCCTTATGCTTTATAAAAATTCTCCTATTGTCCCAGGAAGGATGAGAGTCAAACACAACAGTTTCAGCACTGCCCTAAGTCCTGTAAATGAAGTTAGTTAGCAGACAGGAATCAGGAGACTGTTTGGGGAGGGGAAAAAAAAAGAAAGAGAAAATATTCTTTTTGTCGGAAAAATTTAGGTACACTGCTGCTGCATTTAAGGCCTGACTTCACTGCACTGTACCAGAGATTAATTGGACCCACAAAATCCAGCAAACAGCATATGACATCCATCTACCTTTGCTGCTTCAGCATCCTCCCAAAAATATATAATGCAGGATTTTAAATAGTACGTTAGCCCAGTTTCCTTTCACAAAGTCTTACAGAGAAATTTAGGAAAATTCCAAAAGTAGCATATTGATTGCCTCTGGGATTTTCCACTTAGCAATTTAATAGAAAATTACACCCCTACCCAATCTGTGAGGTTTCCATAACCTCCCTCGTGAATTTAATTTTCCATCATATAATAAATTTTACCATTAGGCATATTTTCTGATATTGCTTCACCATTGGGCTATTTCCCAATTTCTTTTCAGAATCACGGATACCCTCTGTGTGGTGTCTGGATGGCACCTTGCACTGAAGAATTCAGGTCTAAGTCTATGCAGACACTTAGGACACAGACCACTACTGTGAGTATTCAAATTGCTTCCCTCCTGCTCATTTTATGTCATTATGCCAAGTGATAGGGTCGGTCAATATTGCAGGAGTTAACGGGATTCTCCTGGGTACTCTGAGGAGACCAAGCAGGATCTGCATTTGCATCTGTTCAAGTAGGCGTATGCAAGTATCACATAGTCTTCTCCTTGTCACAACACAGTCTGACTACATGTAAAACACAAGATGATGATTGGAGCTGTGTTTGCAGTTATCAGTAGTCATAACTGTAAATGCCTGGGTCCTTTCTCTACAGGCAACAGGCAAAAGCACTCTCGGCTGGAAAAAAAAACCACTCCACGCTCAGTGAATTTACCACAGTGAGCGAACTGGAAGTGTGGCTGAAAGCGTCAAGTGGTGAATAAATCAGAGCACTAATTTCAGCTGTGTTTGGGCCAGCCGTATGGCTGCAGTGACCTCACGGTGACCGCCGGGAGGGTTGCCAGACGCCCTAAATCTCGCTCCTCTGGAGAGCCGAGACTCTCTGCCTCTTGCTAAGGCGATCCAGTTTTTGGCCGAGGGACTCTCTTCCTCTTGCTGAGGCGATCCAGGTTTGGCAGAGCTCAACATCCCTCAGCCCAGCTGGCGGCTCGGCGCGCTTCTCCAGGCCTCGGTCCATGACACCAGCGGACACATCGCCGCGATAATCCCTGTAAAACACGGCAACAAACAGGTGTCGCCTTCAGTTCCTGAGGTTCATCCACTTCCGCACGCCAACTTCAACCCCCTCCCCGCCGGCCCCGGCCCGGTCCCGCTAAA